>VMOF01000220.1:59696453-59806453 GCA_011764245.1 Trialeurodes vaporariorum
CTATAGCTATGCTGCAAGTCAAGTATACATACTTTGTGACGTCTATCAGGAAATTCCAGAAAACACAGCTGTATTTACGAAGAACTAATGTTGACATGATGGTAATCGATATTGTGACGAGGGGCTTAACGACTTAATTATTCGGACGGAAAGTTTCGACTCTTTCACTTTCCATAGAATGTTTTGGGGAAACCTCCGGAGTTTATAATCGTTTGCATGGATAAAGAGCAGCCATTTTTCAAAAATTGATTCGAATTATGTTAAAGGAAGTGAGTGCAGTTTGCGTTGTCTTGCTGGTAAGTGCTTTAGTACATTATTTTTTCATTCTTATCAATCAGTCTCTTGACAAATATTGCCGCAGCAACGGAACTCTTGCAAACTTTTGCTTAAGAAAGTCGAAGAGTTGATACTTGCATAAAAATCTGTAAAAATGACGATGAGTACACTAAAAAATCACAAAATTAACTCTCAAATTCGGGCTTATTGGCGGAGAGACGCAGGTATCATGGAAAATCGCTGGATTTTACATCAGATTGGACTATTCATTTTGCTCACAGCAAAAGTTTGCAGGAGCCCGATTAGGAGAGTAAACATTTCGTAATTAGATCAAAACAAAAAACGATGAGTTCAGTGTAAAATATTTTTACTCACTGTTGGTGGAACCACCATTACGTTTAAAAAATCTTATTTACGGCAAAATTTTGCAAATTTGTGCTTCTAATTATACCTACAACCAGCAAAGGCAACGATATATAATGGCACCGAAAAATTATCAAATTCGCTTGCGTTAACTTGATAGCAGCTTTTAAACGCCCGTGCATAATGATGTCATTACACCAGCGATGTCCGTTGCAAATTAGCAACTTTGTTCTTTCTCCATTTAAACCCATGAAAAAAGATCGAAGTACTTAGTGTTCGGCGACCACCTTTTTTGAATTCGACCTTTTACATGGGTTTAGTTGTAAAAATATAACGTTGCTAAAGTGCACGCCACGCCACTGCATTTTACCATAAAGTGGTGGCCAAAACGCATATAGCCAGCTTTTGTATTGATTCAAATGATAAATCTGGTGATTACAATCTGATGATACAACTATCCAGGTGAGAAAAGTTTGCATACCTCTGTTTGCATACCTCTGTTAAGTGTCAGTTCCTTTATCGTGCAAATCCTTCCGGAAGAAACAGTTATATCGATTTATTTCTGTGTCTGTCCAGATAGCCACTCTAAAACACGTACGTGCTCTTTCGTTTATAATCAATTTCAAATGCATCAGTCACAATATGTACATCCTTTTTTTATTTTTATTTTTTTATTTATTTATTTTTTATTTTTAAATCAAACGTTAAAATAAGGTGAGGCAAACATACCGAGCCTGTGTCTCGATCATGGCTGCCTCAAGAAGTTTCAATATCACGCCCCAAAAATCCTCTCTATCGCTATAGCTCGTTGTCCCTAACAATATTTCCACCAAGGGACTCTAGGTCAAACTACTAAAAGCGACATTACAGGTGGTTCCAGAAGTGTAGGCGCACCCAGACCGATAATCTTTGGAATTTTTCAGCATTATTTCTCTTGTTTCAAAATGGAAATGAATGAAAATGAATTCGAGCGTTGGCTATTTCATTGAGGAACACTTTAAGAATTAAAAAATCAAAGTCGAAGATAAGTTTTGTTTAGTTATGAAGAAATGAAAAGTGAATTGTCACCAAAGATTATGGTCTAGGTGCGCCTACACTTAATTCTGAAACGAGCTCTACTGCCGTGTTACCGGAGAGAGCAGTAAGAGCAAAATCGACATTTTGAGAAAACTGACTATGAAGTTTCAAACCTAAAATTAATGAGTTCAAAATCCTCCGTTTTTCATGAAACTTTCAGGAAACATCGCTCAGGGAAATCGTTGAGATGATCAAAAACCGACAGGTTTTGCCTTTACTTATAAAAAAAAAAAAAAAAAAAAAAAAAAAAAAACGTTTTCCTTTCATGTTACGCAAAACAGCAGTAAGTCCTATAAAACCAATGGAAAAATCAAGGTATATGACACTGCGTTCGCGCTGTCTTACTGCTCTCTTCCGTGACGGTGAATTACGCCGAAATACACGGAAAGAGCAAGCTGAAGCACGACTTACTGCCGTCTTGCGTGATAACGTAGACTTACTGCTCTCTTTCTTAACTTAACAGCAATTTTCACGTACTTACTGCTTTTCGACAGCTCTCGTTTGCTGCGAAAAAAGGCATATTTTCCAACTTTCTTTAGGTTCGATTGATTCTACAGACTTAACCCATATATGCCCATTGGGTCATTAACTACCCACTTTAAATGGGTTTTTTTGGGACCAAATCACAGTAAATTTAGGCCAATTTAACTAGAAAATCAATGTTGTGACCATTCAGCACCTATAATTTAGCTGGACCAGAAAAGTTCACAACTTTTAAATTTAAAATTTTTTTAACTCTAAGGTGGTGTTTTTTTGAGAAAAACACATCATGTTCGAAAAAAGTTGGGCATTTATGGGTTAAATACATTGAATTTTAAAGAAATCTCAATTTCGAAAATTTGTGACTTACTGCTCTTTTCATTAACACGGCACCCTGGTAAAAATGTTCCATGACCAATTTTACATGGAAATATATTTCCATAGAAATTGCTCAAATTTCCATGGAAACCACGCATATTTCCACGTTGTTTTCCATGGAAATCGATGTAAATTCCATGGAAAAAGACTTGGTTAAGAAATTGATACAATTTCCATGGAAATCGATTTTCAAGTAGCATTAGTCATGGAACATTTTTACCAGGGTAAGACTAAGTCTAGTAGCGTTCAAAATATTTCGATTTCTTTGTTTCCTAGGTGAGCAGCAGTTGTCTTGGCGAAGCAGCAGAGCCAATTGATAAACAAGGGCTCAATCAGGATGGCGGTCAGGTCATGAACCGTAATTCGGTCCGGAATGAAAGAGTGACTAATATTGGTCAAAGTAACGTTGGTAAAGGGGGAGGTGGTGCAGGAGGAGGGGGAGGGGAATCAATCGCGGGTGAGAGGTCAGGCGATGCCCCAGCATACGGTCTTTTGAAGTACTTTTCCTATCTGTCTTCTCAACGATCATCTCCAGAGAACGAAGTGGTTATGAAGAAACTGCTCCAGGAGTCGGCCGAAAATAAAGTTAGAGTGTACAAGATCAACGAAAAGTTGGATTTACTCCTGGCAAGGATCCCAGCGCCACCGCCGACGGAACCCTCAAAATCAAGAAGTATCTTCAGCGGATCCGGGCTCAAACTTTTCAATTAATTGAGCTTTTTTACCATTTAAAATTATGCAAAAGTATCGATTATCTGGGGGTGCAATTGCACCTCCTAATGATCGATTGTTTTGCATAGGTTTAGATGGAGACATTGCGTGATTGCCACATTGCACGAACCGCCACTGCGGCAATGCTCAGCGGGAGTAACAAAATCGTAAAATCAGAGAACTTTCCATTAGAACATTTGTTCGTTCGTTCTATTCTGAAAGTTTCCTTCATTTAACCTCGTTTATACCGCAAAGAAGAAAAAAATTGGTGGTTTGAATTTTTCCGCACTAAACTTGTCATCAAAACACACGTACATAATTATAGGTGATACTTGTATGGTTTTAAGAATTAATTTAAGTAAACAAAAATAAATTCAAAAACTGTGACTCCGACTATTCATCATTAATTATAAAACGTAACATCAGATTAATCTATGCAATTTAGCATATTTAAATGAATACTTAATACGGCAGGATCTACAGTTGCAAACTTTTGCTACAGGTGGATGCTGAGTGTCGGCTTCAATGATGTGAGAACCCTCAATAAACCAAAAAAGGATCATGGAGACACCGATGTTACTTTAGAATGACCATCTTTTTTTTTACCGCTGGTTCAAAAGTAGACTCGTCATTCGCATCAATCTGTAGCGTAGAGTTCAATTTGGCAACGTTGTAATGTGTCCATTTAAGCTCATGAAACCTTTGCATTCGACCTTTTACATGACTTTAAATGGACACAATACAACGTTGTCAAATAGCACGCTACGCCACTGTCATCAATAGCAAAAAGTTAATTGCTACGATACAGCCTCATTTAAGCTCCGTAATTGATCACATGTAATTTGTCTTAGATGGCGGCTCAAGCTATTTGGCAACATTGTTTTACCTAAATTTGATTCTATGTAAAACAATCGATTCGATTCACCAACATCGATTGATGTACAGTCGATGAGTTAAATAATGATAGTCGATTCCTTAGATTTCGTTTCAGATAGGCAACCTGCAATACGTATCCAGTGGCGGGCCGTGCAATATGGCAACCATGCTGATTTGCCATTTAAAACTGTGCTAAAGTATCGATATCTTGGGGGTGCAATTGCACCTCCTGAAGATCGATAGTTTTACATAGGTTTAAATGGAGAGAATCCTGAGTTGCCACATTGGAATTGCCACATTGTACGAGCCGCTACTGTACGTATCACAATGAAATTAAGCATTGCGGGTAGCCTATCTGAGACAAAGTCTAAGGAGTCAATTGACAATATTCAATTCGCTGACTGTAAGGGCATATGCAGATTCAATTGGAGGGTAAACTGTGTTGCCAAATTGCACGAACCGCACCGCACCGGCGGCGGCGCGGCGAGCCGCTGGCTCGATCATTAAAACATTTTCCATAATTAAATCTGTTTGGCCGGGTTTACAGGTAGATTATTTATTTCAATTACTTGTGCATGCAAACCCTATTTCCAAAAGTTAGGAAGAGGTTCAAGAGGTGCGTGCCGGCTGCCGCAAATATTATTACTTTCACCCGCATAACCTTGGGGACGAGGCGAGTGTTTATCAGATTCAGACTCTGTTATACTTTTACGTTATATGCAAATTAAATCAGCACAAGCTTGCTGTTTGGCGTAAATGGAATGAAATCGCCGAATTCATTGGTCATTATTCCACCGGTGCCCCGCTGAAGTGTGGACAAAAAGATCAAACAGTCCAGATAAAGCAATTTGACTACATTAGTATACAACTCCTATACTGCGTATACGTGGAAGTATACTCACTCTAATCAGTAACATGTTCATTGTTCGTCCACCAATGGAGCTTATACCCAAAGAGTATAAAATAAGGCAAATTTTCGCTATCGAATATCATAAACAATACCAACCTAACTACATATTCGAGGAAACTCAATTGTGTTTTTAGATGTGTTTTCAGGGGCATCGATGACATCAATTCGATTTCGAATTCACCTACGGACTTGAATTCAAAATCAAATTGATGCCATCGATGACTGAAAACACCGAAAAAGTTCGAAAAACACGATCCAGTTTCGTGTCATTCACTGTTGTCATGCGTAGGTTGGCAATGTTGTTGTCGAATATATTCGTCGCGAAAATTCGCCTATAGAGTCGCAAGTTCAATGGGAAAGGGTGATATGCCAAACGAGCGAGATCCCCCTTCCCCTCCCCTTCCCCCTTCCCCCTCCCCCCTCCCCCTCCCCCGACCAGCCCACTATGTGCAAGTTTGCCCAAAACAACATTTCCCCGTATGTTCCCCCATGCGAAGCTATGTTATTTTTCGGTCATTTATTTAAAATATGTCAGAGTTTCCAGTTCGGGAACTGTATTTGTCGATTTTGTGTTTCCATCCTGTGCGTGGATATGATAGTTAATTATAGTCACAAATTAAACGGTTACTTAATTTAAGAAAATAAGCGTTTCTGCGAGAACGTGCAGCCGATACGAGTTCGTTGCAGTGGTGGTTGTTTTTCAGCGAGCTGATTAATCTTCGGAATCTTGTTAGTATGGAGAACAACAAAATTTACCGAGAATTTGATTTGTTTCAAAAGCAAACAATAACATGTTAAAAGACATTAGGAGGGATATCATACAAAGGCGGACCGTGACCAAGTGGGGGGGGGGGGCTAAAAAGTGATGAAATTTTTTTTGCTTCTCAAGTCTCAAGTGATGACTTTTTCCCGATTTTTAGCCCCTCCGTCCAAAAAAAGTGGGGGAGGGCCAAAAAAGTGATTTTTTTTTTTTTTTTTTTTGCATCTCAAGTTTCAAGTGATGAATTTTTCCCGATTTTTAGCCCCTCCGTCCAAAGAAATTGGGGGGGGGGGCTAATATCCCCCCTTTGCCCCTGGTACGGTCCACCTATGATATCGTACAACCTCTCTGCGCCCATAGCATACAATTCTTCTTAAATGTCGAACTTGAAATTTCGAGCTTGAAAGATTGAATCTGTTGAATGTACTGATTAAAAGCCAGCGGCGGCTCGTGCAAAGTGGCAACAATGGATTTCCTCCATTC
Source organism: Trialeurodes vaporariorum (assembly GCA_011764245.1). NCBI lineage: Eukaryota > Metazoa > Arthropoda > Insecta > Hemiptera > Aleyrodidae > Trialeurodes > Trialeurodes vaporariorum. The sequence continues at coordinate 59,702,768 of VMOF01000220.1, forward strand.
AAAACTATGTAAAATAATCGATTACATGGTGAGGCGCAGCGCCTCACCTAGTATCGATCTTTTTGCATACGTTTAAATGGCAAAAGTGCACGGTTGCCAGATTGCACGAGCCGCCACTGTTAAAAGCTTATTTCAAGGCATTGCGAGAAAAAATTTAAAGATAAAACGTAAAGATTTGCTGAAATTAGCGCTGGAAAACAACCACTGAAACAAACTAGGTCGCATCGCAGCTACACGTTTTCAGAAACGCTTATTTTCGGCGTAGAAACACAGCATAGTATGAAACTATGCGTGGCGGAAGTTATTGATAGGTAATGCTCCGTACCTGCGGACCTACGGTGCATTTTTGCGGTGGAGTAAAAATAGACCTCGCACTTTTACGATTTAATTGCGACCTATCTAAATTTAAGCTTGCGAAACGCTCTGTGCGTTTTCGCGCCACAGAAGTGTTCGGACTTCGGTGCCGTGTTGTCAGATTCACGCAACAATTTCAGAGAGGTCTAGACTCTAGCTCGGTTACTAGATATTTATCGTTTTTTTATGGTAAATGGGAAAATTTCCGAGTACTTTATCTAATTGAAAATTTTGGTAATTTTATGAAAATTACTATCCAGTTGTTTCCACAGGGGTTCTTTCTTTGTTCTCTTCTCTCAAAGATTTTTTCACAATGGGGCTCCTGCAAACTTTTGCTGCGAGCAAAAAAGTAGTCTTATCTGATGTAAAAACCAGCGAAAATCACGAAAACCGCACTCAAAAAGTCTAAAATTCAGTACTAAACTCACAAAAGTGATAACGGCAAGATCGTAATGACGGTATTATGAGGGAGATTCCCGTCTAATTTGTCACTTTTTCTATGGAAACACAGAGATATGTCTCAAGTTAGATAGGAGGATACCTGCGCGTCTCTCCACCAGTAAGCAAAATTCGGAGAAAGAATTTTGTGATTTTTTTGAGTAAGTACTCGTCGTCATTTTTACAGGGTTTCATGCAAGAATCAACTCTTCAATCCCCTGTGGCAAAAGTTTGCAAGAGCCCCATTGCTCGACCTGCCAACATCAAAGTACCTACCGTATATTGTGGCCTCAAAAAACATTTTACGATCGGCTCATTGTGACATGTTCCGCACGAAATGTTGGTCGACAGGGAACGCGCAAGTCACGGAAAATATATTACCTAATTCGGGTTTTGTTTTTTTTATCCTCGCCAGTCAGCTCTCCTCTCTTAAAGTCCTTGTTCGCTGAACCTCTGGTTGAGCGGGCCGCTAGACGGAGCAAAAATCATGATTCATTCACCACCACTCAACCAACAGAGCAAGAATTGGCCCTTAATGGGGATCTTGCATACTTTTGCTACAGGGAATTGAAGAAATGAATTGATTCTTGCATTAAAACCTGTAAAAATGACGATGAGCACACTGAAAAATCACGAAATTCACTCTCTGAATCAGCCGTAATAATGGCGGAGAGACGCAGGTATCATGGGATACACGGAAAAAAAAGATTAGTGAAAATAACCATACGGATACCTGATTTTGGCACCTACTAGATATTATGGTAAACTTGACCAGAAGTATGGTACATTTATCGATACTTTGAGTAAATTTGACATGCAATCAGGTAACATCACCTAGTACCTAGTCAAAACATAGAATACTTCTGGTTAACATTACCATAACATCTAGCAGGTGCCAAAATCAGGTATCCGTATGGTTATTTTCACTGTAGTTTTTTCCCGTGTATTCCTATCTAAATTGAGCCTCGTGTCTGTGTTTCCGTTGAGAAAGTGACATAATAGACAGGAATCTCCCATGATACCTGCGTTGAAGCGCCATTACAATTTTGCCTTTAGAGCAGTTTTGTGAGTTTATTACTGAATTTTAGATTTTTTCAGTGTGAATTTCGTGACTTTCACTGTTTTTTGCATCCGATTAGACTATTGCATATGACTTTATTCTTTGGCTTTTAAAGTGTTCGTCATTGAAAAGTGAACGCTTCATTTCATTTTCATTCATTTTTACCGAGTAATATCAGAAATAATGTTGACAAATGGGTCAGTTGCAAGGATCCGAAATGTTGCGTTTTTACTAAAGAAAACGATAGTATTTGATGAGGTGAGAACAATAGTGCCTTTGGTCTTTTCCTAAGTGTCCAGGTTTTGGAGATACACACGGGTGAAGTTTGAAAAAATGGTGGGTGTATAGTGACGTCACTACGCGGAATTCCCATTTAAAACAATGTATTTTGGGCCAAAATTGCATCTTCGGAACAATGAGACACCAACCAGAGGCATCTTTGAACATCATCTATTCAGATGGACCAGTAAAACCAATAAATGATTGGTTTCAGGGACCAATAAATGTACGGTCACACGGTCCTCGGCCCCAAGTCCGCCCCAAGTCCACCCTAAGTACTTCAACAAGCATCGGCCACCAGCCAACGGACCGCATCGGACCGTTTTAAAATGGCGCAACCACAAAACTAACCTCAAAATAGCACTTAGTGTGGGTTAGAGAGGCTCTAGACTCGCCCCAAGTAACGTAAAGTTGGGAGCGGACCCAACATTCCGATGTGCCGTTAAAGAAATGTAAGGTTAGAATCGCCATTTTTAGGTACGACCTAAAGCCCGTGTGTACCGTACATTTATTGGTCCCAGCTCATCAAGTACTTTCATTTTTCTTTATAAAAAACGCAACATTTCAGACCCTTGCAACTGCCATATTCCAAAGATTATCGGTCTAGGCGCGCTTGCACTTCTAAAACTACCTCTACGAAGCAAAGTATATGGTTTCCTGTTTTTTTTTTTTTCCTTTTTTCTTTTTTTCTTTTTTTGCTCTTCCGCATGTTAGGTTTTTTTTTTTTTTTTTTTTTTTTTTTTTTTTTTTTTTTAAAATTAATTAATTTTATCTTCGGTTTGTTTTGTTTAATTAAGCCGTTAACTTCATCAATCACGATAGTCAAATTAATTACTTTCGTGTAGTACCTACTCACATCCTCCGGACAAAATTCTTATCTCTCTTTCCGATTAAGTAATTAAAACCAGCGCGGCACATATGAAGAGCGTTGGAATCCCGAATTTTCGTTCAATCCGAGGAAGTTGTTTAGCGTTTGACTAATTGCATTTGATGAGTCTCACGGGGGAGCTTGCTCTTTTTACTGCGCGAGACGATCCGACCTCTGGGTCGTGGACAGACAATTCCTCCGAGACTCTGAGAGAGACGCGCGCATTCACGAAAACACTGCGGGCCGGGCCCATCGAAAGTCGGGAATGTGTTGAGCCGCATTCAATGCTTGATTAAATCATGCAAAAACTCCGGTATTTTTGGCCGCTCGCCACTTTTTATGTAACTCCGCTGTTACACTCTCACTGCATAGCGGTAAGAGTCGCGTCGCGAGCTATGAGACAGATCCCAAACATTTTACTCTCGACTTTCTCCGAATTTTTTTTTTCTAAAAAAGTCCCACAACTCGTAGTTATCCGCATCAACTCATCCTTCGGAATCAGAACTCCAAAGATTAGGTAAACAAGAGTCGCAACTGAATAGAAGGCCTGCGTGGTCAACGCAGATAAAAGGGATCGGAAACGCGAGCTGGCCTCTGATTATTGGCTGTAATCGTGGGTCCAATTATTTTAATTTTTTTTTACCTTATGGAAATGGGGCTATTGCACACTTTTGCTATAAGCTATTTAATAGTCGATTCTGGCGTAAAAACCTCAAAAAATAACGATGGCGGCACTAAAAACTTCCAAAATCTACTCCTAAACTCAATAAACGCAGTTATTTGCGGGAGCGTAATGGTGGCCGAAGGCACTAACAATGGGGGAGACTCCCATCTAACAATCAATTCTGAAACTCCATCAAGAAGTGACCAATAAGAGACTACTTTCATTTGACACCGGTGTCACTTGGTGTTGCGGTACCATTCATCGGATGTGGATCATCACTCTGATGACTAATTACTCTGTGAATCATCCTTGTCGTCAGCATAGAAATAGTGACGAAATGAAGATAGGAATCTCCCATTGTTAGTGCCTTCGGCCACCATTACGCTCGCGCAAATAACTGCGTTTATTGAGTTTAGGAGTGGATTTTGGAAGTTTTTAGTGCCGCCATCGTTATTTTTTGAGGTTTTTACGCCATAATCGGCTATTCAATCGCTTACAGCAAAAGTGTGCAATAGCCCCATTAACACGGGGTTTTCGTTCCGGACCGTTTATCTTGAAACCTGTGCAAAATTGCCTCTACACAATGGGGCAGTTGCAAGGGTCTGAAAGTTTGTGTTTTTTATAAAGAAAATGATACAGCTTGATGAGCTGAGAATAATGATGCCTTTGGTTTTTTCTGAAGTGTCCCAGTTTTGGAGATACACACGTGCAAAGTTGCAAAAAATCGTGTGCGTAGTGACGTTACTACGCGGAATTCCCATTTAAAACAATGTATTTTGGGCCAAAATCTCATCTCGAGAACAATGGGACTTAATTAGAAACCAAAGGCACTTTTGTTCTCAGCTCATCAAGTAGTTTCATTTTCTTCATAAAAAACACATTTTAGACCCTTGCAACTGCCCCATTAATACGAGTCGATTTAGCAGAATTTTCTCAACAGATTGATAGGTCATAACTCATAAGTACCAGTTTATTGAAAATTCGAAAATACTGTCTGAGTTGAAAAGTTCGCATATATTAGTGTGTTTACATGATTGGCATGTGTTGAGTAACTTACTATTATGTGTACTTTTCAACTGAGACAGTCTTTTCAAATTTTCAATAAATTGGTACTTGTAATCTACAATTTGTTGAGAAAATTCTGCGAAATCGACTCGTATTAATGGGGCAGTTGCAAGGGTCTGAAATGTTGTGTTTTTTATTAAGAAAACGATAGTACTCGATGAGCTGAGAACAATGGTGCCTTTGGTTATTTCATAGGTGTCCCGGTTTCGGAGATACACACGTGTAAAGTTGTAAAATATCGGGTGTGTAGTGACGTCACTACGCGGAATTCCCATTTAAAACAATGTATTTTGGGTCAAGATCTCATCTCCGGAACAATGGGACTTAACTAGAAACCAAAGGCATCTTTGTTCTCAGCTCATCAAGTACTTTCATTTTCTTTACAAAAAACTCAACATTTCAGACCCTTGCAACTGCCCCATTGCGTAGAGGCAATTTTGCACAGGTTTCGAGATAAACGTCCCGCAACGAAAACCCCGTGTTAATTTCCATAAGGCCAAAAAAACTTTGGACCGACGATATCCCTCCATTTCCAACCAATCAGAAGCCGACTCTTATCAGCATTGACCAAACTGGCTATCAGTGCAATTGCGACTCTTGTTTACTCTTTGCAGAACTCGCATACGAAAGGTTAGGTATACAAGGGATCCAAGTTAACTTTGCTTAATTTTGAGAGAAACGATGTCAAAGTTCAAGAGCTGCTAAGTTACATGTTAAAGTTCAACGTCAAAACGCCATGGCACGGTAATTGTTGTGATTTTGCCAAATCCCTAGATGAATTGTGTCTCTGCTTGTATTTTAAGAGCACGCGCGCTCCGCTGTTTATCTCAATTTTTTTAAAAATGTCAAATGTCAAAATCAATTTCGGAAAAAGTGAGATTGTAAGAGACCGTTGTAAAAAATTGTCACACCCCTTTCTTTTTTTAGCCAACTACTGTACTATGTACTTCAGCCAGTTTGAAATGTTTCACCCAGAGGCGTCATTTCGAGTTCGGCTTGTGGTGGAGGGGGGGGCAAAAATGTGATGACTTACTTTTTTTTTTTTTTTTTTTTTTTTGGGCTCATCATCAATATCATTTTAGACACTCTACAGCCCTGCATATCCTATATTTACGTCCCTAAATTCCAACAAAACTCGTAAATGACCACCAAATTTTGGTTCGACATTTTTTTTCTTCTAAAAAAAAAAAAAAAAAAAAAAAAAAGGTCATCACTTTTTTACTTCTGGCCGGCCCTTGAGGGTAGACAGTTGCCCCCCCCCCCTCCCTCCGCAAATGACGCTACTGGTTTCACCGGAACATAATTCGTTTCGTTTAAAAGAAGCCTTCACTGCTGAAGAGCAACTATTTGGGGCCTAGATTGTGATTTTTGGTCACTGGTCAGCACATTTTATAGAATTATCCTAAAATATCCGGATGTAATTTCGGGAATTGATGTCATACGACAACAACTTGGATTTTGGTTTAGGTATATACCACTACCAACAATACTACATCGTTATTGATTTAAGCATTAAAGGTGGCCTACCCAAGCTAAATTCTCAGGAGACGACCAACATTATTTAATTCACCTCTTGCGCCTGTGTGTAAGTGTATATACTCGGTTCCACAACTCACGTGACAATAGCAATCTTTTCATCTGCAAATTAATTATTATCAGAGCCCAGTGGCGTCGCGTGCAATTTGGCAACAATGTATTCTTTCCATTTAAACTCATGTAAAATATCGAATTCAGGGGGTGCACAGTGCACAAGGAAACTTCGATATATTTAATGAGTTTAAATGGAGGAGTTGCATTGTTGCCAGATGGCACGCGACGCCACTGTCAGAGCCGAGACGTGCCTTGTCTCCTCTCCCTAAAATCTGCTTAACTCTAATCCATTCTCTATATTGTAAAGACTAAAACCAAACTTAAAAACACCGGTGGATTCCTTCGGTAGCGACAGAGGAAGTATTAAATTCATCTAAGTTCGGGCGTATTTTTGTTTTGCTTTGTTTTTTATTTTCACGAATACACATGTTTGGTACCCACTTGCGATTAAATTAATGCTTCGCCATTTGCATTTTTTCCCTTTCTGACCTGGTTCTCACGATCCGGCTGACTTTCCAAAAGTACCAACTATGGTCAATACAATCCTGCAGACAAACATGGGCTGATTGCGATGATATCTCCAAATAATGATCCTCTAATTTCATTTACGTAATGTTTTCAAGAAGATTACTTCACGCGTAGTGTCGGCCGATATTTCGCGATATTTTTTCATTTTATTATAAAAAATCACTGATGATTTTAACCTACTGCAAATTACCCGCTTCACCCGAGTGAAAAAAGGGTAACCCCCCCCCCCCCACCGAGGGCAAGTTTCGACGTTTGATGGTCATCGCGCGATTGGGCACCTCAGGAGATAGTCAACCGCGATGACCAGCAAACGCCGAAACGTGCTATCGAAGAAATTCGGAAATGACCATTTGAATGACTAAAAAGCTCATTGTGATCCAAAAACAGAATCAAAGTGAGCACATTTTGAGCGTGCAAAGAGAATTAAAATACGGCTGAACCTATTTACGTAAAAAAATTTATTAAAATCCCAATCGCGATGGCAAAGTAAAACACGGCTTTCTCTTCTCTGAAAGGTCTCATTGTCAGAGTTCGACTCGTTTCGAACTATGGGGCTCTTGCAAACTTTTACTGTGCGGAAATGAATAAGTTCGGTTTTGATTTGGAGGAATTAAAGTTGAAAACTCGCCAAAGATTATGGTTTAGGTGCACTGAAAAAACAAAGTTTAACTAGAGCCGGAGCAGCTTTTTAAAATAGCTTCGCAGAGCAAAAGTCCTAGCTCTACCGGAGAAAATTGCGGTTGTCCTGAAGCACTACTTCGGTAGAGCCGAAGCAAGAAAAGAGGTTGTCACTCTAAAGAAGTAGTGCTTTGGTAGACCAGCATTTTTCTCCAGTACAGCTTGAGCTTTTGCTCTGCGAAGCTATTTTAAAATAAATAAATAAATAAAAACATAAACTTTGTTTTTTCAGTGTGCGCTTACATTTCTGAAACGAGCTCGAAGCGAGTGCCTTCCTTACTTTAAAAGTTCGCATACCCGTCACTATGCGCTGAACTTACAGAAAAACGGCTGTAAATACGAGCACATATTTTTTTTAGTACAGTATGAGAATAAAAATTCTGAGGAAAACCTCAGTATGATGATAAAGAACACGGTATAATGGAAAAGGTAAACGCACCTATGTCCCATTTCTAAATTTGGCAAAAAAAAAAAAAAAAAAAGCAGGATATTTCTAACTATGCCGATTACGATTGGGCATTGGAGAAAATAAATCTTCAACTTTTTTCTTTGTACAACATTGAATTGACTAACAAAGAAAGTTGTCAACATTTTTCGTTCAACCCCTTGTCTATTCTCTTAAAACGCAACGTATATTTTGTAAGCTGCAAATATCTGCGTGGATATACAGTGGAATCTGGCAAACTCGTGCAAAAGGTCGAAACTCGAGGGTGTTTTCACTGCGCATGCGCAAGATGTCGATTTTTTAATGAGTCTAAACAGACGAAATGCAACGTTGCGAGATGGCGCGCTCCTGTACGTAAGTTTACACCAGTGGTCCACTGCGTAAGTATGTTATGCCATTCACTAAGTATACATTACGCCATTGACTGAAAATATAAGTAAGTTTCACCTACTTTTGCTCTCATTGAGTTTCGCTATAATTATCGCTTTTCTCCATGTTGTTTCTTTTAATTTCTTGAGAAACATGACGTTATTGCATGAAGCGACCGTCAGAACGTCTTATCGTTTAAATACATACTGACGGCGATTCAAGGAATAGAAAACATAATATTATACTATACATGCTTTGGCCAATATCTCTATCTCGGCTGATTTTAGCGAGGAACATTTTTACACATCAATGGATCAGCGCGAAGAGTCTCCGCTCAAGGGGAAAAATATTGAAGAACAGGGCAGGATTGGTTTCTAACGGAATTTCTTTTTGAAGGGTCAACATATCAATATGATGAATGGGGTTCTTGCAAACTTTTGCTCTAAGCAGATGAAAAGTCATAGAAGAGGGTCACCAATACTGGACTGGTACCCCAAAACCGGACCGCCTCGCGTTTCTTCGCCACGATGGTGCTGTGCTGTAGCGGCAATGGCGTGAAGTTACTCTCTTTTACCCGTAGGTGTCGCTCATGCATCGAAACCTCAGGTTCATTAATTGTTTTTGTCGTAAAACGCATTTAAGGCTAAAATTCGGCGATTCGTGACTCTCAAAGTTTCCAAGTTGGTTATTGTTGGGGCTTAAAATTTAAACTTTAGACAAAGGTTTGTGATTTTTTGTGATTTCATGTTCTTCGCGGTGAGACCTAAGGTTTGTAAATCTGCCTAAGTTTTTACTTTAGTCGCATTTCTTTTACCGTCGTGAGGTTAGGAAGTTATAGTACTGAAATCCCCTAAACCGGACCGCCTAGAATTTTGGCCTAGATTAGGAAACTTTGATGACATTCTGAGTATTGTAGGCCTACCTAGCTGTTATCTTGATGGTTTGCAGATGTTTTTAATCTTTCAGCTCAATTGAATTTCGATTTTTGTTATTTTTTCCATTTTTATCGTATTTTCTCGCATCAACATTTTTACGATAAATTCCATTTTTGGATTTTCCAAGGTACAAATGCTGACTTGTTTCATTTCCTCTCATGTCGTGCCTTAGCCATAGTTGCCAAGGTAAGAAGTTTGCATTTAGAGAAAAAAATCAGTGATTATGAGTGAAATTTACCAGACGGTCCGGTTTTGGACGGTCCCCTTTTCTCATACGGTATTTTTGACTTCTTTCGCAATTTTCTTTCTCACAAAAATTTTAATGGCTCAAATTTTAAATTAAGGTAATTTTTTTGAAGGTAAGGGCTCTATGTATATGTTGATATAAAGTTTTTTTTTAAATTTGATCAATTTTTAGCTGAGATACAGCCCAAAAACAAAACAGCGGTCCGGTGTTTTGGTTCTCTTCCTCTAACTGATGTAAAAACCAGCGAAAATCACGAAAATCACACAAAGAAAGTCTAAAATTTGTAATAATCTCAGACACTGCTGTTGCGGCAAGATCGTAATGGCGGAGCAATCGTTCTCATCGTCGGCCGAGGAGCTCGCCCTAAGGCAGTTGCGGCTCGTGCAATGCGATATATCGATGTCCACCCCATTTAAAACTATAGAAAAGTATCGATTTCTCAGGGGTTCAATTGCACCCCCTGACGATCGATACTTTTCTATAGTCTTAAATGGAGTATACATCGATTTATCGCATTGCACGAGCCGCCACTACCCTAAGGTCCGGCTAGAGAAAAGGTTTTCTCTAGGGACCTTAGCTCGCCCTATAGAGCCCAAGTTGTGACCATTTTCAAATGAGCAATTAACAGAATCCGATTCTATCATTCTGACATTCATGATGCTCGCTTTCATTCCAGTGTGCGGTGAGGCTGCGTGAATAGAGGACTCGATGAAGAATCTCGTGAGTAACGCCCCGCCCCGCCCCGCCCCCTCCCCCATCTCCTCCCGTCCCTTCCCTCCCATCCACCGTATCATAGAATCAGCTGTTAACTCCATGACTTCATGATGTCTTGTGGGCTATCCTCTGTACTTACTTCAGGTTGCCAGGTCCCATAACTATACATAGAGTGTTTATACAAATTCCATGTCATAAGTCCTATCCCAAATTATGACAGCAAAGACGATTTGATTCTGGTTTGTATGCCTCTAATTTTTTAACCTTTTAAAAAAATTATATTTAAATCAGAAGAAAAAGATTTAAAGCAAAATTGGGAGTGTTGTAGAGTGGCTATATCTGCACACAAAATTCCAATACAACGTTCTTGGCGAGAAAAATTTACTTGCTCCTGTCACGTGTCAGTTTCTTTATCGTGCAGTGGCGGCTCGTGCTATTTGGCAACAATGTATTCGCTTAATTTGAAGCTATGTGCAATGATCGAATGATGGTGAAGCGCTGCTTCATTTTCAAATTGATTGTTTTACATACAATCAAATAGAGGAATAACATGGTTGTCAAGTTGCAGGAGCCGCTACTGTTATCATGTAAATTCTTCCAAAATGAACAATTTCATAGATTTATGTGCCCAGATAGCCTCTTCAAAACATTCACATTTGTTTCAAACCAATTATATTCCAATTTTTTTTTCCAAGGTTAAATAATAAAGGGGCAAACAAAGCGATCGCTGGTGCAAATGTCCTTCAGAAATGTCTATATCGTGGCTTTTTGCCTTCATGGTGTTTCAAAAGCACGTTCCAGAAAATCTCTTTATAGTTATATAGCTCGTTCAAATCAATGGGGGAGGGATAGGGAGGTCGAGTGAGGAAGCATGTAGTATTATAGTATAGTCTCTCTTTGATTTTGATTTTTTTTTGTTTTTTTTTGGTTTTTTTGTTTTTTTTTTTAGGCTGAAATGGGGGATATCGATGCATCGAACTGATGCAACAGCTGCCGCCTCGTCTTTCATGATTTATAATAAATTCTGACCTTCTTGGCAGGATTTCGTTTTTTTTTTCTTTGTCTTTTCGCTGAAAAACAATGGGAGCTTCCGCAATTAATTCTAGCCATAACATACATAAAAGAATTTCCTGCACAGTTTGGCAACCATGTTTACAACTCCGCTTCAAAACCTATTTAATGTAATTAAAACAGCTGAGTCGAACGAGATGGACCGACGTGCGACGCAAGAACAGAGCGGCGCACACAGGTTCAAAATATTCATTTTTCTGGACATGAAAAAATTTCGGTTTTTGGTTCACAAACGTTTTTAAGTCGTTACTTCCTGTCAAAAAACAATGTTATCTGACTCATTTTAAGCTTTGAAATCGTTTATTGAACTCAGTTTTTAGTTATCTTGCCATTAATTGCTAGTAATCTTGATTTTTTCCATGAAAAAAATGTCCGGGAAATTCCATACTTTGTCCCATTGCGCGGCGTGGCAAGCTCCGATCAGGGGAGAGCTTTCAGCTTTGGTTGGAAGAGATTTATCACGAGAAAGCTGACAATGACCGTCATAAAGTAAAAAGCTCTCGTAAGTCATAATCTTCTAATCGTTCTCAGCATGCTTTTCATGTCGTCGTAGCTTTTACCATTAGATATCACGGTCGAACTCCATCAGAAACCGATTATTGACATGTCAATAATTTTTTTTATTTTTAAAAATGAATTGATTTATCAATCGATTGCCAGCTTCGATTCTAAGGAACTAACAGCCTGATTAGGAAAATGGCTTTCTGAGAAGACAATTTAACAACTCAAATAATGCACATAACAATCTATATTGAGTAATATTGGGTCTTTGCAGCTGCATTCAATAGAGGGTTTTAGTGATGGCGGCAGCCGGTGATGAGCATTCCAAACAAGGACAGTTCGTCTCTCTCACTCTCACGTAACCCCCATGTACTGCCATTGGCGGATACGGGGGGGGGCAAAAGGGGCAATCGCCCCCCTCGTTTGGCCCAAAAAGTGGGAAAAGAGGGGAGAGAAAGGGGGAAAGCAAGAGCGAAAACAAGAAAAGGGGGTCATTTAGGGGGGGGCGACAATCCCAAGTTCGCTCCCCGTTCGCGAGGGCTGGATCCGCCACTGTGTACTGTTATCTCACTCTAATTTCAAACATCGTATATAGAGACATCTTTTGTGAATTTTTTTGACTGAAATGAAATCCTCGAGACATTTTAATGCGATTTTGATAATAATATATCGTAAAACAAGGACATGTATACGAATTTCGAAACTAGAAAGTGATGGGTATACATGGGGGGTCACGGGAGAGTGAGTGAGATAGTTTGGAACGCTACGCGAGTTTTATCACAACCGATTGCGACCGATGAGAGCATTGTTGTGGTTGTTGGCTAACCGTTGACTAAAACCGTCTATATCTCAGGAGCAAATGACAGAGGCGTTTCGTGCAATGTGGCAACAAAAGGTGCTCTCTATAAACCGACGGACGTAAAAAAATTGATCTTCAATGTAGTCACTGAATCTTTTTTGACATAGCTAACTTTTTTAGAAATAGCTAACAGCGTTTTTGCGAAAAACTGACATTTTGCGACAGCAAAAGAATCCTGTTAAATTATTTTTCTGTCAGCTGATATTTATATTTAATGCTGCCGTTAGTATCGGGTGCCACATTGCCACATGGTCCTTGAATTTCTCAAACAGGACAAATTGCAAACAATTATTCAAACTGTCAGCATTGATAAAAAATAGAGAATCAAAATGGAATTTTTCGAATTGGGGTCCTTCATTGTAAAACAACCCTCCCCCCCCCCATTTCACCATCATTTTCAAATTGGTGTCAGACAAACCCGTTTTTACCTTATTTCACATATTTTCAGAGCAAATGAGAAAAATAATTTAAAAATGGTCATTCCTGACAGCAAAATAGACAAAAAAAAAAATATTTGTCTCAGAAAGATCCCAACCCTAGAATTTGCATACGGTTTAACTCAGGGTTTAAGTTAAAGTATTTCTACCAGACCTTCAAATTCAGTGGCGTAGCGTGCAAGTTGGCAACGTTGTATTGTGTCCACTTAAGCCCATGTAAAAAGTCGAATGAGAAGGTGGTCACCGATCAGCCAATAGTTCAATCTTTGTGATGAGTTTAAATGAACACACTGCAACGGTGCCAAATTGCACGCTACGCCTCTGTTCGAATTTTTGGCAAAAAAAAACAACAAAAAAACAAAAACAACTTTTCATTGAAAATATATATATATATATATATATATATATATATATATATATAAAGGGCTATTTTAGGAAAATCTTTATATATATATATATATATATATATATATATATATATACACACATAAAAATTGAAAAAATTGCGGAAAATTACATGACTGAGGATACAGATCAAAAAATGACGCAGTGATTTTTTTTTACTATTTTTCCCACTATTAGGGTGACTAGATTAATTGAAAAATTCATGTTCCGTCAAAAAAGAAAAAAATCGCACAGTGCAGGGTTGATGATCTATGCGATGAAGCAAAGTTGCCTCGCAGTTCATTATTTTTCTTCAAATATTTCTTCGGCGCATTCATTTTGTTTTTACTTTGCGCGTCACATGTCGCTGTATATGCTTCTTCCCTCTTTTTGACGCAAGCTTTGCGTCATTGCGCCATTGCTCTCTTTTTTTCTTCTGCGAAAATGTAACGTAATGGGCATGTCACGTCTCATGTCTTGTCTGGTCTCTGGTCTGGTTCTCATTGTCAGTGAGCCACTTATTCGCTCCAGTCTTGTTGACAGACTTCGAAGCTGATGTCAGGCCTTGTAGCTTTTAAATAGACACATAGCTCCGCGGATATCAAACTTTAACAGAAACAATATCAACTGCTGAGTCCCACATTATTACAGGGTGTTGAAAAACTGTTTGAGAAATCCTTTAAAAGGCGTATTTACAGGTCAAAATAAGATTTTTTTTTTTTTTTTTTTTTAAATTAAACGAACATGTGTCCAAAAATGCACCACTTCCGAGTCAAAGCGTTGCGAAGATTCCGAGAAAAGAAAAAGTTTGAAAACATTATTAAAAATTCACGAAAATCGGTGATTCCGAGTATTAATTATCACGCGTTCTTTCCATTTATGAGCTCAAAATAACTCCAGCGCTTCTCTGAGACGCGCTAGGGGGGGGGGGGTCACACATTTTTCAGAGGCTTATAACTTTTTAGTTAATAAAAATTTTAAAATTTTAATGAAACCAGATGAAAGAACGTTAAAAATTACGCAGAATAGGTTTTTTTTTAAAATTTTTCCAGAAACGCACCCCTTTCGCGATAAATAAGATTAAAGAAAAATCAAACGTGCTATGTTGTGCCTGAATGTTGGCAATTCGTGCGACACAAAACACTCGCTCTGGCGGCCGTGAAATTTGTGACACCCCCCCCCAGCACCTCTCAGAGAAGCGATGGAGTTATTTTAAGCTCATCAATGAAAATAACGCATGGAAATACTCGCCTGAACCAATTTGCGTGAATTTTCAACAATTTCCGTGAAGGCTACAACATATATATTTTCAAACTTTTTTTTTTCGAAAACTTTGCAACGTTCTAACTCGGAAGGGGTGCATTTTTGGGCACATGTTTAACTGAAAAAAAAAAATGCTTATTTTGACGTGCAGAATACGCCCTTAAAAGGTTTGCGAACAGTTTTTCAACACCATGTATATATGTAGGTTCACCCCCCTCTCTCTCTCTCTCTCTCTCTCTCTCTCTCTCTGAAAAAAAAATAGAAACAGAGCACTGTCTGCAGCAGAGCCACGCCAAATTTTCGCGGATTCATCAAAATTGTCGCAGGGTGTTAGTCTGTGACATTCGGTAAACACAGGGGAGATATTCTGGGATTTCTGGGTAGTCCTGGGTAGAGTCTCTATATGTAGAGAGTTAAGCCAAGAGGGTAGTCAACTCCTGATTGGTCGATAAATTTTAGGCTCTACGGACGCCGCCATTGGATGCGATTTTGCACTTTTGTTTACAATCGCAGTTGTTTACCAACGGTATTTTGCGGGTAAGGAGTTAATTTTCGACGAATCCGTTAATTTTAATCATGATACATCTCAAGAATGTCTATAAATCCCAAAAGAACCTTTCAAAGCGTAAATAGATGTCGATCCACAAAAGCAGTAAGAGATTACATCGTTAGAAACTCAGCGGCACTGTAATCTTTGCAGTGGACGAAAACACAACAACGGCCCTCAGAATGTTTAAACAAATGTGCAAAATCGCACCCAATGGCGGCGCCCATGATTTCACTCGTCTTAACTCTCTACATATAGGGACTCTAGTCCTGGGAAGTGCGAAGCGGAGGGTGCCCACCAGTCACCAGTGCTCACTGTTAAACGCACCCTGCGACCCTGCAATCATAACGCTCACGCAAATAAAAGCGTTTATTGAGTTTAGGCATCGTAATGGATGGAGCTCTTGCACGGTTTTGCTGTAGGCAAATAGAATATCAATTTCCAATGTAAAATGCTGCGAAAATAACGATGAGACCATTAAAAAAGTCTAAAACTCACTCCTCGCAGAGAAAACTTAACTTGAAATTTCGGGTGACCACCCTTGCATGTATGCACCAACCTTAGATTCGGACCCCAAACAAAAGAACAGGACATGAAATTAAGTGCCGTCTTCTAGTTTATTACGCAACGTAGAACCTATCTGTAGTTATCACCGTGCTCACAGTGACAAAATGTGTATAAATGGACCTTCAATTCTTTCAAATCTACTTTTTGAAAGCAAATTCATTAATATCATTGTGCAAATTCCTAGGTTATGTTCTTTTGTTTGGGGTCCGAATCCGAGGTTGGTGCATACATGCAAGGGTGGTCACCCAAAATTTCAAGTTAAGCTAGTTTCTCTGCGATAAGTGAGCTCTAGACTTGTTCAATGGTCTCGTCGTTATTTTCGCAGCATTTTACGTCAGAATTGATACTCCATTCGCCTACAGCAAAACCGTGCAAGAGAGAGACAACAGTCCGTTAGTCCGTTTATGGAGATTTTTACAACAGAATCGACTATTAAATCGTTCATAGCAAAAGTGTACTTGCAACAGCCCCATTGGTAAAAATTAGTTGAATACAAGGTATATGGAGAACAGGTATGGACAACATTCTGAGCTTGGCTCTGATTGGTTGTGAAAAAAGTGACTCCGCAGCCATTTTTCTGACCGCGCGATTCAAATTTAGATTTCACATCTTGAAAAAGAAAATGAACAACGTAATTGATGATGTTAATCGATTCTATAGTCACAAAATTAACATTTAAAGATAAAAATTACCTTTCATTGTTCAAATAAATAAAGTATTGCTTCAGATAAACTTCCCCTTCAAACCTAACCACAGACAACAATGCAAGATATACACGGTGTAAATAGGAGACAAGATGGCGGCGGAGCCGCTCTTTCCCAAGTGGCCAGAATCGAGTATTAAGGGACTCATTTTCGGTGGGAAAGAGTCCTCCCCCCCCCCCCATTGACAGTTTAGAAACACACTGTATATTGCACATGACTCGTTATGGGTTCGCACTTCGTTTTGCGTTGGAGCCTGTAACCGACACGCAGCAAATTGCGATTAACGAAGGTGAGTATGGGGGGGTGAAGTGGGGGGGGTATAGAGGAAGGTATATATAAGAGGGAGAGGAGCGGAAGAGATAGAGAAAGAGGGAGGGAGGGAGGGAGGGAGGAGGGGTTACAGATGGATGGGATGGGGCGAAGGTGGGGGGAAAGGGAATAGGAATATCCAAGTTCGTGTTTAGAGGAGTCGCAGGTGTTACATACGTATGCGCGACTAGAGCGAGCTTGCTTAGGCCAAGCTCAATAAAGCTCTTGTACCTGTAAACTTTGCACGCGCGATTCGCAATTAAATTATTCTGCACGCTCTGAATTTATTCGCGGAAAAAAAGCGTGCGTTGCGAACGTTCAGAGTGAACACTGAACTGAACACGATCTCATTCGGAAGAGGGGTAAGCCGAGGCAATTTGTTAACGTGCAAAATACAAAGGGTGTCCCAAAAGTACCCGGACTGCGCTTCTCGTTTGAAAACTAAGCTAGAGGTAGTTTCAGAAGTGTAGGCGGACCCAGACCGATAATCTTTGGAATTTGTAAACATTATTTCTGATATTACTCGATGAAAATGAATAAAATTGAAAGTGAGTGTTCACTTTTCAACGAGGAAAACTTTAAACACAAAAGAATAAAGTCAGGGGCAAACTCGGTATTGATTTGAAGGAATAAAAGTTGAAAATTCGCCAAAGATTATGGTTTTGGTCCGCCTACACTTCTGAAACTACCTCTAGCTACAAAGCTGATCTTTGTTTCATTGATAAGATAGGGAGTATGAAGCAATCAATTATTTCTGATATTACTCGATGAAAATGAATAAAATTGAAAGTGAGTGTTCTCTTTTCAATGAGGAAAACTTTAAACACAAAAGTATAAAGTCAGGGGCAAATTCGGTATTGATTTGAAGGAATAAAATTTGAAAATTCGCCAAAGATTATGGTTTTGGCCCGCCTATACACTTCTGAAACTACCTCTAGCTACAAAGCTGATCATTGTTTCATTGATAAGATTGGCAGTATGATGCAATCGATTGAAACCAAAATCAACTTATCTGTACAAAAATTGACTAACAATAAGTTCCGAGGTTTTAAAGATGTTGGAATTTGGAGGTTTAGATTTTTATACTATGGTGAGATATTTTGCGGGCAACGAAGAAAAACGCCCTAGAATTCGATCTTTTGCAGGAGTTTGAATGGATAAAATCCAACGATGCCAAGTAGCACGTTTTTCCAATATCGTGATGGAAGATGTGAGGTTTTGTAACTATATTCAAATTAATACAGTGGGGCTCTTGCAAACTTTTGCTACAAGGGATTGAAGATAGTTGATTCGGTGTTGTATAAAAACCCGTAAAAATGACGAGTACACTGAAAAGTCACGAAATTCACTCTCAGAATCGGACTTAATGGCGGAGAGACGCAGGTATCATGGGAGATTCCTATCTAAATTGAGACATATCTCTGTGTTTCCATAGAGAAAGTGATATAATAGACAGGAATCTCCCATGATACCTGTGTTAAACCGCTATTGCGATCTTGCCATTTTTGCGATTATGTTAGTTTATTACTGGATTTTAGACTTTCTTATTGCGATGTTCGTGATTTTTGCTGTTTACTACGTCAGATTGTGCTATTCATTTGCTTATAGAAAATTTTTGCAAGAGCCCCGTTAGCGTACAATTTAATCTTTAAGATAAATTTTCCTCTAGATACTGCAGACTGGTCAGTGCATAAGTTGCTGTGGTACATGAGGCAAAGACTTATTGTCCTATAGCTATAAAACAATTACATAACAGGTGGTCTGGGTGGTGTAAGTTTCTGATAATATCTTGAGACTTTTCCTCTTGTTAAATACAAAGTCGTCGAGACTAGAGAGTGATCACAAAGTCACAAGGTGCGGCGCCCCACCAAAAAAACGAGAAGGTAAACAGAGAGAGAGATTGGGCGCTGTGCCAAACGTTTGTAACAAATAAATAAATCCTGAGCCTTCTTATGCGTGTTACCTATCTGACTGCAGAACTTTTTATTTAGAACGGTCTGGACGAGAGGATATGGAGGTTGTTTATCATTTATCTGCCATTATTGGCATTATTCTAATCAGAGCTGCCGATTTGCGTAGATTTAATGACATTTGTAAATTCATCGATGATTCCACCGGATGAGAAAAGATTACATAGTTTCAATTCAGAGTATTTATTTATTTAATTTTGTACATAAGAGCCATTAGCTTGAAATACACGTCAGGAAAAATAATAAAAAAAAAAAATAAAAAAACTAAACAGATGAGTACATACATAATAATAATGATGGTTCTTAAAATTAAATTAAGTTTTAAGTATTAGCCCACAACTCCCCCACACTGTAAAGGGCTTTGTTAATAAGTATGAATGTAATGCACGAAAATACTATGATCTGTAATATTTTATCAATCAGTGAAAACGCTGTTAATGCACTATTAACTTCCGAAATCCATTCCCAACCTCAATCAAATCTTGTATTTGCGCGAGCGTAATGGTGGCTGAGGGCAGTAATAATGGGAGATTCCCAACTAACATTACTGTAACTCCAACAAGAAGTGCAATAAGAGACGAAATTTATTTGACACCGATGTCACTAGATGTCACGGTACCATTCATCGGATGTGGATCTCTACTCTGATGACTAAATACTTTGAGAATCATTCTTGTCAGCATAGAGAGAGTAACGAAATTAATCTCCCATTATTACACGCCCTCAGCCACCATTACGCTCGCGCAAATAAAAGCGTTTATTGAGATTAGGAGTGGATTTTGGAAGTTTTTAGTGCTACCATTGTTATGTTTGGAGGTTTTTGCACCAGAGTCGACTATTAAAGCGCTTATAGCAAAAATGCGCAACAGCCCAATTATGAAAAACTAGGTTCACAAATCTAAGGGTGCAATTCAGAAACTTTTCTTGAAATCTTCTTTGGCTTAGCTGGCTTGAGTGAGACATTTTGAGTTTGGCTCATTGCTCAAAATGTAGCTAACGAGCTACCTCTGGATACGCAATGGACATCCATTTGCCATATAAATAACGTGATGAAGTTGAGATATGGGAATCCCTCGCAATACCTGGGTTCCGCTTATGAGGGTTTAGCCCTTAACTGCAGATGAGCCCAGATCTGGAACAATTACTTTGAAGCCTTATCTAAAAGTAGGGGACTTGAGTTGTACTGCCGCTGCATGGTGGGTCACATGTGGAACAGATACTAAAGGAGTAAGAATTGTCCATTTTGTCCTAGAGCGCGCAGCACAGGATCGATAGAGAACGTGCTGAGTGGTTAAAAATAGCTCTCTGAAAATCTGATAGAGATTTTCCGATTTTTATTGTTACGTTTTGGAGTAACGCAGGGGTACCATATACAAAAAAAACAACTAGTGAAACTTACTAACTTATTTTTTACTACTTTTTTTTTTTTTTTTTTTTTTTTTTTAGCCTGAAAACTTTATTTTCAGTTGCATGGATACCTAAATGCGGGTAAGGCCATATTTGGAACAATTAATATTCAGGCTCTTCACCATTGAAATATAATGGAAAGAATTTTTTCACTATTTTTCCCTGTCTCGATCAAAATTGTACTGAAAAAAAAATTATTTTATTGAAAAAAAAAATCATGCAGTAAAGGGTTAGAAAAGTTTATTGGGTTTCGTTGTGGATTTCGGAAGTTTCCGCAATCGCCGCGTCTTGTCTTCGTGGTTCCGTTGGTTATTTCATAAAAGCCCGACACTTTATTCAGTTGTAGCAAAAGTTTGCCAACTGCCCCATTAAAAAAAAAACGTAAATTTTCAATGTCGCTCGTAAAAGTTCCTCGTAAAGCAATCCAGTCCTTGTTTATTAGTGCCGATTATTGACGGCGGTGGAGACGGATTCGAACGAAGGAATATTATGATAGCAATGATGCTTGCTAGACAATGATGCCAGATCGAGGGTAAAAAGCCGTATCGTCCCCATTTAAATCAATGTAAAACGTACGGCTTTTTCACCCCAATCTGGCAACACTGTTGCTAGAGTTCCCACTTCTCAGACCAGTGATGCCATTCATCGTATATTTAATGTCTACAGTACCTTTGAGATTCAACCGGTAAAAGCAAATATTGTACGAAGATTAGAGTGTGCTTCAATAAGCTACTGTTATACTTCTCATAACCAGCACATGTACTATCGACGAATTAAAGATTGTCGCGAGAGTTTCACGAGCTAAGTTTCGCCTTCAAGGTTCTGGTTCGGCCACTCTTCATACTCCTCACACCTTGCATGCGTGAGAGGCCAGTGCGGGTGGGGCGGGGACAGGGCTGCCGTTTTGCGTATAATCAATGCTATTTTTCAATTCACCGATGATTCCACCGATTGAGAAAAGATTACACAGTTCATTTCAGTGCACGACTGTAATAAACTAAAATACTCGCATCCGTAATCTTCTCTCAACCGGTGGAGTCGTCGGTGACATTAAAAAACTTGCAGATATTTTAATTAATCAACGGAGTTTCCACCGATTAAGGAAAGATTACAGATCAGAGTATTTTCGTGCATTACAGTCATACACTGAACTGAATTGTGTAACCTTTTCTCAACCGGTGGAATCATCGGTGAATAGAAAAATAGCATTGATTATACGCAGAACGGCAGCCCTGGGCGGGAAAGCCTTTGCAGACCAGTCCCACACTCACACCCATAACTGATTATGTGTGAAAATCTTGCGACAATCCTTAATTCGTCGATAGTACTCGTTTAGTATTTTCTTTCAACCGGTAGTGTCACCGATGGGTTGTATATGGAATGCCAATAAATATAGGTCTGTACTTAAAAAAATAAAAACGTCATGGCAGCACTGTCTAAAGCTGCCGTTCCGTGTATAATAAAGGTCATGTTTTAATTCACCGATGATTGGTTCCATTGGTTAACCAACTGTGTGAATCTCTTCTCAACCGGTGGGAATCATCGATGAATTAAAAAGAAGAGTAATAAAATATGCAGTGGCGTCACTGGACTTTTGCATTTGGGGGGGGGGAGATATGAGATTCTCTGCGGGGGTCTGGGGAACTCCCCCCCCCCAACCCAGTTAGCGGGGTGTCCGGGGATCCACACATTTGACAATTTTGACAAATTGAGATTCATTTAGCAAAATTTTACTTAAAATCACGAACGAAAATTACCAATTTATTTCCTTGTTTCCACTTAGCAAAATGTGAAAACTGTATGAATTCATCAGAATTTTGGTAAAATTCACAAGCAAGGATTTTAATTTTTTGGTCTGTTTAGACATCAATCACACTTTAATTTTAATTGGATCTAAAATCCTATAATCTGAGATCGTTAAAGAAAAAAAAAAAAAAAAAAAAAAAAAAAAAAAAAAGTTGTTTAACCTTCGAGTTCCACTAATATTTGCAGTCAATATTTTTGCTTCCCCTTTCCCCCTTTAATTTTCTCCTCCTTTATCCTCTTCTTCTTAGTTTTCTTACTTTTTCTCTATTTTTCTTTCGTTTCCTCTCTCTTCTCTTTTTTTCTTTTACTTCCCTTTACTTTTTCACACGTTTTCTCTCTTTACACTTGGGGGGGGGGGGGGGGGGGGGAGGTCAAGTTCGGAGAAGAACACCCCCCCCCACCCGGTGACGCCACTGTAAACATGCACGAACGCAGTGGCGTCGCGTGAAATTTGGCAACAATGTATTCTGTCCATTTAAACTCATGTAAAAGATCGAATTCAGGGGGTGCACAGTGCGCAAGGTAAATTCGATATTTTTAATGAGTTTAAATGGAGCAGTTGCATTGCTGCCAGATGGCACGCGACGCCACTGCACGAACGGCAGCACTAAAACGGTCATGGAAAAACATCATGAATCTAGTGAGTCATGTCATGTACCGAGTCGATAAGTCCCGCTTTTGACTCAAATTGGTATATTTTTGTTTAAATTCTTTGACCTTGAATTTGTGAAACGAAGTGCTCGCCGAGAGAAGTGATAGCTTGCAAATGAAGAGTCCGCGTTTATGTTTGCAGCTTCAAGCTTCCGTGGAAAGAAGGGGGGGAGAAGGAAAGGGAGAGGGAAAAGAACGTAAACAAATCAGTCACGCGACTCGTATATATCATTGGGGAAGCAAATGAGCGACCGGATCAAGCGCATAGGTAAAGTTCTTTTTCTTTCTTCTCAACCAAGCGAGTCTAATAATATGGGCAGCTCGAAACAATGAGAATCAAACAACCGTCTTGCCCTCACCCACGTGTCAAAAGTTTAGATAAGCAATGACAGCTCTGCGCGGATGACAACAACAGAAAATATGGAGAAAGAAAGAAAATTAACATTCAAAATTGCAACGAGGGCATGGTTCTGTCGAGGCTTATTCGAATGGTCACATTTTTAAAACGCTGCGCATGTATTTGTATTGATGTTAAGCAATTTAGGCATTTTATGCAAGAAGGGCGCCGGCACCAGAATATTGTGTAAAATTGGGCCAGTGGCGTCGCGTGCCACCTGGCAACAATGCAACTTCTCCATTTAAACTCATTAAATATATCGAATTTTCCTTGTGCACAGTGCACCCCCCGAATTCGATATTTTACATGAGTTTAATGGATAGAATACATCGTTGCCAAATTGCACGCGACGCCACTGAATTGGGCATTTGCTTCCTTATGCATTAAAGTATATTTGTACCAAGTTTAACTTTGATATGATGATTTTACACTAAATGGTACGCAGATTATGTGTGACGTGGACAGGTTAGGTTAGGTTATGTTTTTAAACTTTAAACTCGTTTTTTTCAACATGAGACTTTGGCAGAGAGACCCTTCTTGCATCGAATGCCTAAATTTGAGTAAAGATGATGTATTAGGTACTTATACTTACATTGGACAGTGGCGGCTCGTGTTATGTGGCAAAGATTTTTTTCCCTTTTTTTCTTCTTTTTTTTGCCATTGCCGCCATTGGAACCTATGTAAAAATATTGCTTTCCTGGATTCTTTGAATCCCCTAAAGATCGATTATTTTACGTAGGTTTAAATGGAGAGAATCTGTTGTTGCCACATTGCACGAGCCATCACTGGCATTAACTATTCATCAATGTAGCCGGCTGTTATGAACTTCGCAGATGGAGTCACGTACGTCGGCTTAAACCGGCCAATATAATAAGATGGTAACACTAGAGTCACTTTTTTTTTTAACCGGCCACAGTTTATAACTTAATAGAAGCTAAATAATAAATACGGGACCTTAACAGTATCGACGAATTAAAGATCGCAAGATTTTCGCTAGCTAAGTTTCGCCTCCAAGGTTCCGGTTCGGCCACTCTTCATACTCCTCGCACCTTGCAGGCGAGGGGTCAGTGCGGGTGGGCCGGTGGGGTGCATGGAAGAAGAGCCGTTGCAGACCAGTCCCACACTCACACGCATAACTTCGGCAGTGGTCACTTATACATATAGAGTCACTTGATGGACATTTTGGACAGAGTGTATACCAGACCACCCGGATAGGGCATTTTTCTCGATGACTATACTGAACCAATGATTTGAAACAAAAAAGTCAGATTGGAAATTGACCGAAAATTTCTCATTTTTGATATTTTCAACAGCTCCTGACAGTCTTTGAACAGTATTTAGGAGGGGGAGGGGTCCCCATGGCATTTTTTTCAAGTTTCAATGCGAAATTTAGCACGTGAAAATATCGCGTTAATCTCTAATATTAGTCGATAGTACATAGAGCTTGTTTCAGAAGTGTAGGCGGACCTAAACCATAATCTTTGGCGAATTTTCAAATCTAATTCCTTTAAAATAAAACCGAACTTGCCTCTGACTTTATTCTTTTGTGTTTAAAGTGTTCCTCATTGTAAAGTGAACACTCAATTTCATTTTCATTCATTTTCATCGAGTAATTTCAGAAATAATGTTGACAAATTCCAAAGATTATCGGTCCTGGTCCGCCTACACTTCTGAAACTACCTCTATACCTGCCGACGCCATTCTTCATATGAGACTCGTGATCATGCGGAGTAACCTTGATATCATCCACGTAGCGGGTCAAGAAGGAATCTATTGCTGGGATAAAAACGCAATTAAGGCCCTTCATGAACAGCTGCATGGAGACACAGGCACCAAACGGGACTCTGGTGTATCTATAATTGATTCCAATTTTTGCGAAAAAAACTTTTACTTCTCACGGACTACATTCATCCCAGCAAGGAAAAACCAAAATTGCAAATGAACTAACCGACCGAGTCCGCAAGATCTTAAGACAGTCGATTCAACCATCGTTTAACTTAAATGTAAATCTCTGCAAATTTTATGACAGAAATGAAGTCCTAGACCCCGAGGATCGTTCCTAGTAAATAAATAAAGATTATCCCCCCCCCCGTGACCCCTTTTTCTTTTTTCAGTTTCTTTCCCCTTCCCCCTCTTTTATCCCTTTTTTGTTCAACTATATTCTAGTAGCAAAAGTTTGCAAGCCCCATTGCACGAGTCGCCACTGGCTCCGAACGCTTGCCTTGAACCTCCGTTTGAAGGATGAACTGAAAATAATTATGAAGCTCAAACTTTCAAGACGATGGTTTATTCAAATTCAAAGAGATCGCAGTTTTCAGTCTCCTCTTTCTTTTATTAAATTCCCTCTCCACTTTCCTTGCTAGTTGAGATTGCGGCTGTGTGGCTCACGAAGCGGTAGTTTGAATCCTGCCCTCTCCTTCCCGCGTCAGTTACCTTCGATTGCTCACCGATGTCGCTTCGGCACGAACACGAACTACGAGTTTCTTTTTATTCACGCGCGGAGCGCTAGTGTAATTGTTGTTTTGTGAACTGTTGTGTTGCTCTTTCTGCGGTGGTCCTGTATAATGAAGTGAATTTCTTTCATAGCCTCGTCGAAGCTTCGGATTTAATCTTAAATTTTAAGTAAATTTCCAATTCTCCTCGCAGAAATTAGTCGTGATTATGTCCTCAAACCGTGCTAAATTTACGTTCGCTCGATGATTTTCTAAGTTCTCCATTATTTGTGTTGTAAATTCGTTCTCACCCGTTCAGAAATGATTGGAAAAGTGAAGTGAAAAGTGGGCGTTCGATCTTCCTTTTACCTAAAGTAATTCATCTCAACCAAGTTTTATTTCTCGGTCTTATTTTGTTTTTCTATCCTCTCTAAACTGGTTCATTTAAATTGTGGCTTGAGTCATGAGTGAGAGACTTTCCAATCCTTCCCTGATGGTGGCTTAATCTGGATATTCGTCCTTTCTGGTCAAGTGAAAGGTTACTTATGCCTAAGATAAAAATTAAATGTCAATTCCTAGACCACCTCACTCCTAGATTTTAGCTTCTCCAAATTGATTAGAGGCTCTATCATTTGATATCTGAGTCAGCAGTTTTGTCAGCACATAGCTGTGACATACCTAACCATTGTTTGGTGCATAACCTAATTATTCAATTTGCGTAACATCATGCTCTTCTGAAGACGAGCCAGATAAGCTGAAACCTAGCTATCCAACTCTTTTCCTTACCTCTTTTTAAATTTGTAGATTTAACCAATCCCTCAAGATTATAAGTTTATTAAATCCATAAAATTGTGTCATGTGTGGTAAATTTGGTCAAGGCTCTTTCTCTTCTCTTGGGCCTTGATTTGTGTCGAACGAGATGTTCTGGTGAATTGATTTTTCAAAATTTTTTCAGTTTAATTTTTTAGTGTCTTAGCAATCATTGTGATCAGTGTAATTTTTTGAGCTGTTGTGTAATCTCTGTTCAAAAAATGTATTCATAAATTTTGTTTTACAGTTCTGTGCGATTAGTTCAATAGTTCAGTAATCATTTTTTACGCGAAGCACTCGTGATAGTAAAGGTGTATCAAAACTAGTGAATGTGAGCCCATGTCACTGTGATTATTCTGGAGAGTAAAAATGTTAAATGCACTCACACTAAGTGAGAGACGTGATTACAGCCGTGTCAAACCTGGTGCGTACTCAGTTTTTATTATTTATCTCTATCTTTAGCATATGCATGATCGTTGTTCTCACCCTAGCTTGCTTCCAGGTGTTATCATTAATGACGTAAATCCGGGGAATATCTTACTCCCTTGATTTAGCTAATCTTTTCATCTAAAGACTAAAAAGGAAAGCATCTGAATCTGTGTTATTTCTGAATTAGACGTTAAATGACCACATCACGGAAAAATATTTACACGATTTTCTCTTATAAGTTCTATCAGCTTTAGTTTCCTCATGCCATATTCTACAGCTTGTGCCAGAAATGATTGGACTTGACAGTTCTGCGGCTTTCATGAAAACATCAGTTTCACACTCCCAACCACGCAACCTGATTGTTCAAAAGCAGTAAACAGTAAACGTTTTCATTCATGATGTACGTTGTCAATTCCAATCATTTTTGGGATATCCTTTATCTCTCATTCTTGTGTGACCTGTCTCAAGTGCTCTCTTTCTCTCTCTGATTTTAAGAACGATGTTAATTCTTTCAAATGGCTAGAGCCATTGAAATACCCATTAAATTTCTGTCATCATGAAATCTGGCAGAAAATGTGGAGTGTTGCAGTGGAATTTTGGAGAAGTATACCATTGTGATGGTGTAGTGAGAGGACGAGGCAGTGGATATGAACTTTCGAATGTATATTCTTTCATGGCAAATAGTGTAAACCAGCCCTAGCATCATTCTATGATGTAGTTTCACTACATAACAGTGTATGTCTTCTGTTGACAGTCTCAGCGCGATCACCTAAAAATCATGTCTCTTCTATCTCTAGGTATGCTCATTCAACCTACTTGATGACCCTCTTGAGCTATCCGGAGGTTTAGACCATCTCAGAAAAGATTGTCAATGGCAGCTCTTTGTTTACATGCGCAGAAGGAGGTGTTTCCTTCTTTTGGGCAGAGCTTTGTAGATGCGCTCAGGTGAGAGGTCAGTAATATAAGTATGTAGCAGCCACGTGACAAGTCCACTGTGCACATAAACAAAGAGCTGTCATTCAGCAATCTTCTCTGAAATGACCTCTATTCTAAGTGTACTCTTTTGACCAATTTCAATGAGGATAATGAATCCTTTCAGTGATCAATTCATTCATGCATCATAACGATTATTCGTTAAAACTTAACAGCTCTTCAGAAAAAATTTGAGAAAGTCTTGCCCCTGCCAAATCCTTTTTATTTGCTTGCTCTTGCTATCTAGTTTTGTTTCATAGGGTAATGATTTCAACCTAGACTTTTTTATCGCGATGTCAGAAACAAAATTGGACTTTACTTAAAAAATAAGATCTAAACTTTCACATGCTTATTTATATCGTTAAACAATCTGTCCCTGAAATTTTATTGTGATGTTGTACCCAACACACCATAAAATACCTTAAAAACCAGCTACGATTTGGAAATTCCTCAAATAAATTTACAATCATGATGACACTCAAGCAATGTCAGGATTCTCATGTTTTGTCCCCGTCTTACTCCTTGTTTCATATCCACATAGCATTCTGACATTCTTCAGGACTCATTATAATTCATCGTTGTAACCTCTCTTGTACCCTGAAGCTGTTCAGGAGTATGATCACAGGTGGTGTAACCAAAGATGTGTTTGTTGGAAGAATGTCAGCGATGTGCCCACTTATGAAACCACTAGTTAGACAAAGACAGAACGGCGGGCCGATCATTTTCTTTATCGTTAAACCAATTGTTAAAACTGTTTACGAGTGATGCTATTGGCGTTAAAACTGTCTACGAGTGATGCTACTGGTCGAAATTTGTAAAACTTGGCTGTTACTATGGTAACCGTAGTTAAGAGTCTCGTTTTATAAAGGCTATTCATGAGTAACCTTTAAAAAATAGACACTATAACGATGGTTACCATAGCAATGGCTAAGTTTTGCAATATTCGACCAATAGAATCACTCGTAGACAATCTTAACGATGAAGTAAATGATCGGCCCGCAGGACTTTACTTGATATCATTGTGATTGTAAATTTCATTGTAGTGGGTGCGTGAAGGTATTAAAGTAAAGGTAAGAAGATAAGCAAAATCCATGAGGACAGTAAAATCTAAATAATTGTGTAATATGCAGCATAAATCAGTATCTTAAAATTTATATCCAATTTTTCATGAAGAAACTCTTGAGTGAGTGAAGTAGAACTTGTATTTGGATCCAATTTCGATTGTGACACTGACACTCATCATTTAAATAGTCTATTCTGTGTGGAACAGATCCTAGATAGGAAACTGATTGTGATATGACCATGATCTGTTGCACATGGCAGGTCACTTAAATTATAATTCGAATTTCTATAAATTTACGCTGGAAATGTCTTGCTGAGTCCTTACTATTTATAGTAAGAACTAAAACCCATCTTTGATTCTGCTAAAACTCTGCCCCCTCTTTTGTGTGATGGCATGTTCAAAAGCCTCTAAAAAACCCTCTTGATAGGGTAAAAGTTGGGCTATGGCCGTACCATAACATTTTTTTTCAAATTTAACATAACGAAAAACCAATTTTTATGTCAATTTTTATGTCTCGGTAGTTTAAAGGAGTTTTCAACTATTTTGGGTCAAAAACTAAGAAAATACACTTTTATTGCTTATAAATTAAAGTATAACTTAGGAAACAAAAAAGAAAAAATATTTTTTGTTCTGCCTTTAAATACTTAAGTACCTAAGTAAGTGTGCTATTTCCCAAAATTTTGCTCCTCAACTGCGTTATTAAATTTTTTCCACAAAATTAATGAATTCGATCAATAATTTCGATTCCTATGAAGTCCTTATGGCTACGTTGTAACTTATCTTTGCAACTACCGACATGATCAAATTGAAATCTAGACTGGATTGCACAAAAATATTTTCTGGATCACGTAGATCATTGCTATAGCAAGTTTTAGTAATTTGCATGTGACCGGCATCCCTCTAGTTTCAGATGAAAATGTGAACAAAGATCACTTTAAAAGCTTTGCACTGTTTCATCACTTCGATCGCTAACAATAAGCAACTTGTAGGCAATCAACCCACTGTTAATTTTACTTATACAGGGTTATTCAAAAGTAACGCCCGTCCCCCCCCCCCCCCTCCTTTACTTTTTTCTAATTGATATAAAAGAATGTGGCTTAGAACATTCTTATTTATATCTTAGGCGCTTGCTGAGTGTGCCATTTTAGATGGTCCCTCACCGGGGGGGGGCATGGGGGGCTGGTAGGAGGTGGGGCGGGGGTCAACTCCATTTTCTCTTATGGTACCCCCTATTTTGCGATACATTGTGTGAACGGTCATACAACCCTAAGACTTTTGGCGCAAACCACACCTTTATACTTATCGTTTTTTTGTTTTCGATGTATCAAAGGTCAAGGTTCGATGTGGACCCATTTCCAAAAATCATCACTGAAATCGTCTTCGGTAAAACCACTGATTGAGTAGAATTAATTCTAAAATTCGATAAAATGTCGGTATTTTTATTAGAGACGATGATTTTAGATATCGGTCGAAATGGAGTACTAAGAAATCAAAGAGAGGATTAATTAATGTTAATTTTGAAGGACGGGCGGAGATTTTCACGCCAGAATTTGTCCTATATAGTTGCTACGTAGCAAATAGCCACTATACTAGCTACGTAGCATTGCTGAAGCATTGTCGTCAAAGGACAACGAAAGTTGCTGCGTTGCACATAGCTGTAATCTTTGACTACCGTGACTTAGTAGTCGTAAGTAATAAACAAAAAATACATGTTTACGTCTGTGACTTATATACGCCACGTTCGGATGAAAAGTACTTTTTGTGAAAAAAAAAAAAAAAAAAAAAAAATATCAAAGTTATCGACGAAAGAAAGCGTCATAGTCCGGAGATCATATAACGCCATCGCGTTATGAGAGGCTGCAATGGGTGAATGCTCTAAAATAATGCGATAAGTTGAATAATGGAGGCATAAGGGGTCTCTTCACTTGCGACTTTAAAAGCGCAAATAAACTGATTGAGCCAATGAGCTGCCTTGAAGTCGATAGGTCGAGTCCGATGTATCGACAATAAAGAAGCCCCTTGGCTCAAGCAGTCAATTCGCGCTTTTAAATTCGCAGGTGGAGAGACCCCTTTAGAAATGTCTGGAAAGCTCTTCAGAATTTAAGGAAATTAACCTTTCGCGAAACAGAGTGTTATGAGAACGCTCCTCAGATTCCCCAGCTGATAATATTTCCACCACTGTGTAAACTCCCGTGAATATTTTCAGATTTTACTTTTTGGCAAAAATTGTTTATAATTGCACCAGAATGGGGCTCCTGCGAGCAAAAATTGTTTATAATTGCACCAGAATGGGGCTCTTGCGAACTTCTGCTCGAGGGAATGAAGAGTTATAATCCTTGCGTAAAAACCTGTGAAAATGACGATGAGCACACTAAAAAATCACGAAATTCACTCTCGGAATCGGGCATAATGGCGGAGAGACGCAGGTATCAGTATCATGGGAGATTCCTATCTAATTTGAGACATATCTCTGTGTTTTCGTAGAGTAAGTGACAGTAGAGTCCCTATATGTAGAGAGTTAAGACAAGAGGGTAGTCAACTTCTGATTGGTCGATGAATTTTAGGCTCTACGGACGCCGCCATTGGATGCGATTTTGCACTTTAGTTTTGTTTACCAACGGTCTTTTACAGATAAAAGAGTTAATTTGTGATGAATCTGTTAATTTTAATCATGATGCACCACAAGAGTGTCTATAGATCTGAAAAGAATCTTTAAAAGCGTTAATGCATGTCGATCAACAAAAGCAGGGAAAGATTACATCGTTACAAACTTAGCGGAACTGTAATCTTTGCAGTGTAGCAAAACACAAAAACGGCTTCAGAATGTAAACAAATGTGCAAAATCGCATCCAATGGCGGCGCCCATGATTCCACTTGTCTTAATTCTCTACATAGAGGGACTCTTAAGTGACAGATTAGACAAAAATCTCCCCTGATACCTGCGTTGAACCGCCATTACGATCTTGCCGATTAAGCAGTTGCATGCGTTTATTACTAAATTTTAGACTATTTCAGTGTGATATTCGTGATTTTTGCTGGTTTTTATTCAGAATGGATACTATTCATTTCCTCACAGTAAACGTTTGCAAGAGCCCCATACAGAGCTCGTGGAAGATTCTGCCAGGCTTGCGCCACTGTAAGTTGGTAAAAAAACAATTCGTTGGTTTTTTTTCCAACTGAAAGTCGTGTATGGTCTCTCGTTTCAAGTCGCACGATACTCTGTCTCCTTGTATAGCTTTGCCTTATCCGGGGAATTGCGTGATTTACTGTCATGTTGCTGAGCTGCCGAGCAGCTGTTTCTTGTTTGCTCGGTTCCATTCTATGTTTAAAGACCTAATTCGTGACGTCATTGCCAATCCAATCCATTCTGTATATCAATGGTGGGGGAGGGGGAGAGGAGAGATAATAATTTAGTACCTAAAAGGAAAATGGAAAAAACTACCCGGCCTATGTTCGATCAAAGTTGGCTCAAAACTGTGTTCTTCTGTTCTTAAGACAGTATCTGTAGCTTTAACCGGTTATTGTTATAAGTAAACTTGCTAAGGTCTACGCCCTTTTATATAAAATGAAGACGTGATGTGTAACACTTGTTCCCTTTATTGGGAGTCTCTCCGTTTCGAACTTGAGTGTAAAGTTCGTCCTGAATTAATACGTCTGCAGATATGTTTGGCCTTCGCCGATTGTGAGTAATGGGGCTCTTGCAAACTTTTGCTGTGAGCGAATGAATAGTTCAATCTGTTTTAAAATTTAGCGAAAATCACGATAATCACAATTTAAAAGTCTAAAGTTCAGCGACAAGCTCACAAAATTGATATCACGGCAAGATCGTGATGGCAGTTCAGCGCAGGTATCACAGCAGATATATTCCCGTCTAATATGTCACTTTCTCTACGGAAACACAGAGAATTTGTCAAATTAGATAGGAATCTCCCATGATATACTTGCATAGCTCCATAGGAATCTCCCATGATATACTTGCATAGCTCCATAGGAATCTCCCATGATATACTTGCATAGCTCCGCTATTAAGCCCGATTCTGCGAGTGAATTTCGTGATTTTTTGTGTACATACTCATCGTCATTTATACGCAGGTTTTTATGCAAGAATCAACTCTTCAACCCCATGTAGCTAAAGTTTGCAAGAGCCCCATTATGTATTCATGATTTTTCCTCTAGACTCTTTATTTTGCTGTGATTGAACTCACACTTCCGTAAATTCTCGGCAATTTTTAACCTTGATAATTAATAATTGATGACCCGTCAAACTGCTGAGTTATTTAACCATAGATGGTGTGTCATTTGTTCACCCATTTCTGTCAATGAAACCTGTTTTTTTAGGTGTTTTGTCCAAGTTTAGGTTTAAATTTGGATGTGTCTAAGTTGGCCCTCGTGCAGTTTGATTGTGTACAAAAACCTACCCCCCCCCTCTCTCTCTCTCTCTCTCGCTCTCGCTCTCTCTCCCTCTCTCATTCTCTCTCTCTCTCTCTCTCTCTCTCTCTCTCTCTCTCTCTCTCTCTCTCTCTCTCTCTCTCTCTCTCTCTCTCTCTCTCTCTCTCTCTCTCTCTCTCTCTCTCTCTCTCTCTCTCTCTCTCTCTTGTGAAAATTAGGGCTTCTCTCACGCGAATATTTCGCGCCATGAAGTACTGCTGAAAATGTAGAATTAGTCCCCGAAACGGGGCTCTTGCACACTCCTTTGCTGCAGGGGATATTGAAGAGTTGATTCTTGCGTAAAAACCTGTAAAAATGACGATGAGTACACTAAAAAATCACGAAATTCTTTCTCAGAATCGGGCTCAATGGCGGAGAGACGCAGGTATCATGGGAGATTCCTATCTAAATTGAGACATATCTCTGTGTTTCCATAGAGAAAATGACATAAGAGACATCAGGAATCTCCCACGATACATACCTGCGTCGAACCGTCATCACCATCTTGCCGTTATAGCAGTTATGTGAGTTTATCACTGAATTTTAGACTTTCTTAGTGTGATTTTCGTGATTTTTGCCAGTCTTTTCATAAGATTGGACTATTTATTTTGCTTATAGCAAAAGTTTGCAAAAGCCTCATTGATTAATTACTCTGTTTCAAACCATTTCAATGTTTTTATTTATAGCTGTTATTATAGGAGATATCTCGCAAATCTTGATATCTCCAAAATTACGATAGTATTCAAGGCGGTGGTTTTCGAATTGTGAGTTGTTCTTTTTCCGCAGGGGAAATAAATAGAAATTCTCAGCAGCAGTGCGGCAACTTGCTTGCGTATACAGCGTAATAACGTAGCGTGTTGACTGGCGCGTTTTGACCGCGGGTATAGTTCTAATCCAACGCATTACTGTCAAGGCCGCGTAGTTTTTAAGTGAGAAACAAACTCCTCTCTTCGAAGTTTTTCAATCTGCGAATTGCACCTCTCATTTTGCTAGACACGGAATTATCAAATGTTTTCTTTTAATTAGTTTTACTCGTTTTCAACTTTAAAGACAGGATTTTTGAGAAAAACCTCTCAAAACTTCGAACACTTTTATGGGCGCACATGAATCAGGCATTGAAGAAAGAGGATGTACCCATCGTTTCGTTGTAAAAATTATGCAAACTCCTTTTCTTTTCTTTTTCTTTTTTCCTTCTATTTTTGCTTTTCTTGCATTTGATCCCGGATATCTCTGATCATCGAGGTCCTTGATGACCTTTTTTCTCTTATAATCCATATTTCTGACCATCGAGGTCCTTTGCGATGACCCCTTTTCTCTTATAATCCATATCTCTGACCATTGAGGTCCTTGATGACCTTTTTTCTCTTATAATCCGTATCTCTGACCATCGAGGTCCTTTGCGATGACCCATTTTCTCTTATAATCCATATCTCTGACCATTGAGGTCCTTGATGACCCTTTTTCTCGTATAATCCATATCTCTGACCATCGAGGTCCTTGATGACCCTTTTTCTCGTTTATAATCCATATCTCGGACCATCGAGGTCCTTGATGACCCTTTTTTTCTTATAATCCATTCAAAGTTTTGGAAAAAAACGCACATTCTGTATTGAACGACCTTATTGTTTTTGCTCCTTAAATCCTCCACGAGAGCCAAAATTTTGGGGTGTGTTTTGGGGCCAAATAGCTAAATGGTTTTGTTACCAACATTTTCGGGGGGGGGGGGGCTCGGCAGACCTCTCGGTGTTCACAACAGAGGGTTTTAGTAATGACGGCAGCCGGTGATGAGCGTTCCAAACAAAGACAGTTAGTCTCTCTCGCTCTCTCGTAACCCCCATGTCCTGCCATCTCACTCTAATTTCAAAAATCGTATCTGGAGACATCTTTCGTGAAATTTTTTGGCTGAAAGGAATTCACGGAGAAAAAATTCTGGTTGAAACTACCGAACGTATTATTAATAATGGGGTCAAAAGAAATTCCTTTTAAAATAATTAAAATTCTTATTGATTCAACGATTCTTTCTTGAGATTCTTCTGAATCATCAGAACGTTCAATTGGACTAATGATAATTCTCGTTGAACCAATAAGAATTCTTATTATTTTAAAATGAATTTCTTTTTACCCCAATTTCTAAATACGTTCCGTAATTTCAATCGGAAATTTTTCTCCTTGTTCCTCGAGGCATTTTAACGCGATTTTGATCATAATTATGTCGTAAAACAAGGCCCTGTATACGAATTTCGAAACTAGAAAGAGATGGGTATACATGGGGGTTACGAGAGAGTGAGTGAGATAGTTTGGAATGATACGCGAGTTTTATCACAACCGATTGTGACCGATGAGTGCATTGTTGTGATTGTTGGCTAACCGTTGGCTTCGCACTTAAACCGTCTATTAACATAAGTAACAAGTGATCCTGATTGCGAGTCGCGGCCTCGAGGGGTTTCTAATATTTTGCAAAGCTGCGAGGCCTGAGGCCATAGTTTGCTCTCTGCCAAAATCTGACCGTGATGCAGCACCGGATAGGTCTTCTACCCGCCATGTCACTGAGGTCGCATTTCCGGTGAGCTTTGACGCAATCGAACGCCCATTATACACGCGGGCCCGGCTGGCCGTGGGGTAGGGCAGTCGAGTCGATAGGGGAGATTTGAGATCTAGAGAACACCGTGCAAACGCGATTCGCGAATGGCACGGCTTGAGCGACGCGCGTAGAGTCAAAGTGGACGATAATTAGCTGAACTGCGCTCACTTGGACGTTATTCTCGAAACGAGCGCCTCGCCACAGCGCATTGCAAAGTGGCGCGAATCGCTCTTTTTGGATGCCTTATGTGTTTGTTTCGAACTTTTGACTCAAGTCATGTTGGACCAACGAGTATTATTTATTATTATTATGGTTCCCCCCCCCCCCCAAATTAGAGCTTACCCTGGGGCTGTTGCACACTTTTGCTTTAAGCGATTTAGTAGACGATTCTGGTGTAAAAACCTCCTAGTATAACGATGGAAGCAATAAAAACTTCCGATATTCACTCCTCAACTCGGTAAACGCTTTTCTTTGCGAGGGCGTAATGGTGGCCGAGGGCAGTAACAATGGGAGATTCCCATCTAACAATACTGTAACTCCATCAAAAAGGGCTTTCATTTGACACCGGTGTCACCAGGTATTGCGGTACCATTCATCAGATGTGGATCACTACTCTGATGACTAATTATTCTGTGAATCATCCTTGTCAGCATAGAAAGAGTGGCGAAGTTAAGATAGGAATCTTTCATTGTTACTGCCCTCGGCCAGTCGGCCACCATTACGCCCTCGCAATTAAAAGCGTTTATTGAGTTTAAGAGTGGACTTCGGAAGTTTTTAGTGCTGCCATTGTTATTTTTCGAGGTTTTCACACCAGATTCGACTGTTAAATCGCTTACAGCAAAAGTGTGCAACAGCCCCATTGTCTGGAACCTTCAAGGAAATGGCGGAAAGCAGGAAACTTATCCAAGGATCTGTGCTTTGCACTCAAAGTAGGGGTCATTTCGCTCTGATTAATGAGCGAGATTGACAACGTTGAATGGAATCGGAAAAATTCGAGGATAAAGTGGATGCGGAAAAAAATAAAAATAGAAGAACCAAATACAATTTTTAATAAAGGCCATCGAAACTCTCCAGATAAATCTTGAAAGCTCAATGTCAAGATTTAAGTAATAACGTGTATTCGCCGTTCATAACGATAAGTGTTTTATCGATAACAAGGCGGAAAGAAGCAAAGATCTCCCCTTAAAATACGAAAATACGCAAATTTTACCTGAAGTGCGGTTTCAGTGTTTGATGTATGCTTGCTTTCTGATAATCTGATATTAACTGGTCGGCTTTTTAAACGTGCACTCTAATCTTCCAATTGCCGGGGGTAGGGGCGTAGGCCCCAATTTTTTTGTTTTTTGTTTATTTTTTGTTGCCATTACGTTAATGGGGAAGAGTGAAGACTCATTGCTGAAAGAGAGCAGACTCATTTCGAAATAAAACGAAAATCAATTTGAAGTTATGTAATTAAACTGCCAACTTTTACATAGGTTCGCATGGAAGAAAGAGGGATCCTGCTGTCCCCCCTCCCCATTTTGTCCCGTTTTTGCGGCGGGAAAAAGAAAAAAATATTTACTTGATCAGGGCACTTTCCGGCACGTTCCAGAGCGTTTCCGCGAAAAAGAAAAGAAAAGAAAAAAAAAATTACAACACCAAATCGGGAACCCTTTTACATTGACTTAAAGTAAGCAATGGTCTCTCCTTTGGAGTTAAAACTTTTGGTGAGTAGTTTTGTGATTTTTTTGCTTTTATTCCCAGAAAGGCTCTGGAACGTCCAGGGAGACGCTAACTGTCCAAGTAAAACAAGCTTTTTTTCTTCTGAAATGATAATGAAAAATAGAAAATACCACGATAAGTCCCCTCTCCCCCACAAGAGCCTGAGTAAAAGTTGCGGCAACCTATATAATTGAGCTGTTGCAAACGTTTGCTACAGGCTTATTAATGCGTTCGTTGCTCATGGGGCAAATCCCTGTAAAAATGACGATAAGCGCATTAAAAAATCAAAAAATCAACTCCCAAACTTGTAAGATGCTTTCAAACGCGAGAGGTGATTACCGCCGAAATCTTATGACAATTGTATGCTTCTTCTTCTTCTTCTTCTGTGGTGTCGCGGGAACACTTCTTGAGGATGGAGCTTATTGAGGGGAAACACAACGTTAACCCTCTAAGGGCCAGGTTGGTTCAAAAGGACGTCAGTCCTCCATTAAAGTAGGGAAGGTAGTTAACTATTCGTACTCGGAGGAGTTGGAATTGCCTATACAATGAATTGAAGGCGCCCGAAAAGAACATACCTTGTAGGTGTTTTTATCGATAGTCGCATTTATCCGGAATGAAGACTGAAACAATGTGAAATAGACTAGAGGAGAAAAACGAATATACTTGGGCTTGGCCCATAAGGGGTTAAAAGGCGGTAAACACCGCCATTACGGTCTCGCGTTTGTGAGCATTTTATGAGTTGAGGAGTGGGTTTCGTGATTTTTTAGTGCGCTTTTCGTCATTTTTACAGGGTTTTACCTCCTTATAAACTGGTACCCAGCCTGTAGCAAAAGTTTGCAACAGCTCAATTTATGTAACCTGAAACACCTAGATTCTGGTATGTTAGGTTGCTATTGCGTCCACCAAAATGGCGAGCGCCACTGTGCATCGTGTTTAGTCGAGGCGCGACGCACAGTGGAGCTGGAGCGATTCGATGGGAGAGCAGGGGCGGCTCGTGCAATTTGGCAACAATGTCATCCGTCCATTTGATTGTATGTAAAACAATCGATTCGAAAGTGAAGCAGCGCTTCACCAACAATCGATTGTTAAACATACATTCAAATGGAGCGAAGACATTGTTGCCAAATAGCACGAGCCGCCAGTGGGGAGAGGCCGGCCATGACGTTGACGTAGCTACTTTAAATGCGTTTATCTTTGTTAATACGCAACGTAGACGGACTAGACGCTTGAAAGTAGTTTCATCAGGTTGATTGTAAAATTTTCTACCAGAACAACCCTATATAGTTTGCTTTTTTACCGTAAAAACGTTCAAATGTGCATATTTGGTGATAGAGCTCTTGCACGGTTTTGCTATAGGCAAACGGCGTATCAATTCCAATGTAAAATGCTGCGAAAATAACGACGAGACCATTAAAAAAGTCCAAAACTCACTCCTCGCAGAGAAAACTTAACCTGAAATTTCGGGTGACCACCCTTGCATGTATGCGCCAACCTCGGATTCGGACCCCCAAACAAAAGAACATAACCCACGAATTTGAACAATGAGATTAATGAATTTGCTTTCAAAAAGTAAATTTGAAGGAATTAAAGGTCCGTTTATACACATTTTGTCACTAGGAGCACGGTGTTAACTACAGGAAAGTTCCACGTTGCGTATTAAACGAGGAAGACGGCACTTAATTTCATGCCCTGTTCTTTTGTTTGGGGTCCGAATCTAAGGTTGGATGCATACATGCAAGGGTGGTCACTCGAAATTTCAAGTTAAGTTTTCTCTGCAAAGAATGAGTTTTAGACCATTTTCTCATCGTTATTTTCGCAGAATTTTACATCAGAATTGATAGGCCATTTGTCTACAGCAAAACCTAGTAAGTTGTTCCATGTCCAACTCCTCCCATTGACTCGCTTCACTCTCCACAACTGCCGTTTTGCGTATAACCAATGCTATTTTTCTATTCACCGATGATTACACCGGTTGAGAAAAGATTACACAGTTCAGTTCATTGTAATACTGTAATGAACTAAAATACTCGCATATGTAATCTTTTCTCAACCGGTGGAGTCGTCGATGACTTTTAAAAACTTGCGGATATTTTAATTAATTAACGGAGTTTCCACCGATTAAGGAAAGATTACAGATCAGAGTATTTTCGTACATTACAGTCATACGCTGAACTGAACCGTGTAATCTTTTCTCAACCGGTGGAATCATCGGTGAATAGAAAAAATAGCATTGATTATACGCAAAACGGCAGCTCTGCACCACTGTGCGGCGGTGATCCAACTCGAATGCGAGTAAGGACCAAGGTTAAGTAAGCGTTTGTAGGTTTAGACGTCTATGAATTAATAGTGTGTGAGCGTATAGTAAATCTGCATGTGTGTGCGTTTATTGTATTTACGGGTTATCTTTGATTGTTCGGAGTCTCACTCTTTCTCCCCTCCTCTCTTTCTCTCTCTCCCTCTCTCTCTCTCTCCCTCTCTCTCTCTCTCCCCTTCTATTTCTATCTCTCTCGCGCTTGTCGATGCCTTGACCTAGTCATTATCCTCGCGACGCGATTGTGCGCGGCTTTGTGGGTGTGGGGATGAGAACGAACGAGAAAGGAGTCGTCTCGATTGGAGAATTTGATCGACGAGACGAGATACAGCGAAAGAGTCTCGATTTATTGACTTTTCCTGGAGTAATTTACAGGAACACCTGTACCAATATCTGCGAAAGATTGCTTACTTGCAATTAGAGACGTTCGCAAAAAAAAACGCCATACTCTTTCCGACGCGAATATTTCGCGCGGCGAGATTGCAGCAAAGTGTATCAGCTATGAAGGCAGGCTATGAGACTCTATAAGAACTGGGGTGCGGTACTCCACGCATTCATGGAACACTTGTTCTTGGGTGCTATATCGTGAGCAAAGATTTCCTGTAATAACGAAGTCGATGGAACGTGGGAACGGATGAACCCGCGCTGTGGCGACCGATTTCTGAGTGAAGAGTCACGGGTTGTCTTGGGTAATAAGAACTCATTGTGAGAACTTTATAACTCGGTCGCTCGATTTCAAAAGGTTGTATTTGTACTAATTTTTAAACGAGTCTTTTTTTGCCCGAGTTAGCGCATCTATCTTGCACATTTTTCTGGTGTCTATTGAAAGTGAACGACTCACATGGCGAACCGTCGCGTCGGTCGGATAGAGTAGTTTTTAAAACTTTTTCTGGTAGGGACGAACAAAAACGCTAGCCGATACTCATTCTTTCCCTCTGAGTCCTTAAGGGGGTACCCCACTGAAAAAGGTTTTTTCTTCCCTAAAGCATTTTGCAGTCTGAAATTTTGCCCAAAGGTTGATCCTACTTCCAATATTCCCCCCCCCCCCCCAAAAAAAAATTGGTGAGGCTGGTTGCGTACCTGTCCCTTAACGCGCCATCAGTCGCGCGGGGTCGAAAACGACCCCAGGGGTCAGAAAAATGCAATTTTGTCCATGAAAATTTTAAAGTTTTAGCTCGTCCGTTTCAGTACCTTCCTTCAAGGGTTTGGACTACCCACTCTGTTAGTATGCACTTAATTCAATCATTCGTTTTGAAGCATGGACGCGTCAAAGTTGCTTGGGGTCGTTTTCGACCCCGCGCGACTACTCACGTTCATAAAATGTGACCGAGTGAACATAACGTAAACGTGGATTCTGTGCGGTGTTTACACTTGCGGGATGTGATTGCTGTTGGTTTTTTACTTTTCTATACTTACTACAATACTTTCAGCAAAACTAATGTTTGCTCTCACTGTTTTTTTCTAAATTACTCGTTTATATCAATTTCTTACGTATCAATTTTTACCTAAATCAGTGTGGCGCCGCTTGCGATCTGGCAGCACTGCGTTTTTTCAATTTAAACCCGTGCAAAGTGTTGATTCGAGGGAATGCACTGCACACCTCCCATTAGTTTGACTTTTTTCATGCATTTGAATCCACGAAATGCCGTGTTGCCAGATTACACGCGACGCCACTTATCATAAATGTTTTTGTTTTTTTCCGTGAAAGTTTGATTATATCACATGGGGCGGGGAGTGGGGAGGGTAAAAAGGGAATGAGAGGGGAAATGAAGGTGGATGGTGGGGGGAAAGCGGAAGGGGGGTGAAAAAGGGTATCTGGAATCATGTACGAAAAGCAAAAAGATCACGGCATAAAAAAATTCAAGGATCTCCACTTTGCTACTCCCCCCCCAACCCCCTTTTCCCCTCCAGCCCTCCCCTGAATCCTCAATTTCGATTCTGTTTTTTGGTTGATAGAATCTTGCTTACCTTAATTAGCGTTTTTTCCATCTCATTCGGTAAAAAATAAAGTTTTTCAGATGGTTAGTTGTTTCATCTCCAAAATTTTAGGACTAAATATAGGAGGGGTATTGAGGGGGGTATA
Source organism: Trialeurodes vaporariorum (assembly GCA_011764245.1). Lineage (NCBI taxonomy): Eukaryota > Metazoa > Arthropoda > Insecta > Hemiptera > Aleyrodidae > Trialeurodes > Trialeurodes vaporariorum. Next base: position 59,744,685 of record VMOF01000220.1, read on the forward strand.
TCTCGAAAACTTGCCCCCATAACCCCATACTTTTTTTTCATGAAATTATCTTCTGTAGTGCCTAGAAGTAAAAAAACCCCGGTTTAGGAGTTTCAAAACTAGTTAAAGGAAGCTGACCGATGAAAATGTGGGAAATATCACATTTTTAGGGTTTTTCCGACACAGATTACAATATACCAATTACTGAACGTGAAATTCTTTTTTCAAATCCAGTTTTCGCGTGAAAGGCTTTACAAAGACATACTTATTACTATTCTGCATGCATGGTTGAAATCAAAACTTTGAATGACAATGGTAAAATGGGACGAAAGAACTTTGGGGTCGAAAACGACCCCGCGCGACTACTCGCGGAAGTTTTTAGGGCGCGACTGACGGCGGGTTAAAAAAGGATTATTAGACAAAATATAGACCTTCACAAAATTTGGAACTTCTCTGGGTCTAATCAATCAAATCACTTGATCTTTGGCTCTTTTGAAAGGTTAGGATGTCCTCTAAATTCTGTATGAATCGATTTTCAATATTTTGAAATTTAGTACTGAATTTTTTGTTTTTACTTTCCGTAACCAAAATTTGAAGAGTTCTTTGACACTCAATGAACTGTGGAAAAATAACTAGGCAATATTTTAAAAAAAGCTTCATCGAAAAAATTGGTCTGAAAATTCCCTATTTTTTTTTTTAAAAAAAACCAGAGGCCTCTAGCTATCATGGAACAAAAGTAGATCAAACTTTTGCTCTAAAAATATTGGAAAATTGCAACACTTCGAAAAATTGAAAAACAAAAACCAAAATCAAACCAAATATACATAAATTTTTTATATGTATATTTTTTTTTTTAAATATATATTTTTGGTTTTGGTTGACAAAACCAAATATATGGTCGTGTTCGGGAGCTTTCAGGCTACAAAATAAGTGAAAAAAAAAAAAAAAAAAAATCCAAAAAAAATTGAGAAAATTGGATATTCCAGAGTGGGGTACCCCCTTAATGAAAGGTATATGGAGGACAGGTATGGACAACACTCGACTCAGGGGGCGTGGCCACCTCGGAAATAGCGACTTCGCCATCATGTCTCCTATTTACTCTGTGCATCTTGCATTGTTGTTTGAGGTTAGGTTCGAAGGGGAAGTTTATCTGAAGCACTACTTTAATTATTTGAACAATGGAATGTAAAATACTGAATTGTAATCAATTACATATAATTTTCCGAAGAACTTCACACAAAGATTACCAGAAGCATGACAATATGTGAACCAGTGGCGAAGCGTGCAATCTGGCAACGTAGCAGTTCGTCCATTTAAACCCATTAAAAAGATCGAACTACCGGGTGTTCGGTGAATTCGACCTCTTATATTCGTTTGAAAGGGAACAATGCAACGTTGTCAAATTGCACGCTACGCCACTGATGTGAACCCCTGATGAAATGTAAGGGGCAGTAAAATGACCAGAATTCTATTGTTTGTGCCATATCTTAAAAATGATTAGGAAATTCTAGTTCTAAGTTCTAGTTCTAGTTCTAGTTCTAATTCTAGTTCTAATTAACTCTAAAATTTTCTGGTCAAAGTACTCAACTTTCTGTTATTCACATACCGTTGTGCTTCCGGTAATATGACTAGAATCTAGTATTATGACTATTGCTTTTTTTTCAGTGAGGGCAGTTTTCACTTTTTTCTCTCTTTCTTTTCTAAAGCCGTGTATAAGTATCAATTTCTTGGGGGGTTCAATTAATTCCAGAGCTGCCGTTTTGCGTAAAATAAATAGTATTTTTTAATTCACCGATGATTCCACCGGTTGCGAAAAGATTACACAGTTCAGTTCAGTGTATGACTATACAGTGTACGGGATGAAAATACCCTATCATCTGTATTCTTTTCTCAATCGGTCCAATCGCCGTTGGATTATTAAAATACCCGCAAGTTTTTTTAAAGTCATCACCGACCACACCGGTTGAGAAAACATTACGAATAGAGAATTCTTGTGCAGTACATTTAGCGAATTTTCGCGACGTATATATCCAAAGAAATTCTACAAAATCATTGCCAACCTACGCATGACAACAGTGGAAGACACGAAACTGTATCGTGTTTTCTGCACTTTTTCGGTGTTTTCAGGCATCGATGGCATCAATTCAGAGATGAATTCAAAATCGACTTGACGCCATCGATGCTCTGAAAACACCTAAAAACACAAGTTGAGTTTCCTCGAATATGTTGGTTAGGTTGGTATTGTTTATGATATTCGATCGCGAAATTTTGCCTATTCATACACTGAAATGTGTAATCTTTTCGCAACCGGTGGAATCACCGATGAATTGAAAAATACTACTGATTATACGCATAACGGCAGCACTGATTAATTCTGCCCTGAGGGTCGCGATTCTTTTCCACAGTTTCTTATGGAGAAGACATCGATCCATCAGACTTGTCGGGTGCTTTCATAAGAATGAGGTTGTGTGGAGCTTTAGTCTCGCAGCTTGAGACATGCGTGAGAAAGTGAAGTTTCCGCTCTCGATCTTCTTTCCATGTTTCGCGTGGTGCATGAGGGATCCTCTACAGCCTACGGGCCGCAGGCTGGTCGTTGCATTGCAAATGCGACTAATGCGAGGGTCCGGACACGCCTGGTAACAGTCGAGTTGAGTGCTGCGCAGTCTGCACTGTACCTTGGGTGGAGACAGGAGAGTTTGGCATCTGCTAAGCTTCTATGTATACATTTATAATCTTAACGCCTTGTATTTTATATAAGTTTTGCATCTACCTTTCTTTCTTTTTTAACCTTTATCTTTCTGAGTGGGGTATTTTAGACCCCATACTGAAAAATATATAGTTATAAATATAAAACAATAATAAATGAGCTGTTCAGCCAAAGTAAAACAAATAAAAGGGGAAAATTAAATCATAATAAATAAAAAAATGACCCAACCTTTACACGGAGAAAAAATTATATTAGGGGCTACCAGAATTACTTCTACGGAATAGTAAATTCCGTTTAATCCGTTTCCGTTTATTCCATTTTTTAGTAAATAGTAATTTTAGTTAAATGTAAATGCTGGTATCTGTGAAGATATTGTTGGTTTCAACGAAAAATGTATTTTGAATACTACCAGAAATCTAGTTAAGGATACGCGAATGAACATTTAACTATTACGTAGAAGTAATTCTGGTAGCCCCAAATATAAATTTTTCTCCGTGTAAATGCGTTGTTTTTTTTTATTTTAACGTTTTAACGCCCTCACGTCTTCATCAGGAATAATAAGAAAAACACTAAGAAACATTCTTAAAACCAAAGAAACGTAAACTAAGAAATAAACCAAAATAACATAATTATTGCTCATAGTGAAAGTGGGAAATAATAAGTAGGGAAAGTAAACAACACTAATATGAAATAAAAATAACGGACAACAAGTTGTAAGTTACTCCGAAAACTATATACCTTGGCTATTATTTAACTGGAGTCGGAGTGCACATTTTGTAACAGTGCATGGAAGGCTTGTAGCAGTTGGCTTTTATAAATATTTTCTGTCTGTTTACATACTTAATAATTAATTGATTTAAGAAAGAAAGAAAGAAAACAGAAAAAGGGAAAGTAAAATAACTTTTTGTTAAGGTTTAATTTCACTCGGATTTGCGACCCTTTCGTGATTTCCTTTGGATATTTTCAATTCGTTTATTGATTGTCTGTGTCGTCGTTTCTGTGTAGTGTTGTAGTGGCTACACGTCTGTCGTCCGTCCTCTCGATCGAAAGCGGAGAGGAGCTCATCGGTTGGAAATCGTGCAATTCCAACTTCCAAGCGGCGCAAAGTCGAATCCTGTCAATCGGTTCACCGAGTGAAATGCGGGCGTTTTCTCGGACTCCCGAGAGGGAGAGAAAGAGTCGGAGAGAGAGAGAAATATCGGGAATAAGAGAGCATTGCACTCTCGCGAATCGTGACTTTGAGAGCTTCGCTGCCAAATTTACCAAACGGTTTGTTAGAGCTTTCCATTTCCAATAACAGCGGCATCATTTCAGGTTTACTCCTATAGGAATAACATGAGAATAATGTGAATAATCAGTGGCGTCGCGTGCAATTCGGCAACAACGTATTCTATCCATTTAAACTCCTGTGAAATATCGAATTCAGGGGGTGCACAGTGCACAAGGAAAATTCGATATATTTAATGAGTTTAAATGGAGCTGTTGCATTGTTGCCAGATGGCACGCGACGCCACACTATGGATCCAAATCGAGTCCTATAGGTGGTCAAAAATACAAAGACAAAAAATCACAGGAACTAAGGTTCCATCTAATAATTTTCTCCGATGGATACATGATAATTCGCGGGTAAATACCTTGATAAATAAACCCCCTAAAATCATCTATAGTAGCTAGAATAGTTTTTTTCCGACTTTGAACCGATCGATTTTTGACCGCCTAGGATTTGATTTGGGACCATAGTGCGCCACTGTGAATAATTTCAGTTATAATTATTCATGATTATTCTAAAGTTACTTTTTGCCGAAAAGTTTTTTTTTTTTTTTTTTTTTTCCACAAGTCATTTTTGGTCACTGTTCTGGACGGATCGGAAGTTTATAGCCAATAAGAATCTGATTCCTCTCTTCAGTCGTTCATTTGAACCTCTTTGATCCGTCGCATACAGCCATATACAGTGGCGGCTAGTGAAATGCGATATATATCGATGTCTACCTAATTTAAAACTTTAGGAAAGTATCGATCGTTAGGGGGTGTAATTGAACCCCCAAGATATCGATACTTTTCTATAGTTTTAAATGGATTGGACATCGATAGATCGCATTTCACGAGCCGCCATTGGCCGTATAATACTCCGTTGGACCATTGCGCATTGATACGAATAGTGTGTCAGCGCCGTGTCAGCTCGGTTGGCGGTCAGTCTTATAGAGTTGGTTTACCATCGGTATTTAATGATGCATCTTTTTCTCCGTTCATCCTATTTTTATTCCATCTCCGAGAGTCCGAGTGCAATATTTTTTTTGTAATTGGAGTGCATGCATCTGAGTGGAGCGGCATGTCATGTGGCTTGCAGACCAAGCAGTGAGCAGGGAGCACAGCAGCGCGGTGGACGATGGTCGATGGTACTATGGTATACTGGTACTTGTTGTACTGGTACACTGCGGTACTTGCGGTCGGACGTCACGGTCATTCGACTCAACCGGCTGCGGCGCCGCCGCGCCGCTCTCAGACGCTGCAGCCGCGTGCGCGCGCACCTCACATTGGACCAGAACAGAGACAAATAGAGACCCAGCTCAAAGCTTATATTGCGACAGGTGTCCACTTTTCGGGGCTCAATTTTGGTCGGAACTCATCGAAACAACAGCCAACAGTCGCCTACTGTTGACTGATGAGCGCCAGGTTTGCATTCGACAAGCAAAACCTGTTTCCGTTTCCGGGACCGCGGACCAATCACAGCCTTTTGTTGAGCTCACTACTCAACAGTAGGCGACTGTTTATCGTTGCAGCCGGTGACTCCCGAACAAAACTGTGACCGCTAAACGTGCTTCACTTTTCTAACACGGGGAGCATACGGTGTGCTGGGTCTCTATTTGTCTCTGGACCAGAACTTATACTTATTGACTGTTGCAAGCTTTGTCTATATATACAGACTAGATTTTTTGGGGGGGGGGGAATCCAGCGCAAAAAGAGAATAAACGGTAGGGAATACCCCACGAATACGTTCTCACCTCAAACTTAATCTGGAAGATCCATAGGCTGAGGGACACCCTTGGACCCCTCTTTATTACTCCTGGGGAAACCCTCATACCCCCTTTTGGGGGGGGGGGAGTACATTAGAAATGGACTGAATTAATTTGTTTTGGTTGCCTAGATATAGCGCTACCGTGTTCTAAAATTTATTTTGCGGTTCGAAACTCCATAATGGGGCAGTTGCAGGCACACTCGTGTGAAGTTGTAGAAAATCGTGTGCGTAGTGACGTCACTACGCGGAATTCCCATTTAAAACAATGTATTTTGGGCTAAAATCTCATCTCCGGAACAATGGGACTAAATTAGAAACCGAAGGCATCTTTGTTCTCAGCTCATCAAGTACTTTCATTTTCTTCATAAAAAACGCAACGTTTCAGACCCTTGCAACTGCCTTAATACCCAAAAAAGTGCCTCTTATCAGTGAAACGGTGCCACAATGTTGCCAGATCAAGTTTGTTTACTTCCAACAAGCTATAGCGATAGAGAGGATTTGTGGGTCGTTATGTTTAGGCAGCACCGAGGCAGCCATGATCGAAATCTCTTTTGGACATTTTTCACACAGGCTCGGTTTGTTTGCCTCACTTTTTTTATAACCTTAAAATTTAAAAAAAAAAAAAAAAAAAAAAAAAAACACTATGATAAACACATTTGAAATTGGTTTAAAGTGGTTATCTGGACACCGAAATCGATATAACTGTTTCTTCTGGAAGGATTTGCACGATAAAGAAACTGACACACACCTAACAGAAATACGCACAATTTTCTCTTCTGAATAGTTGTATTAAAATTCTTTGTCTAGATATCCACTTTTAAACACTTGCACTTTTGTTTAAAACCAATTTCCCCTGGATTTATTACAATTTTTTATTTAAGGTTAAAAAAACGTGGACAAACAAACCAGATTCAGACCGCCCACGCTGTCACATTTTGAGGTAGGACTTATAACATGTATCAGCCTCTCCGTTGCTGTAGCTCGTTGCTTGAGTCAGAATTCGTCCATCCTCGCATTTTTCTATCTGTCTATGGTTCTAACAATAAGACATAGTTCGTTCAAGATAGTCATATCCCATCCAATGAACGATCCATGCCTTGTCCTCGATTCTCATTTATTTTATTGACTATATCGCTGACTCGAGAGCTCACTCACACACACGCGAGAAACGGAACTGATTCACATCCAGCTGGAAAGGAAATAATATAATACTCAACTCGATATTATATATACAGGGCTGCCGTTTTGCGCACTCTGGCGGATCCAGTGGATTGTGCCCCCCCCCTCTCTCACTCTCTCACTCTCCCCCCTCTCTCTCTCTCTCTCTGTCCATTTGAAAGCATGTAATAGCAAAGGATAGAAGAGGGGGCGAAAGTCACGTGACTACCCCTAATGTAATCTGTCCTTGTCTAACACACGCCATCGAATGGGTATAGAGAGAGGGAGAAGGAAAAGTTTCTGGATCCGCCAGTGGTTTTGCGCATCTCATAGTCAAAATGTTCCGTGTACCCTGTTCCAATTTTCCGTGTGGACAGATTTCCATGTAAATTTCCACGGAAATCAATGAGATTTACACCAAAGAAAATGCTATTTCCATGTCCACTTGGAAAATTGAAACAACGTTCACGGAACATTTATACTTGTACCTGAGGAAAGTTTTCAACCCTTTTACTGCCAGGCGAAGAAAACGAAAAGAAATCAAAGTTATGACTCGAACAAAATCAGAGGGTAGCCAAATATTCGTACTCCGGGGTGTTGATTTTGCATATCCCAGTAATTGAAGGCGCTCGTCGATACATTATTTTTCAAGTGTAAACGATTTGCAGTAGCTTTTACTATCAATGAGAGGTAGAGATCCGAAATTAAGTTTCTCGGGCGTGGTATTCAAAGGATTAATGCGTCGGTTGACAAACATATTCCACTGACCAGATCAACGCAGTGCGCGATTATATAACCCACAAAAACACTCTTAATCTGCATAATATTTTACGCCACCCATGCGATGGAAACATTGGTAGAATTTACTATTTTACGAGCCATTCCTGGCGCCCTATGGACATTGGGTGTCCTCCACGGTCAGCATTCTAGGGGTACATGTTAGTTGGTATTTAAACAACTTTGATTCGTTTTCAGAGAATCATAATGGTTGTCGAACAAACGTATGAAGAAGTGTGGTAAATAATACTGACAAAAAATGACAAGTAATTATACTGACAAAAAATGACAAGTAAAAAGTATCAGAGTGCTGAGGTTAAACGACGAGCGTGAAGAGTGTTGGGGGGGGGGGGGTTGCGACTTTTTAAGGACGGGCGACGAAAATTGAAAGACCAAGTGCCGAAGAGATTCGCGAGGAAAAGACGAAGCTTCCCCCTCCACCACTCAACCCGTGCACTTACAGAAACTGGAGTCCCTATATACTATGAGAGTTGCGCCATTGCTAAATCCATTTCTGATTGGCTCTCAGACTTATATAGGCTGTCAAGAAAGCTCCAAGAAGCAAATGCAAATGGCGGAGGGTTTGTTTACTTTTCGCGAACTCGCTTTCATTACACATTTGAAGTAACAGTGACCGCGGTAATGTTTGTGAATTTTTCCTCTGCTTGAATGTTATTATGGAAAACAAACCTCTTTCAATAACAACCATTATTGTCGAGAATTTGAAGCTAACCTACTAGAGATAGCGAATTAGTGGCAACAGTGCAGAGGCAAATGGCCATCCGCCATTTGCAATTTGCCTCTTGGGGGCTCCAGTGATCAACTTCTTATTCTTCATTTTGAGAGTCTTGTCACCACTCTCATAGTATATAGATTATAGGGACTCTAGCAGAAACGAGTGTACTCGGCAGTGGCGTAGCGTGCAATTTGGCAACGCTTTATTATGTCCATTACTCCATTTAAACCCATGATAGGTCGAATGCGAAGGTATATATTCACCAAACACCCAATAGTTCGATCTTTTTCATGGGTTTAAATTGACGAACTGCAACGTTGCCAAATTGCACGCTTCGCCACTGATACTAAGGTGCGGTATTGAAAGAATTGAGAGCAGCGAAATGGCAGCCTTGCTATGTTATGACCGTGATATTGGATATATTCGGCCAGTTTGCCCTCTCACGATCATCGCTGACCGCGGCGGGCGCGGTGGCCGAAGAAGTGATGATCGCCAGCGACCACGACCACGACCATGCGCTCGGCTGATTTCATCCAAGCGAGACGATCACTGCGCCGCATGTCGCACTATGGTCTGAGATCGTGAAAAAATGGCCGAAAATCAAAATGTAAATTTATCATCAATTTATCATTTATAAACTTACAAGACCGATTTAAATCACAGATAACACTTTGAACAAGTAATTTAACCCTATAAACGGTTTTAGTGCGAAGTCAACGGTTAGCCAAGAACCACAACAATGCACTCATCGGTCGCAATCGGTTGTGATAAAACTCGCGTAGCGTTCCAAACTATCTCACTCACTCTCCCGTGACCCTCATGTATATCCATCTCTTTCTAGATTTGAAATTCGTATACAGGACCTTGATTTACGACATATTATTATTATCAACGTCTCATGAAAATGCCTCGGGAAATTCATTTCTGCCATAAAATTTCTCAAAATCAGTCTCTATGTACGATTTTTGAAATTAGAGTGAGATGGCAGCATATAGGGGTCACGTGAGAGCGAGAGAGACAAACTGGCTTTGCTTGGAACGCTCATCACCGGCAGTCGCCATTACTAAAACCCTCTATAGAAATGTCACACCCACTCTTAATCATAGAATTTATAGGCGACCCACTCGCGCCTTCAAATCATGGGGTATGCAAAAACGGCACACTCGTGTAGGAACAGTTATCTCACCACAACTCCACTTATTCGCGGCGCTTTGTTGAGCAGGTGCTGGGTTGTAACTAATAAAGGTTATGCATTTATATGCGGTGCGCCAGGGAAAATTCTACTCAATGAGCTATAGCGATGGAGAGGATTTGTGGGGCGTGATATTAAAACTTCACGGAGGCACGGCCATAATCAAGATCTCCTATGGACTTTTTCCAACAGGCTCGGTTTGTTTGCCTCACTTTTTTTAACCTTTAAATTTAAAGAAAAAAAAAATAAAACAATTGTGACAAATACTTTTGAAATTGGTTATAAACGAAATGGCAAGTGTTTTAGAGGGGCGCGCTAGCTGGACACAAAAATCGTTATAACTGTTTCTTGTGGAAGGATTTGCACGCGATAAAGAAACTGACACACAACAGAAATAGGCAGAATTTTCTCACCTGGATTAGTTGCATTGAAATTCTGTGTCCATGTAGCAACTCTGAAACACGTGTGCTTTCGTTTAGAACCTATTTCCACTAGATTAGTTACAACTTTTGATTTAAGGTTGAAAAAGTGAGGCAAACGAACCGAAATCAGATTTCCCATGCTGTCACATTTTGAGACAAAACCCTCGGAATTCAATTTTTTCTTGCCCCCCCCCCCCCCCGGAATTCAAAAAAGTCAAAATTTCACGGTAAAAAATGAAAGGATAAAAGGCAATGCAATGCTAATCAAAGGAGTAATAGTTAACGAACTTCATTATTTGTTTATTTTGTAATTTTCACTCTTTTTTTGGAAGGAATAGTAGAAGTAAATATTTTCCATTTTATCATTTTCGTCTGCTGTCCCTTTATCCATTACATCAAACACGTCAAAATGATTACTATTATTTGATACAGTGATACACCTACCATGGCTTATTATAACTGTACACCATTTGGATGAAAAAAAAAAAAAAGTTTTCCCTTTTTCTCCCATGAGGGGGGGGTGTCTCCTAGACCTTCCATTGGGGTTCAACAATTTTGCCCCCCCCCCCTTGAAAATTTTTCTGCTGGCGCTCATGTTTTGAGATAGGATTTATAACATGTGTGGTCCGCTCTATCGCTATAGCTCCTTACAGTGAACATTTTGATCAAGTAATTTGACCCTAGAAATGTCACTGGTAAATTTTAGGTTAAGATCAAAAGGTCGAAAGCGATGATTTTTGGCCACTTTTTTTTTCGATCTTTGACCACAGTGCGTCGGTCACCGGCCGCGTCGCGTCGTCATACTGCCGCGCGTATAGTATACCGGGATACCGCGGGTTAAACATATTATAGTTTTACAGCCGCTCGCTGTGATTGCGTGGAATAGCCAATAGCGTGACAGCCGCGCCGCTCGGTCGTCGACTATAGCGTGGCGTATCGCATCCCCCCCCCCCCTCAAACCATCACTATTTCCGCCGTCTCGTATCCTTTTGTAAGTCACGGACGCCGAAAAATTATTTAATCAATCATTTAATTTTCCGACCCGTTACTAAGCAAACAGTCTCTCATGCCGACAGACAGACCGACTGACCGTTCTTCTTCTCCCTCCCTCCATCTCCCTCCCTCCCTCCCTCTCCATCTACACTCTTTGCAGTTTCATGTTGCACTCTGGTTCATACCCCGAAGCCGCTGCGCTCTCCTCTGTTTTGTTACCCTTCGTCAGAATTTGATGGTTTTGGCGGAAAACCCAAAGATTACTTATACATACAGATATATGGTATCAGCCCAAATGGAGCTGTTGCAAACTTTTGCTACAGGCTTATTAATAGTTGATTCTGGGGTAATACCCTGTAAAAATAACGATTAGCACACTAAAAAATCACGAAATCCACTCCTAAACTCACAAAATGCTTTTTAAATGCGAGACCGTAATGGCGGCCGAGGCCGCGGTTTTCTTATGGCAATTGTATGCTTCTTCTTCTTCTTCTTGTGTGGTGTTTCCAGAACACCTCGTGTAGATGGCGCTGATTGAAGATAGGGAACCCCAATGAAAACCGCGGCCCCGGCCGCCATTACGGTCTCGCGTTTAAAAACATTTTGTGAGTTTAGGAGTGGATTTCGTGATTTTTTAGTGCGCTAATCGTTATTCTTACTGGGTATTAACCCATCATCAACTATTAATAAGCCTGTAGCAAAAGTTTGCAACAGCTCCATTTTGTTAAGCTGACCCTGGCCTTGATACAACGGGGCATTCAGAGGGGATCATGAAGATTGTAGAGAATTTGTTGAATCCGCGAGAATTCAGCGTGCCTCTGCTGCAGCCATTTAGTGCTATACGTCTCTATTTGACTCTGGTATAGAGTTAGAATTGAGCTGGGTGCTCGGTGTGTGAGATTTCGAGGTTAGGTTTCAGAGCGTTTTAGGGACAACTCCGTCAGCCGTTAGAACTGACGAGTTAGTGATTGTTGAGCTTCGTGCTGTTGATTTTTTGGTTTTAAGAATATATATATATCCATTTTCGTTTGTACCACATGTATCTATTCGTCTCTCCAGCCTAGAGCTGTATAAGACCCCTACCGGCCTACCCACTACAATATCATTTCAACTAAAATCAGAAAAAAGTCAGGAAAATCTAAAATTATCTTTTGTTTTGAGACGCGCCCTGATGTTGCAACATTCGAAGTATCAAAAAATGTCATTTCGTACATCTTTTTTTGTTGTTTAATTACGCAACGTGACTTCGAATTAGGCGTGGTTTTAGGGACGCGCGTGAAAAAGAAATAAAAAAATTCAAAAAATACTTTATCGAATATAATGTCAAAGTATTACTGGAAAGTCTGTGTGAGTGTGTTTGTGTGTTCAGGTATATAAGTGTACGTAATAGTGGAAATAAAAAGTGGAAAAGTATGAGAGTTTGACAAACTCAGTGAAGGTCGCGCGCAAACGAACGAGTTGACGTCGACCGGAATCGAACACCATTGCCAAATCTATCAGCTAAACATTGTATAGGAAAAGATCCCTGTTGAAGGTCATTTCAGTAGTGCGTGTATGCGCACTTAGACCGATAATCTTTGGAATTTTTCATAATTATTTCTCATGTTACGGAATGAAAATTAATGAAAATGATCCTGAGCGTTTGCTTTTCATTGAGGAACATTTTAAAATCAAAATTTTTGAAGTCGCGCGGAGGCAAGTTTTGTTTGGATTTGAAGGAATGAAAACTGAAAAATCGCCAAAGATTATGGTGTACGTGCGCTTATACACTTCTGATACGAGCTCTTGACAGCTGGCAACCGTGTTAAAAACAATCTCTGTTCTGAGCTCAATGATGTGGGAAACGGCGAGCTATCTCAAGCGCTTAAATTTTTGAAGACAATTACCACGATTAACGCGGCATTCAGGACTGTGTTGGAACTTTCCTTATTATATTTGAAAATTCTCTCGCTCATGTTGCGTAGCGCAGAAATTTGTTCGTGCGCGTGGCGTGGCTGCAGTGAGAATTATTAAAGAAAGGTCGAAGACATTGTGGTATTTGTGGCGCATCTAGAAACTTGTCTTTCTCTTTCTCTTTCTCTCGTTGTCCATTTAAATGCAAGTATTCGCAGTGTTAGGAAGTTGGGGCTTATGTTACGTAATATCCCCCTTCTTCTCTATCCTTCGTTAACGCATTCAATTTTGCGGACAAAGAGAGAGAAAGACAAGTTCCTGGATATGCCGCTGACTCGAGAGTGTACCCGATGATAAACTTTTGATTCCTCGAAACTGGCTCTAGCATGATGATGGTGAGGAATGGGTATGTTGCAAACTTTTGCTCCAACACTTAGAAAAAACAAAAAAAAAAACCTTTATGGTAGCGCTGACAAAAGTTTGGGAAGGAAAATGACCCAGCAAAAGACTTAAGTAGAGCTTCCAAAGATTGTGTACAATTATAACTGGAGAGATTTCGCTGGGTGAACCAAATATTTGGTTTGCTCAACTAAAGTCTTTTGTTACTGGGTCATTTTTTCTGCCAAAGGTTTTGTCAGTGCTATCAAATTGTATTTTTCTATTTTTTTTCCTTTTACTTTTTTTTCTGTGTAGTACGGAGGGTTTGAATTTTTTGTCCGTATATACATTCAATTATTGTTTAAAAATCACATCGAAAGCATCGGAAAGTCTGAAAATCCTCTCATAAACTCAGTAAATGCGTTAAAAAAAAAAAAAAAAAAAAAAAAAAAAAACTTGCAGCTCCCTCTGCGATGGATAGCTTTTCCCAGCATGTAGCGCCGTATATTGCTTTGAGCTTAAAAAAAGACATGTTACGATTTTACGAAAGTGCCAGTTTTTTTTCTAAAATTGATAGCACTTTTCACTTGTTCTAATCAGTATCGCGTCATTGGAGCATTTGCTGTAGGCCTGGTATTTTTTGTGTTGCCAAAGAAGCATAGACGGACCGTATCAGGGGCTATAGCCCCCCTCCCCCACTTAGGCCCCCTTTTTAGGCCGTAGGGGCTAAAAATTGGGAAAAAGTCATCACTTGAGACTTTATAAGAAGCGCAAAAAAAAAAAAAATCATTTAGCCCCTCTTTTTTTGGTCACGGTCCGCCTATGCAAAGAAAGGTGGGAAGTCTAAAAATTTGACACGAGTACCGATGATTGCCCGTAACAGAACTGACAGCATTGTTATACCGTAACACACCAACTTGATGAAACAATCAACTGTCATTACCGCGGCCGCGGTCCCAGCCCCAGCATGTCGTAAATACCTGCGTAGAAATGTATACCATACGCGGTTCTTATACAGTTGTAAAGGTCAATAGCCTGTCAAGCGCGTCGTATATATTCATTGTATTGCGCATGCGTGTACGTGAATGGGTGTGAGAACTGTGAGTGGGGTTGGTAGTGTAAAAACAAAAACTGCATGCCCGTACCTAATTTACAAAGCACGGACGAAAATATGTCCCGTTTCATTCAGTAAGATGATTTTAGGGTCCACTAGTTCGAACCATCAGGGACATCAAATCGCGTCGTGTTGCTAAAAAAGTCAACAGACTTTGCATGTAATGGGGCTCTTGCAAACTTTTGCTACAAGGGATTGAAGAGTTGATTCTTGCATGAAAACCAAACTTTTGCTACAAGGGATTGAAGAGTTGATTCTTGCATGAAAACCTGTAAAAATGACGTTGAGCGCACTAAAAAATCACGAAATCCACTCTCAAAATCGTGTTAAATGGCGGAGAGACACAGAGATTCCTATCTAAATTGAGACGTATCTCTGTGTTTTCTCAGAGAAAGTGACAAATTAGACAGGAATCTCCCATGGTACCTGCGTTGAACCGTCACTATGAACTTGACGTTTTAGTAGTTGTAAGTGTGAGTTTATTGCTGAATTTTAGATTTTCTTAGTGCGATTTTCGTGATTTTCGCTGGTTTTTACATCAGCTTGAACTATTCATTTGCCTACAGTAACAGTTTGCAAGAGCCCCATTAATGAATTTACGCAAAAAGTACACTTCTGAGGAACGTCAGCACCTGCGAGCATACTTCCGGAAGATACCCTGAAAGTTTCAAGCTGAAATACTCAAAAATAATGATAGAAATTTTGAAGTACGAAAATTCCCATCATGAGCCTCAATGAGTGCGAGTGAGGCAGGTAGACTTTTTATCACTTGCACTCACTCGCACTCACTAAGCTCATGGTGAAATGAATTTCATAATTTACTGCTTTAATTCTTAACCATAGTTTTTTTTTTTTTTTTTTTTTTTTTTTTTTTATTTAGGGCTAAAAAATCCACACAAAAATTTCGCAGCTGCTGCCGTTTTTGGATTTTGCATTTTTTTTTGTGTTTTCAATTTGAAGTGCCAAAAACACGACTTTTCCCAAAAAAAGCGACTGTAAGGATATTTCTATTGATTCGCTTTTAAATGATGTTTCCTTTCATGCCATCTTCTTTCCACCGTAAAATCCAGATCTGCCGATTTTCGTAGATTTAAAGGTGTTCTGAAATTCACCGAAGATTCCACCGGTTGAGAAATGATTACAGAGTTTAGTTCAGTGTATGACTGTAATGCACGAAAATACTGGTGTCTTATATCTTTTCTCAACCGGTAGAGTCGTCGATAACTCTGAAAACTTGATTAATTAACGGCGTTTCCACCGATTGAGAAAAGATTATACAGATCAGCGTATTTTCTTGCACTACAGTCAAACACTGAATTGAACTATGTAATCTTTTCTCAACCGGTGAAATCATCGGTGAATTCGAAAATGTCATTTAAATCTACGCAAATCGGCAGCTCTGCGGTAAAATCTAACCAGGAAAAAAGAAAGAAACTTTGCTGAGGAACAATGTTGAAGTTTCGCCATTGTATTCTCTCGCGAGTACTCGGAAGTTGAGTGAAGATGTTGCTGCTTTTATAATTCGCTCAATACTACTTGACTCGATTTATCTTCTGACTCCTCCCCCTCCTTAATCCCTCCTCTCCCCTCCACCACACGGGACGAAAAAACTCTCGAGAATAATTTATATTACTCATACCATTGGACATGGGCGGACGTGGGTCGTGGGTTCGAGTCCCTGGCCGTTTGATCGCTTTAATCTCAAGCGCGATCGGTCTTTGTTAGTTGTTTTGAGGTTAATTTTCATTTTTATGCATGACTCATTTATTCGTTCGTCCATAGATCCAGAGAAATATGAGCAGATAAGGCTTCTTCTCTCCCCCCCCCCCTCTCTCTAATACGCGAGTAGGTTTATGTACTTCGTTCAAACATCCCAAATCAAAATAATAAAATTTCGAGTCCTCCACAAACATCAAGGTACTTGACTTACAATCTGTTTGAGGAAGAGTTTATCAAAAGTCGGAAAAGTAGATTCACTTGGCGCTTTCACCTTCTGAAATCGTTGTTTTCTCAAGCTTCTATATTTCCTCGAATAAATATTGAGTCGGTGTCTTTGTTTTTTGAAAGGCGGTGTTTGAATACTAAGTAAACACTCTATGATTGAAAGAACGGTTTAGTATGGCCACTCTAAGCACTCTCTTAGTCTTACATTAGAAGGTCAACTTGGTAGTTGGTTTCCCCTCCAATCTTAAACTTGGAGCGCTGTTCTTTGAAGAACGATCGTCAATAAGACTCAAAATCAGGGCCTACTTTGCAAAAGAATCGGCTCGTTTGAAGTTCAACCGAACTATCCCTAAGCATCGATTCTTTTTTGTAGGTGTACAGTCAGCGAATTAAAAATGTCAGACGACACTTCTTAAAAATCTACTTTTTGTTGCTGTGCGTGATTTGATGAGTGAATTATAATATTTGTCTGTGCTTTCATATAGCTACAGGCTATACAGCTCCCAAGAATGATTGGACTTGACAACAGTGGTGTAACGTGCAATTTGGCTACGTTGCAGTTTGTCCATTTAAATCCATGTAAAAAGTTCGAATGCGAAGGTGTCCATCGAACACCCGATAGTTCGATCTATTTCATGGGTTTAAATGGACAAACTGCAACGTTGCCACATTGCACGTTTCGCCACTGCTTGACAACTGTCGATTTGAATGAAAACATCTGCTTCTTCACTATGCTCCTAACCACAATCCGGTTGCTCTATCTGAAGTTTGAAGCTGATATTTTCATGAAAGCCGTATAGACTTGTCAAGTTCAATTTTTCCTGGGACAAGCAATATTTTTTTGTCATATTTCACATATTAGAATCAATGCTCAAATTCGCAGTTTAGCAAAAGTTCATCACTAACCTCCTAAAGCAGTGTTGCCGAATTTAGCATTAAATTCGAATATTTTGCCTTGAGTCAAATAGGAATAAAAATCGGAGGAAAGTCCGAAAAACACAACACTGGTCCAAGGGGTCTGAACCCCCCTCCCCCTCCCCCTTAACACCAAAATTTGCCATTAAAAAGATAATTTTTTGCGTTTTTAGAGAAATTTTACCCGACTGTTTTCTTTGGACCCCTCTTGACAATTTTCGGACCCCGGACCCCCCTCCCGGCCCTCCCCCCCCTTGAAAAATTCCTGGCTTTCCCACTGCACTGGTGTCTAAAGCATGTAATTCAGTTGAATGTCTGAAGTAACCTATAGTCAAACTACTTCAAACCTCATTGAAACATCTTGCTTTGTTTTACATGAATTTATATCAATTAATTAAGTGAATCCTCTTCACTGTTAATCCGTACTCTTCACTGTTTACTGTTGTCACTTCTTAATTCCTTGTTCTTTTAAAGCAGCTCAAGAGAATTTATGTTTGTTCGTTTGTTTGTTTCCCGTGATGCTTTTTTTTCTGAAAGCTAATTTCATTATGAGGTCCGGAACTTTTTGGGGGACACCGAACGCCAAAGTCAACAGAAGCATTTCTAACCAATCAGGGTGGTGGTTCATTGAACATGATGCATTATTATCAATTGAATAATAAATAATGCTCATGATTGGCTACAAATGCTTTTGTTGACTCTGGCGTTCGGTGCCCCCCCCCCCGAAAAAATGCGAACGTCAAATCTTTTCCCGAACCGGGTGTGAGGGTGAACATTATTTGTCTCTCACCGTTGAGTTTTACTATTTTCACTCCTATACCTCGCTGCACGGGCACTGATTCCGAGGTTCGGGTCATAGTGGCGAGGCGTGAAATTTGGCAACGATGCACACGGAAAAAAAAGATTAGTGAAATTAACCATACGATAGCTGATTTTGGCACCTGCTAGATGTTATGGCAATGTTAACCAAAAGTATACTATGTTTTGACTAGGTACTAGGTGATGTTACCTGATTGCATGTCGAATTTACTCAAAGTATCGGTAAATGTACCATACTTCTGGTCAAGTTTACCATAACATCTAGCAGGTGCCAAAATCAGCTATCGTATGGTTAATTTCACCGTAGTTTTTTTTCCGTGCACTTTCTCCATTTAACTTCACCAAAAAAGTCGAACGCTTCAGTCATCGGCGATGACCAGGCATTCCGACCTTTCTAATGTGTTTAAATGGGGGAAAAGGAACGTTGCCAAATCGCACGCCTCGCCACTGGTTTGGGTTCTTCATCGGTGTCATGCATCGTTACTGAACAAACTCGGGTGAGACAATAAATTGCACAACTGTTAGTTCGAGTGAAAATCTTCACCCGAACACGGAAAAAACAGACATAAACACTTTGGTAGCACTGACAAAACCTTTGGTAGAAAAATGACCCAGCAACATACTTTAGTCAAGCCAACCAAATCTTTAGTTCTCCCTGCAAAATCTCTCTATTCAGGCGTACAAAACCTTCGGTTTCCTCAACCAATTGGTTTTTTTCGTGGTTTTGACCGTCATTTTGGAAAATGGCGGCCTTTCCGCCCCTCTGATTCGTACTTACGTAAAGTTCAGATTCGGATTCAGCGACCCAAAATACATGAGAATCGACTCTCAGACTTATTGGGGCAGTTGCAAGGGTCTGAAATGTTGTGTTTTTTACGAAGAAAATGATAGTACATGATGAGCTGGGAACAATGGTGCCTTCGGTTTTTTCACAAGTGTCCCGATTCTGGAGATAAACACGAATAAAGTTGTAAAAAATCGTGTGCCTAGTGACGTCACTACGCGGAATTCCCATTTAAAACAATGTATTTTGGGCCAAAAGCTCATTTCCGGAACAACGAGACTTAATTAGAAACCAAAGGCAATTAAGGCATCTTTGTTCTAAGATCATCAAGTACTTTCATTTTCTTTATAAAAAACACAACATTTCAAACCCTTGCAACTGCCCCATTCTCCAACACTTGCAAGCTAGGGTCCATACTGACTCCCCGTTGCAGGGACTATATAAGTAATGAGTGTCCTTTCTACCTATATCTCTCACTGTCAGTTTATCATTGTATTTTTTAAAACAAAAACAAAAACATACAAAAAAACACTTGAACTTAAACGTGGTTAGTATTTTTGAGGGTCGCCGATGAGATATATCGGTTTGTGTTTGCGCGATTGACCTGTGTTCAATTTATATGAACGAGGCGTTTTAATTTTCGAGGTTCTCTTCAATAACCCGCTTCTACTCATATATCCGCGAGCGGCAAACAACACGTGCTTGTTTGTTTGTTTTTTGACGGATACGTCTGTCAAGTGCTTAACATGTACTGATGTACCAATAACACATGCACGGGTCTCATTGTAGAGTACTGTGCTTTTCTTGAGTGAGGTTCACGCGAGTCAGAGTTTTTCTTTTTCCTATCCAGTGTTGCCTCATTTGGCGGGATTCCACCGGTTAAGAAAAGATTACGCAGTTCAATTCAGTGTATGACTGATAATGCACGAAAATGCTCGCATCTGTAATCTTTTCTCGATCGGTGGAGTCGTCGATAACTTAAAAAACTTGCGGATATTTTAATTCGTTAACAGAGTTTTCACCGATTGAGAAAGAGATCACAGATCAGCGTATTTTCGTGCATTTCAGTCATACATTGAATTAAAATGTGCGTAATCTTTTCTCAACCGGTGGAATCATCGGTCAATTGAAAAATGCGATTAATTATACCCCAAACGGCAGCCTTGATAAAAACGTATGTTAAGGGATGGTACAATGGAGCTCTTGCAAGGTTTTGCTACTGGCAAATGGAGTATCAACTCTAGAGTAAAATGCTGCGAAAATAACGACGAGACCATTGAGAAAGTCGAAAACTCCTTGTTAAAAAACAAAACTTTTTGTGCCATGTAGTTCTTAAAAATTTTGAGGCAATTCTAGTTCTATAACCATATTCTGGTTAGGTTACGGTTAGGTTAAGTAAAAGTACTATACTTTCTATGGTTCACATATCGTTGTGCGCCTGGTAATAATACTGTAATTTAGAAATTATTTTTTTCAGTGTAGGAGAGTTAAATAGGGGAATAATCGGGACTTTATTCCGCAACTTGGCAACACTGTTTTACTATACCATTTGCCAGATTGGATTAATTGTGTCACTTCAAAACACTTATCGCTCACAGCACTTTCTTTACATTTCAATGGTGAAGCGTGCAATTTGTCAACGTTGCTTTTTTGCTCTAACCCGTGAAAAAGGTCTCCGCGATTAAACAGTCAAAGAATAGAGTTACTATCTGGCAATATAATACCACACGTCTATAGTTGGATTTTTAACAGGCATATATAATTTTTTTCTTTTCGCTGAACGGGGATGACCTTTTCTGCTTTCCTAGAAAAGCAGATTGCTTGCAAATTCATGGTTGACACATATCAAGTGGCCGAACAGAGGGTAAACAAATTGCCAATTCGGGGACATAAAATCTGCATCTTAAAAATCACTCAATTTATAACTTATCGGTTTTACGCTCTTACAGGACCAATTCTTTGCACACTTAATTATAGCCTCCATCTTCCTATGAGTGGGGTCTCCAGGTCTCACTGATCTTTAGAGCTTTTTTTTTAAACCACACCACCCCCCCCCCCCCACTAAACTCCCTTGAGTTTTCTTCACTCTTACTTCTGAGATCTATGGACGTTTTTAAATAAAAATTGTCCATAAAAGCGGTTTAATCTTTTCGGACATAGGTCATATGTTGTATATAGAGGAATGGGGCTCTTGCAAACTTTTGCTACAGGGGATTGAAGTGTTGTTTCTTGCACAAAAACCTGTAATCATGACGATGAGTACACTAAAAAATCACAAAATTCACCCTCAGAATCGGGCTTAATGGCGGAGAGACGCAGGTATCATGGGAGATTCCTGTCTAAATTGAGACATATCTCTGTGTTTCCGTAGAGAAAGTAAGATATTATACAGGAATCTGATACCTGCGTGAACCGCCATTACGAACTTGACTTTTTAACAGCTATGTGAGTTTATTACTGAATTTTAGACTTTCTTAGTGTGATTTTCGTGATTTCCGCTGGTCTTTACATCAGATTGGACTATTTATTTGCTCATAGCAAAAGTTTACAAGAGCCCCATTCCAGAAGTCAATTTTTTATGCATTCTAAGTACGTTATACTGTAATACTTCAACTAATTACGATTAGGGGTGCAGAATCTTCTTCGCCTCCACAATTTTCACACACACACAGAGGACGGTGTCTACAATTTTTGTTGACTTTTTTGTGCTTATTTTAACGCGCTAACAAAAATGTTGGCTCAAAACAGCGCCGCTCTCACTGGAAATTTAGCCTGGCCTAGCATGTAAGATTAATCTAATCGACATTATTATTTGGTTGTTCAAAGTATTCCATTCAGTGTCCACATTTTTCACGCGATCGTTCTGCACCCCTGTTTACGATTACATTTGAGAAAGAAAAGTGTGTAATGGATAACTATATAGTTATAGTTTTAGTCAGAAAAATGCATGTGTGGCCAGTATCAAAAGCATGTCTAAAAAATAAATGTTTTCTTTTGATATTTTAGTTTTCTCTCTTCCACGAATCATGCTCTAAAAGTTTGCATTTTTTTCTTCCGTTTTTTATTTGAGATTTTTTCATCTTGAGTTTGTGTTTTTGGAATTGAAGCAATATCAGAAATTGGGGTCCATGCAGGGATACTTTTTTGGGAATGTCCGTCATCAAAGCACTTGAGAAGATTAATGCTAATCCACTTATATAATAGCGAGGAAATAAAGCACAATTCAGTGGCGTAGCCAAAGATTACTTATACTCCAGATATGGCACTAGCTAAAATCTTGTTGAGCGCCTTCATTGCTAAAACATATACACTGGCCCACGGTTTGTTTACGTTTCGGGGAGCGAGAGACGCGCGGGCGGGGTGGGGCCAGTCGACTGGCCCACGACCCCCACCCCGCCCGCACGCTCCTCGCTCCCCAAAACGTAAACAAACCGTGGGCCAGTGTATGTGTTTTAGCTCGGTTTTAGAAATGAAGGCTCTCAACAAAATTTAACATAGGCGAGATAGCTAGTGCCATATCTGGAGTATAAGTAATCTTTGGGCGTAGCGTGCAATTTGTCAACGTTGTATTTTGTCTATTTAAATTCATGTAAAAGGTCGAATGCAAAGGTGAACACCCAATACTTCAATCTTTTTTATGGATTTAAATGGACGAACAGCAACGTTGCCACATTGCACGCTGTGCCACTGGCACAAGTCTCTGGGATTAGTCCTGAAAGACTTTTTCAAACGATTATTTTGCGTGATTGTTAACTTGCTCATTTTTGATCGCTAAATCGATTATTTTCAGCGCACTGTGCACCGGTGGACGATTGAGGTTGCAGTTGAAATTGATTGTCTATATCTCTACTCACGCCTGCAATTGAACGGTTTAGTGCTAAAAAGAACCATCTACTATTGATTTCCTATGTTTAGTTGGTTCATTTTTGCATGAAAGCCGTACAATTGAGTATCGGAAAGGGCGATTGAGTCCAACCCACTTTGAATCCAATTCGGGAAATAGATGATTTAAGTTAAAAAGTTATACGGAAGATCGCATGCTTTGTTCGAACAACTTTCCGGACAAATACCAGATAGGCAAGGCATAAAATCCGATAATTGGCTTTCGTGTATCAAATAACCCAGTTAAGAGCGCGGCGCTCATGTCTCGATTTTTTTTCGCCCCTCAAGATTAGACGTCGCGTCGTAAGGTCTGCTCGTATGTATAAATTAATTATTCGTTTCTATTTATAATCTACCCTTATCTAATTACTTGTTTTTTCTTTTTGTCTGGTGGTGGGGTGGGGTGGGGGTGGGAAGGGGACACAGAGACAAATTTTCCACCTTAAGTTCCCGAAAAGACTATCCGGCTGTTTTCTAGCATTTTTTTTTTTTTTATTATTTTTTTTTTTTTTTTTTTTTTTTTCTTTCGAATGGAGCTGTTGCAAAATTTTCCTACAGGCTTATTAATAGCTGATTCAGGGGTAAAACCCTGAAAAAATAACGATTAGCGCACTAAAAAATCTCAAAATCCACTCCCAAACTCATAGAATGCTTCAAACGCGAGACCGTAATGGCGCCCGTTGCCGCCGATTACATTGGGTTTCCTTATCTCAATCAGCTCCATCTTCACGAGGTGTTCTCGGACACCACACAAGAAAAAGAAGAAGCATACAATTGCCACAAGATTTCTCGCGTTTGAAAGCATTTTATGGGTTTGGGAGTGGATTTTGTGATTTTTTAGTGCGCTAATCGTTATTTTTACAGGGTTTTCCCTTTGTTCAACTATAATAATAACCCGGCTGCAAAAGTTAACAGCTTTATTATGGCAGTTTTGGCCAGAAATTAATCTGACATTTTTCAGGAGATTATTTTGGTAGAAAATGTCAGATTATTCTGGTCAAAATTGCTAGAATTTCTAACCAAAACGGCCAGAATTCTACTTATAAAAAGAAAATAATTCTCTTGAAAACAGCTAGCATTTTTTTAGAAGTATGTTTATAAGAATTCTGGAAATTTTTAGTAGAACATTTTTCTCAATGAAATGTTTCATCGAAACTTATGTTGTTGCGTATCTGCAAACGCTCGGACGACTCAGTACTGCAGAAAAGGAATAGGAAGGATTTTCTAAAAATGGTATTCTTTGTTCTCGCCAAGTCCCACATTATTTTTCCATGTCGTTTGTGTTGTCTTGCGAGTGCGTCTCGATTCACCGAAGAATGAGCTCACACCGCTCACACGTAGCTCATGCATTTTGCATTAGATGCGTTTAGTTAGACCGCGATTTGATTCGATATTTACTCGTACTATCGACGCCAAAAGAAAGAGCCCTCTTCCAAGTACCCTTCTTTCATTTTCAACTTAACGATCAACTATCTTGAAACTTTCGAGTGTGTAATTGGAAAATGGGCTATCATTTTTAAATACGCGAGAACGTATTTAAATTTTAGACTTGGAAAAATAGAAAAAGGAATTGGGTCCGCAGCTAGATGGTAGGCGACGATGAAAAATCCCAAAATTGGTTTTTGAGTTAAATTGACCTAAATTGACTAACACTGGATCATGTGGGGGGGGGGGGGGGGCAAAAAACCAAGTGAGTCATTACAACGACTCACTGAGCTTATCAGTGGCGCACCCAGGATGTTTCTTGGGGGGGGGGGCTAAAAATTCCAAGTATCTTGATCATCTCTTTCAGCATCACAAAATTCAGAGTTCGACGTTTAGATATAGACCAGCCGGGAAATGTACTGTGGGTTGGGGGTGGGGGGGGGGTTAGCCCGATAGCCCCGGGCTGACCCGGGTGCGCCACTAGAGCTTATGGTCATGTGATAAAGGGTTTGTATTTTGATCATAAAAACTCTCAAAATACTTTGTCTCTAAAAACAAATTGTTGATTTATGCAATAGGTATTTAAATAACTCCAAAAGTACGTGCAACGTTTATACACATGTTTGTGTATAAGTGTATACGTATCAGCAGGCTGATTATGAACGATCGTATCGTAATGCTATCAAGTCGATGATCGAGGAAGTGTTTTTTTATGGGGTTGCCTTTACGATAGATTTCATTCCGATGAAAACCCTTCCTTCTCTGCGAAAATCCACCGATGACTCCTGAGCTATCGGCGAATTTCCGCAGAGATGCGGTATGGTTTTCTATCTGAATGACACCACCCATAAGAATAACACGTACTCGATAGAATTACGATAAGATCGTTTATGATCACTAATTCGCCTGCAGAGATCGCAGCCAATAATATACTTGTGAGCAACTGTTTTTTAAAAAGTATATAGATTTTTAAGAGAAGGCTTTACTTGCGTCTTGAAACCGCATTATGACCATCGGACCAGAATCAGTGGTTTTACTGGATATTGATCCGCTGATTAGTTTTTCACGATAGATTCATCCGCTGTGCGCTGGGCGTCTTGTGAAAAACGCGAAGCTAAGCTCAAGCAACTGTACTTGTCGTATAGCGATGCTGTAATTTATTCAAACGATATATATGTATGGTGGATTCTATATTCTATATACCAACCGCAGTTGCTGATTGCTATTACCTACTTATTAGGTCAAGCCGTCATCTACCTGCATCGTATGGCAGTCGATGCATTTTTTAAAGCGTCATACGCTACGTTCACAATTTGACCTGATTACCGTGAATTATGAAGGCGCATACCGCATAGAGCATGAGCTTGGTAGATACCCAATACTGCCCACAAATATGAGTCATTTTTTGATTGATAAGGTTTTATTCTATAGATAATAATAATATAGTTTAATAATAATTATATATTGTGTCCTTTTGATTATTTTTCTATACATATAATGACAGGAAATCTGCAAATCTATGTGCCTTTGATGAGTCGGCAGTTATTCAGTTGCAGTTCAGTCGGCGGACATTATGTAAGTCAGACCACTCCTGGAAGTATAGGCTACCCTCAATACTTATATCTCAATGAATGTAAGCATTGCAGGTGATCATAGGCGGAGCCAGCAACCTGGCAACAGTGTATTTGTCCCATTTGATTGCATGGCAAATAATCGATTAGTCACAAGGCCATGGCCCCTTCAAGAATCGAGTGTATATCATACATTCAAATGGGAATAATGCGTAGTTGCCAGATTACTGGATCTGCCTATGCTGCAGGTGGCTGCCTAAACCAAAATCTAATGAGTCGACTCACATCAGTAGCGCACCGAGAGTTTCTTCATCTCTCTCTTTTCTCCATTAAAAAACGTATTCTAGACAAGGATGGGCAAGGGGATAAAACCCCCTCTTTCTGTTCTTTTCTTACGTATACATTCAAATGGGAAATGAGAGAGATGGAAGAGATCCTGGTTGCGCCAGTGCAACGAGAGTTTCTTCATCTCTCTCTTTTATCCATTAAGAAACGTATGTTGGAAAAGGATGGGCAAGGGGATAAAACCCCCTCTTTCTGTCCTTTTCTTACTTATACATTCAAATGGGAAATGAGAGAGATGGAAGAGATCCTGGTTGCGCCAGTGTCTCACATTCTTTTTGTCTCGCGATGGTACTTGCTAACTTGCTTACTTACTTACATGAATAAATAATCAGTAAACTGAGCCCCGGATACATTTTTCGGATCTATTACAAATTTTATCCCTCGTTGGTTTTATTTTCCACTTTTTAATAATGCCATTTTTCAACCGAACTATACCACACCTTTGCGAAAGCCACATTGTATCACGATGGCCGACGACGGCATTCGGCATAGTAAGTCCTCGCCCGCGGCGCGGCGCAAGCAATGTTGAGCCTCTCACTCTCTCAGTCGCAGCTGAGTTTTACTTTGAGTTTTATACGTGGAAATATCTTCGGAAACAAGTGTTTTTGATTTATTTAGTTCATTATACTGTTGTCTGTATTCGCAGAATAAACAAACAATCAATCAAACAAAAACATTGTTCAAAAAGTTGGGAGGGTTTCACTCTAAAGAAAGGCATTTTCGGACTTTTATTATGTTCTTACAAAAAAAAAAAAAAAAAAAAAAAAAAAAAAAAAAAAAAAAAAAAAAAAAAAGGGTATCGTTTTGACCCCGAAAACATGCTCTCGAAGTTTTGCACAGTTAATGCACGTGAGTTTTGGAACACCCTGTACGTACAAACATGGTGCACTTTTCCACTACCACACCCACGCGATGCATACTGGCGATCGCGCGATCACTGGATAGAAAACAGTTCGAGTTCATGACCTCTTGCCGTCTCGCGTCCCTACAGCAGGTTGCCAGATTTGGTCAATTATTAAAAGATTTTCCACTAGAGTCCATAAAAAATCTGGCGAGTTTCGCGAAAAGTGGCAACAATGCTCGCGTCTCGTGGTCTCGGAGACCTCAGAACCAGAGCTAAACAACGATGCATTCATGATGTAAACAAAAACAAAGTCAAGCTACTGAGCGCGACCTTGAAGTGAGGAGACAATTTTTGAAAACAGATTTGCCCATAATCTATAATAATTGTGGTATAGCGTCTAGCCGCTTTTATGGAATAGAAACCGAGCGATTAATTATTTCTTTGAGTTTCATGGGGGTGACTCATGGCCTGAGATTGAAAAAAAGTGGCCAAAATCAGTGAGAAAAAAATCATCAGAAATCATCGTTTCCGACCTCCCAAGCTTAATGGAGCTGTTGCATACTTTTGCTATAAGTGATTTAGTAGTCAATTCCGCTACAAAAACCTCGAAAAGTAACGACGGCAGCACTAAAAACTTCCAAAATTCACTCCTGAACTCAATGAAAGCTGTTATTTTGTTATTTATGCGAGCGTAATGGTGGCTGAGGGCAATAATAATGGGAGATTCCTATCTTAATTTCGTCACTCTCTCTATTCTGACCAGGTCAATTCAGAGAGTAATTAGTCATCAGAGTGATGATCCACATCCGATGAATGATACAGCAACACCTAGTGACACTGGTGTCACATGAAAGTCGTCTCTTATTGGTCACTTCTTGATGGAGTTACAGTATTGTTAGATTGGAATCTCCCATTATTACTGCCCTCAGCCACCAATACCGTCGCGCAAATACAAAGGCTGTCCCAAAACAACTGTCAGTAGGTCTGTATTTTGGAAACTATTAGACCTATTGAAATGCGGTTTGTAGGAGGTTGTAGATCATACGAAAAGCTTTCCAACGAGCCCTAGTTGAGCTAATTTGGTTGAAAATTCGCCGAGTTACAGCAATTTTTAGGGGGTGTGTAAAAAATAACCCTACGAGATTTTTGAGCTCAAAATAACTTTATTTCTCAACTTAACAATTTCATCTTAGAAATTTGTTGGTACGTTTACAATTAATTGAGGATAGCATACCTTTATTACAGTATTATGTGATAATTGAGGACTTTAATCACTCCTCATCTGAAGATTCAACTTCAACTTCTCGATCTTTTTCGAAGTAGTCGCCATTGACGTCGATGCATGAATGCGCTCGGGCCATTTCTCGACGAAGGTCTTCCAAAATTCCTTGTTAGGCAGTCTCAGGAAAAATCCGTGCACTGCGACTTTTGGTTGTTTCCCTTTTTGAAGAAGTTTTTACGTGGTAAGCGATTCAACACCCGCGAAGAAATTCAAAACGTTGTGCACGGATTTTTCCTGAGACTGCTTTACAAGGAATTTCGGAAGACCTTCGTCGAGAAATGGCCCGAGCGCATTCAACGATGCATCGACGTCAATGGCGACTACTTCGAAAAAGATCGAGAGGTTGAAAGTGATCAGATGAGGAGTGATTAAAGTCCTCAATTATCACATAATACTGTAATAAAGGTATGCTATCCTCAATTAATTGTAAAAGTACCAACAAATTTCTAAGATGAAATTGTTAAGTTGAGAAATAAAGTTATTTTGAGCTCGAAAATCTCGTAGGGTTATTTTTTACACACCCCCTAAAAATTGCTGTAACTCGGCGAATTTTCAACCAAATTAGCTCAACTAGGGCTCGTTGGAAAGCTTTTAGTATGATCTACAACCTCCTATAAACCGCATTTCAATAGGTCTAATAGTTTTTAAAATACAGACCTACTGACAGTTGTTTTGGGACAGCCTATGTAAAAGCGTTTATTGAGTTTAGGAATAGATTTCGGAAGTTTTTAGTGCTGACATCGTTATTTTTCGAGGTTTTTACACCAGAATCAACTATTAAATCGCTTATAGCGAAAGTGTGCGACAGCCCCATTTAAAACTTTCCAATTGCATTTCTAGGTTTAAAATACTTGTTATTGTTTTGTTAGTAGTGTTTTCTGTGATGAAAATTGGCCTCGAAAGTCTAAAAATTATGAATGGGGCGCTTGCAAACAGTGTGCAACAGCCCCATGGGCGTCATTTCAAGTTCGGCTTGGGGGGGGGGGGCAAAAAAATCTTATGACCTTTTTTTTTTCGCTCATCATTATAATTTTCGGCTTGGAGGGGGCAAAAAATCGGATAACCTTTTTTTTATTTTATTTTTTTTTTTTTTTTTGCTCATCAATATAATTTTAGAGCCAAAGAGCCGTCTTTTGGGGGCAATAATCGGATGGCCTTTTTTTTTTTTGCTCATCAATATAATTCGTGCCAGTTTTTGAGCCTGACTTCAAATCCTTCAGCCCCCCCTAAATGACGCCCATGAACAGCCCCAAAATAATTTATGTATATTGCTTGTTGAATCATCCCTTATAATTTCATGATTTTTAATTGACGTATTTTTCCCCCGCTTGTTTGTTGCAGTGGAGTTGACGGTTATGGCCAGTTCGCTCAATGAAATAAGCGAGAACACGGCAGTGGCCCGCGAGATGGCGCTAATGGGCAACTACGACGCCGCGGGTGTCTATTATCAAGGCGTCATTCAAATGCTTCATCGACTCCTCACATCAATGAAAGACACAACGTGGAAACACAAGTGGCAAGTGGTAAGTTTAAAACCACTACCTATAGCACTCCTGTAATCTTCACGCAATCATAGACATCTCTCTTTGTATAGAGAAGTAATCACAGTCATTGAATCAGGAAACACTCAGGCAACATTAATGCCAGGGCACTGGCGTAGCTTCAGACTATTTCGAGGGAAGGGAGGGGGACGAGCCTTTAGTCCATTCCATTTGATTAGGCGCTTTTCATAAATGACAAAAATCGCTAAATGGCAACTCTGAAGTGCTCGGGTTGAGATACGAGGTCACTGTCTCGGGCTCCGATTTTGCTGAGTCCGTATCGGGGAGACCGGGGCTATTCCGGACAAACAAACGTGTTTCAGTTCAGTGATTTTTTTCAGCACTTTAAACAAGTTGAAATCAGCTTTTCTGCATTTACACGATTTCTAGGTACCTTAAACTCAAGAAGAAAAAAATGCTTTCAGTGATATGAAGAATCTGAGTATTTTTTTTTTTTTTTTTTTTTTTTCCACTTTTTAAAAGGTCTACCTTTTGTCTAAAATTGTCCGAAACTGTCCCTTGAGGTGGTTTGCTGCATTTAAAAATTCTCAATCACGTCAATAGAAACCTAACCTCAAAACCAAGCTTGAAAAATTCGAATCTAAGGTATCTAAGGCAAGGAAAAAAAATTAGTAGGTATAGTGAGATAAAATAAAGCTTCCTAGATTAGCTTCAAATACTCAAATCATCAAAAATAATTCGATTTTACTATAAAACGTGATTATTTCGGTGGAAATAGCATAAATCATCCAATTTGTCTGAAAATTTTGTCAACTATGCATCTGAGCATCAGGTGTGGCATGCTAGGGAAAATGGCGGGGGAAAAAATTCCCTCTAACCTAAAAACACCTTGTCCGAACTAGCCCCTGTCCGAAATAGCTCCGGTCTCCCCTACCTTTCTTTTGTCAACGGGGCAAGGGATCCTCCTTTGTTTTCCACCTGTTTCTCTCTAGTGCCACTTAAAATTGAATTTGCTTCAATTTGAGGAAAGTGATTCTTTTTTTTTCAGGCAGATTAGTTCTCAGCGTGAAATTCTGTTAAGATTGCCACCCAAAAACATTCGAAGAGTTTGATTTCAACCCTACTTACGGAGGAAAAAGTGGTTTATCAGTTTTGCACTCTCCTCCGTAAGTAGGGTTGAAATCAAACTCATCGCATGTTTTTGGGTGGCAATCTTAACAGAATTTCTCGCTGAGAACGAATTTGCCTGAAAAAAAAAAATCACTTTCCTCAAATTGAAGAAAACTCAATTTTAAGTGGCACTTGAGAGAAGCAGGTGGATAACAAAGGAGGATCCATTTGAACCCACAATTTCCCTCCATTTCCAGCCAATCAAAAGCCGACTCTCTTATCAGCATTGACCACGCTAGCTCTCAACGCAGCTGCGACTCTTGTTTACTCTTTGTTTGTAACAGACCCACTCTCCAGACTAACGTACGTAAGGGCACATAAAACAATTATTCCACTCTTTTGAGAAAATCCCGGTTTAACCGTAACGTTGATTTCTAGGAACAAGCGCACCTCCTGTTTTATGGATTATTTTCCTGGAGGACGCGTCAAATGTTGTTCGCACTATTATTAACGTGAAACGAAACAGTCTTCTCTTTTGAATTAATGAGGCGGCTGCTTTCATGAGTTGTCGTTTCCGCCGCAACAATAACCATCTGTGAAGTTATTTACTGTTTTTTCGGCTCACTGCTCGCTAGGTTTCAACTCTTTCAAGTAGAGGCAAGAATAATGACTCGTGACAGGAAATATTCAGCACCTAAAATAGTATAAGTCTCAATTTAGATCTTGATGATGATGTCTCAAACTTTTCGCGTGATGGCATTACGAAGCTGATTTCACGGCGCGGAAAATGTAGTGCTCGTATCAGAAGTGCAGGCGCACCCATACCATAATCTTTGGCGAATTTTCAATGGAGCTGTTGCAAAGGTTTGCAACAAGGCTTATTAATAGTTGATATTTGGGTAAAACCCTGTAAAAATGACGATCATTAGCTCGCTAAAAAAATCACGAAATCCACTCTCAAACTCATAAAATTCTTTCAAACGCGAGACCGTAATGGCGGTTATTACCGCCGATTACATTGGGATTCCCTATCTCAATCAGCTCCATCCTCATCACGAGGTGTTCTCGTGACATCACACAAGAAGAAGAAAAAGCATGCAATGGGCTCTTGCAAATTTTTGCTGTACGCAAATAAATAGTCCAATCTAACGTTAATTTAAGACCAGCAAAAATCACGAAAATCACACTATAAAAGTCTAACATTCAGTAATAAACTCTCAAAACTGCTACAACGGCTAGATCGTAATGGCGGTTCAAAGCAGGTATCATGGGAGATTCCTGTCTAATCTGTCACTTTCTCTGCAGAAACACAGAGATATGTCTAAAATTAGGTAGGAATCTCCCAAGATACCTGCGTCTCTCTGCCACTAAACTCGATTCTGAGAGTGACTTTGGTGATTTTTTAATGTATACCCATCGTTATTTTTACAGGTTTTTATGCAAGAATCAACTCTTCAATCCGCTGTAGCAAAAGTTTGAAAGAGCCCCATTGCCATAGGATTTAGGCGGCAACGGCCGCGCCGCGCCATTATAGTCTCGCGTTTGAAAGCATTTTTTGAGTTTGGGAGTGGATTGCGTGATTTTTTTAGTGCGCTATTCGTTATTTTTACAGGGTTTTACCCCATTACCAACTATTAATAAAGCCTGTATAGCAAAAGTTTGCAACAGCTCCATTGACATTCCTTCAAATCAAAACAAAACTTGCCCCCGATTCTAAACGATTGATTTTAAAGCGTTCCTCATTGAAAAGCCAGTGTTCGAATTCATTGTCATTAATTTTTATTTTGTAAGATGAGAAATCGACGAGACGTGGAATCACGTGAATCGTTAAACTGCGTTGACATGCGTGATGTTGCTTGTGAAAGATGTCTTTTTTAAATCTCGGTAGTCGGTCGTGATGGTGCAGAGTTTCCGATTTGCATAGATTTAATGATTTTAATGGCATTTTGAAATTAACCGATGATTCCACCGGTTGAGAAAAGATTACAGAGTTTAGTTCAGTGTATGACTGTAATGCACGAAAATACTAGCATCTCTTATCTTTTCTCAACCGGCATATTTTAATTAATTAACCAGTGGCGGCTGGTGAAATGCGATGTATCGATGTCTACTCCATTTAAAACTATAGAAAAGTATCGATCGTCAGGGGGTGCAATTGAACCCCCGAGAAATCGATACTTTTCTATAGTTTTAAACAGAGTCGACATCGATATATCGCTTTTCACGAGCCGTCACTGCCTGCAACAGACCCAGCAACCCCTTCCCTTCCCCACCCCTTTCAGCTCCTATGGACTCGAACTGAAAGGCGCTAGTCAATGCAGAGCTGCCAATTTGCTTAGATTTAATGTCATTTTGAAATTCACCGAAGATTCCACCGGTTGAGAAAAGATTACAGAGTTTAGTTCAGTGTATGACTGTAATGCACGAAAATACTAGCGTCTTTTATCTTTTCTCAACCGGTATAGAGTCGTCGATAACTTCGAAAACTTGCGGATATTTTAATTAATTAACTGAGTTTACGCCGATTGAGAAAAGATTACAGATCAGAGTATTTTCGTGCATTATAGTCCTACACTGAATTTGAACTGTGTAATCTTTTCTCAACCGGTGGAATCATATTTGAAATTAAAAGTGTCATTAAATCTATGCAAATCGGCAGCTCTGTGTGATGGTGTTCGAACTCTACCGTACACTGTACTATTTCACCGACCCAACGGCCAACGCGGCGGACGTTCGCACCGCGATCTATACAGAAACAATCCTGTTGAAGTGAGACTGAGAATTGTGAATAGAGCGGTTAATCTGACGAAATCCTCCTCGGGCATCATTGAATAGAGGTCTCATCGTCTCAACAAAAGGCTAAAAAAGTAATTAAGAAACAATCACCGGACTCCTAATTTTGACGCGCCGTGGTCGCCACACAGTGTAGTGAGTAAATGGAAAAGGCCGGACCAGAGATTACTATATAAGCATAAGAGATATGGCATAACGATTCAAAAGTGTTGTTCGACTCCTACGAAGTATGCAATGTGGCGTACGCTGGTGACTGTAAACATTGTCACTACTGTTGTTGTTTGAAATGAGGTTAGGGTCTCCTTAACAGTTAAGATCTTATGAACATCTGACTGGATAATGAGCTCTTACAAGGGGAGGCTCAGAAGTCGCCGCCTCCGATTTTGAAAACAATTGCACGAAAATGTAGCTAAAGTAAAACTATTAGACCCGTGTTTCTCACTTTTTGCCAATGGGCCTTCCTAAAGCGTCAGGAATTTTTTGAAAGTTGCCGAAATTCACGTAAATATTCGGAACGCTCTGCGCTCGGGTTTTAACGTGAATTTCGGCAACTTTCAAAAAATTCCTGACGCTTTAGGAAGGCCCATTGGCAAAAAGTGAGAAACACGGGTCTAATAGTTTTACTTTAGCTACATTTTCGTGCAATTGTTTTCAAAATCGGAGGCGGCGACTTCTGAGCCCCCCCCCCTTGTTAGTATATTTTGAACGTGTATATCTGAAAATCTAAGACACTTTAATCGTCCAACTAGCCTCTAAATGACAAAAATTTAGATGTTGCAGAGAATCTAACCTCATTTCCAACAACATGAATAATAACAATGTTTACGGTCACCAGCGTATACTGCTCTTTGCATCACGGCCATTCTTGCAGGCGTTTTTTACGGAGCCCAGCCAACAGTTTTTCAATTCAGCGGAGATAGGAAGTGCCTTATCTCTTAGGCTTATTAATCTCTGGGCCGGGCACTGCATGCCAACGTGGAAATAAATAATTGGTAAGATTGACCATCATGATGACTGATTTCTGAACTTGCCAAGAAAAAAACGGTAAATTTGACTATACATCGGGTTGATTGAACTAGACACAATGTAAATTCACCTTAAGCTCAGGCATGTTTAACTAATGGCTTGTTCTATTCCACCCAATATCTGGTAAAGTTTACCATCTTTTTGGCAGGTGCAGAAATCAGTCATCATTACGGTTAATATTGAACTTTAAATGCGTATATTTTTGTTAATACGCACCGGAGAACTTTGAAAATGGTTTCATTGGTTTTGTTGTAAAATTTTCTAAAAGAATCACCATTTTGCAGTTGGCTTTTTGACTATAAAAACATTCAAATTTGCATATTTAGTCAAACATTCTATGTCCGACCAGTGTTGCCAGATTGGGGTGAAAAGGCCGTACGTTTTACAATTGGGACGATATAGCTTTTTACCCTCGATCTGGCAAAACTGTGTCCAACCCCTCCCATTGAATCGCTCCACTGTGCGCCGGCCGTGTAGGACTTATTGAGCACCGACCCTCGCCCTTCCCCCCGACGCACAGTGTGTAATTTTGGCAATCTAGCGCCCGAAAACCTCCAAAAAGTATATTGGCAGATCATTGAAAGAATATCTGATACTGACAAATTAGAAGTACGTGGAGCAAGAAAATAGCATCATATATATGACCATAAAGCACCTTTTAAAGGGTAGGGGGGTCCTCAAATTCATCGAATTTAGTGAACACGAATCATACATCAGCCGGCGAATCTCAGAAACACAAGGGAAAAAAACAAACATAGATTGATTCAAATGAAATTTTCGCATGATGTACTCAAAAATACTCGATTTTCCTTTGTATTAAAAGAAAGCTGAGAGTCTCTACTTTCTTTATCTGGAAAGACATCCTGCGAATTTTTGCGATTATAAATGTTGCGAGCATAAACGTGAACGTCATAATCGATCTGTTTTTTCTGCAAATTTGAGAAATGTAAAATAAACCGAAAACATGGATAGATTATGAGATCACTTTTATGCTCGCAACTTTTAAAATCGCAAAAATTCGCAGAATGTCTTTTCAGGCAAAGAAAGCAGAGACTCTCAGCTTTCTTTTAATACAAAGGAAAATCGAGTATTTTTGAGTACATCATGCGACATTCTCATCTGAATCTAATGATGTTTACTTGTTTTTTAATAGTGCGTTTCTGAGAAGCGCAGAACTAACAGATCAACTTTCCCTTCTATTTATGCTCGCAACTTTTAAATTCGCAAAAATTAGCAGAATGTCTTTCCAGGTAAAGAAAGCAGAGATTCTCAGCTTTCTTTTAATACAAAGGAAAATCGAGTATTTTTGAGTACATCATGCGAAAATTTCATTTGAATCTATCTATGTTTATTGTTTTTTTCCCTTGTGTTTCTGAGATTCGCCGGCTGATGTATGATTCGTGTTCACTAAATTTGATGAATTTGAGGACCTCCCTACCCTTTAAAAGGTGCTTTATGGTCATAAATATGATGCTATTTTCTTGCTCCACGTACTTCTAATTTGTCAATATCAGATATTCTTTCAATGATCTGCCAATATACTTTTTGGAGGTTTTCGGGCGCTAGATTGCCAAAATTACACACTGTGCGACGTCAGCTTCTTTGCCTTGTCGCCCGCTGGTCTGAGATCGAATAAATAGTGGCCAAAAAATCAATGAGAAAGAGTTTAATAAAAAAAACCTTCATTTTCGACCTTTTCAAGCTGAATTTAAAACTTTTAAGTTATGTTTCTAGGATTCAAGTACTTGTTCAAAGTGTTCTCTGTGGTTAAAATTAGTATTGAAAGTTTACTTATGATAAATTGATTAGAAATTTTTACTTTCTGAGTTTTGGCCAGTTTTTCATACACTCGGGCCTTACTGTGTCGCTCTACTTTTCTGGCCTGAGTTTTGAGTGAGGAGAGCAGCGCAACGTAACCCTTCCTTTCCGGTATTGCATTTTTGTTTTTTGTTTTGTTTTTTATTTTCATTTTTGTCTTGGCATTGATTAGTCTGTTGCGATATGTCAGATTAAAATATAAATTTCACCCCGCGGTGCAGCTGCAGCGGTGAGAAGCTAATCTCCTCTCGCTTCCTTAAATATGAGGAAGCTATGAGTGAAACCGCTCCAATTGCAAAAGATATTAAAACCCTTGAGGGCGATCGACTCCATTTTCCAACCTGAATCGATAGAGGGGTCACAAGCGGGGTTTTGGTAACATCACCTTTTTGCCTTGTGATGCGTCGTGAGTTGCTATGAGTGAAACCGCTCCAATTGCAAAAGATATTGAAACACTTGAGGGCGATCGACTCCATTTGCCAAGCTGAATCGATAGAGGGGTTACAAGCGGGGTTTTGGTGGCATCACCTTTTTGCCTTGTGATGTGTCATGAGTTGTCATGAGTTGCCATGAGTTGCCATGAGTTGCCATGAGTAAAACCGCCCCAATCGCAAAAGATACATATAGGTATGTGCGTTAGACCGCCACGGAATCTTAACTTTTCCAGTTATGCATTTGAGAAGAGTCGACCTCGTGAATGAGTTTGAAGATTATGGTGATTCGGTGATTCCTGCCAGGAATTTCCTGGGTTAACTTTTCTAGACTTCAATTCGATGGACTAGTCGCTTTTTGGGACTGTCGAATTTTTGGCACTCTCAACTGAAACCGAAAAAAAAAACCAAAATCCAAGAACCATGGCACCTGTGTTTTTTTTTTTTTTTTTTTTTTTTTTTTTTTTTTTTTTTTTTTTTTTTTAGTGTAGCCGTAAGTGAAGAAAGTTTGTTGAGAAAGAAAGCCGTAATATTGGAAATTAATTCTGCCGTAAGCTCAGTGAGTCCGAGGGAGTGCGAATGATACTATATCTATCCTCTATCTGCTTCACTCGCTTTCATTAAGCTCTTGGCGAAATTAATAATTCCAATATTACGGCTTTAATCGTCAACCAATATTGTTCATTTAGGGCTCATGAAATAAAAAAAAAATGAAAAATTCACAGATGCCCGACGTTCTTGAATTTTGCGTTTTTTGTTTTGTTTTTTGGTTTCCGTTTAAAATGCCGAAAACTCGAAATTCCCAAAAAGCGACTAGTGGCGCTATCCATCGGATTGAAATCTAGATTTTTTTTTTTTTTTTAAAAACTTAAAGGTTTAAAAAAGTGAGGCAAACAAACCTAGCCCGTGTGAAAAACGTCCATAAGAGATTTCGATTATGGCTGCCTTCGTGAAGTTTCAATAGCCTCGTTTATGCGAGAGATCTGAACCTGGGTTGAGTCAACCCGAGTAGAGTTTCAACTTGGGTCCAACTTGGATTCGCGCATAAACACCCGTGTATTTGAACTCGAGTTCAAATGATTTCTTTCTTCTTCTTCTCTGTGTTTGTTTACATTTTTGACGAAAATGGCGGCGATGCTTGGTGCGGTACGGACAAGTGCGACCGCATAAGACGCGTGTTTAACCTCGCTCGGATTGGTGACATCGATGCCGCGTGAACCCGGGTTCTGAACTCCGAGGTGTTTATGCGTGAAATCTCAACCCGAGTTCACGGACTCGACTCGGGTTTGAATCGGGGTCGAGTCGAACCCGAGTTCAGCGAGATCCGAAGTGTTTATGCGAGCATCTCAACCCGAGTTCAGCTGAACCTGGGTTCTAGAACCCTGGTTGAGATGCTCGCATAAACGAGGCTAATATCATGCCCCACAAATCCTCTATCGCTATAGCTCGTTGGGCGGACAGGTAGATTTCCCGGCATTCCAGTTCGTTCCCATACATTCCTCTTCTCATTTTTATACTCTCATCGATTCCTTTGAGTGGAGCCTTTGATATCTTGGACTTTTTTTCGCCTCCGAGAAATCCTAAAACAGGAACGACCACTCGTCATCATCACTCGTCGAGCTCCTGTCGGTTCCCCCTATAAAGAGTTATCATCAAGAAACTCAAAAAAATACAAGTTTGCTTATCAGTGGCGTTGCGTAGCATGCGGTTTGGCAACGTTGTATTTTGTCTGTTTAAACCCATGTAAAAGGTCGAATGCGAAGGTGTTCACTGAACACCCAATACTTCGATCTTTTCCATGGGTTTAAATTGACAAACTACAAGGTTGCCTCATTGCACGCTACGCCACTGTTGCTCAGGTATGCAATCCGCAAGGCATTCGTATGTTTTAACGCATATGTTATGTGCTTTGCGTTTTGCCTATCTTATTGGTCAGGTATATTTTTCCCCGACGTGACCAAGTTACCTGTCCAAAATATACAATGATACAACTTGTAAGAGTCATTCAACGCATTTATTAGGTGCATTGCATGTTGCATAGGCGTGTCGTGTAGCTTGTTCCCCGCTGGTGCTTCATCTAAATCATCGATTGACTAAAGTTCTTTTGTCTAACACTTCGATTCAGTCATGCAGTCTTTTTTTTTTCTACTGTGGCACAACTCTCAAAAGATTTTTTTTTTTTTTTTCGAATTTTGTGTCTTAGCTATTGCTGTTCAGTTCAATAACTCGTTCTTTTATTCAGTGACAATTTTGTTGCAATGGAAACTACTCTCAATCAACGAAAACAGTCCATTTTTTGTTCATGATTATGACATTTCTTGCTGTCCGAGAAAATATAAAACCAGTTTAATTTGCTCTTTATTTTATTTTATTTATTTTTTTTTTAAATAAAACTTGTTTATAAAATAATTTGTTAATTTGATGTTTCTTTGTTTTTTGTTAATAATTATTTTGTTTGATTTAAATTTTCATAATTTCGTTTTTAAGTACCTATTCCTTTTTGCACATCGTGCATCCTTTGCTCCAGGAAATGAGTTTAACACCCTATTTTTTATTTGATTGTTTCAGTTACAAACGCAGTTAGCAAACGAATATGAACAGCTAAAAGCCACAAGTAATGTTCTCAAGCAGGTTCGATCAGATCATTCAGATAGACCCATTAGTAAGTACATTGCTCTTTATCAACAAACCATATTTTATAAATATGAATGATACAATCCAATAGAATTGATGGGCTTGTAGTTTTTGAAAAGTTACAACCCAGTAGTATATCAGATCACACCTTGAAACTTCAAAAATCAAATGCTTATCAGGTTTGGACAAACATACATTGGTTGGCAAAATTCCTATTATGTTTACCTACAACCTACAACCAACCTAGAAATGGCTGAATCCTGTCAGCATACTGGGTTTTGAAAACATTTAGCCCTGGCCTGATGAGCAACTTTCCTGACCCATGGTGTCTTTAAATCTTTGTACACTTCTTGAAAAATGGAGAGAACAATAGAGACGGTGGCTGGAATAAAGGCCCATTGACAAAAATCAAGTTTGGAGAAAAACAGCCTTAAAGTTTTCACTGCTAAAAATAAACCAATGTAAATGATCCTATACTCACTATCTTCAAATTGCTCTCCTACCCTCAAAACTATCGCCTCAATTCCAAGTGAAAAGAAGCTTTTCTTGTTGTGAAAAAGCACTCAACAGGAGCAGAACGGTAGGAAATTCAAAGCTTTTGAACAATTGAAGAATGGTGCACTTTAAAGTATCTCCAACGGGCAGGCACACCGGCACCATGTCCTAACTTTACTTACCTGTCTCTAATGCTACGTATGAAAAAAAAAACTGCAATAAAGTCTTCACAAGAGGCTAATCAAAATTTTGGCTCATAATAACGCGCTGATAAAAATTTTGGCTCAAAACATCTCGCTAATCTACATTTTTATTCAGTTTCAAGTACATGTGTTGAAAAGTAGGTAGCTGGAAAAAAAAATTCCCAAATTTCCAGGATTGGTGGATCAGGAACATTTTGCTCCATTGCAGTTGAAAATTTGTCCTCTTAGTCTTCCTAAGTGGGGTCTCCCAAACACCAGAGTTGTTTTATTATTAAAACAGAAGAAAAACATCCCCCACTGTGCCAAATTAAGGATTTTTTTACTTTTTTTATGGTGTTATAGAAGGTTTTCACTAATTTTTGACAGTTTTTGTCCAATACAATGATGGCTTTGCACAAAAGGCAACTATGGATTTGTTATATTACCTATTTTCAGTTCCTTATTTGTGTTATTTTAACTGTTCTCAGGTTCAAATCATAAATTTTTTGGTACCAGTGGGTTCGATGATATATCCTTCATGGGCACTCCCAAAGCGGCAGATCCGTGGCCTTCTTACAATAGAGATCCTGATGTTTGGCCTCCTCCTCCGGATAGAGATCCGGATATTTGGCCTGCACCAACTCACGTCGATCATAGGTACTTTTTTACATCCCATGTTTACTTTTTCATACATGTTTAAAGAATTCACCTTGTGGTCAACATTTATTGTTCAGACACAAGCGTATGGTGTTAGGAACGCAGGCACCGTGATATCACTCATTGATACATTGCAGGAGCCCGATCAAGTTGGGGAAAAGATGGACTCAGAAACAAATTGAGACGTAGCACCAAGCTAAAATATATAGGGAAGATTTGAGGCACCCTGAATTTATTGTCCTGATTAAACACTGTTTATTAGGAACTTGATACCTCCGTAATTTTTAATGGATATTTTGAACCAACAACCGCATCAATATTGGTTGAGAACTGAAGGCATAATTTTTCTCCACAATTTTTGGCTGTCTATTCTATGCATGTGAGTGAAAGAGAATACATCTCACTCCCACTTATTGAAAAGATAGCCTTTGCTGACTTTAACATTCCACTAACTTTGATGGTTGATGGCTCAAAAATCCATGAAAAATCACGGCTTTGCAAACAATCTGATACTTAGTGGAAATACTTGTTTTTTTTTTATTTCGTTGAAATAAACCAGTAAATACAAAATTCAAAACAGCTATTAGTGGCGCTATCTCTACTAGATTGAAGTCTGTGAGACTTTTTCTTGGAATCATGTTAATTGTTTCATTCATAGTGATATTAAAATGAAGGGGGGAAAAAGACATGCTTTGACTCTCCTCTTGGAAGTTCTATAAATTGCTCCTTTTCGGTAAAATCAATTTCAGTTATTTTGATTGATTCTTTGAAGGTTCTAAAAATGTGTTTCTTGTGTTGCAGGATAAACAATAATCATAGTAACAATACACGAGCAAAAAATGTAAAATCCAATAGTACTAAAACATCTACGCCATCGGGTCGGTATAGTCAAAAAAATAATACCTCAACACTTAAGAAGAATGATACTCGACCTGGAGTAAAGAAGACTGATGATAGAAATCGCAATTCCTCTAAAAAGGAACATAGTTATAATTCCCATAATAACAGCACTGTAAGTAAAAACTATTACATTTTAAGCAAAATGGACAAAGACCAATTTGTGAAGTTTTGTTATCATGTATTTCATATCAATTGCTTATCTATCAGAAATCTTTGTTACCTGTATCACGTGAGTGAAATTCAATCAACAACTGCTTTGCCGTTTCAGCAAGTTTCTGGTTTAAATTTTAAGAGAATTTTTTCCTTCATCACTCGAAAATTGATATTATTTTGTTTTACAAATTTACGGAAAATTTCAAAATAAATGACGAGGATGTTGAAAATTGGCAGGCATCCTGGTTGGTCGTGAAAATTGTTTCAAACTAAAATCATCTCGACTATGATAAAGGCAACTTATTTTTAATTTGTTACGTTGTCGGTAGTTTTTCAACATCCTGGTTCCTATTATTTGATTTCAGGACAATAAAGATAAGGACCATAAATCTAATAATTCAGATTCTCAGGTAGAAATCTAGCAATTTATTGCATGTTGGAAATTGCTGCTCAGCTCAGCTCTTTTCTCAATATCTAATATTTCAATCACTCAACTGCTTCTTTTCTCTCTCCAACCTCATTGAACTGTGCACAGAGAAAAATGCTTTGGTAAAGTTTGATCACCAAAATTTTCGGTTAGAAGAACCGAAATGTTCAGTCCTGATACCGAATGCTTCATTAGTAATACTGAGTAATGGTAGGGGTGGAATTTGGGTTATACTTACCGATTTCTTCGGTACTTACGACCGATCATTTTGGTTTATTCAACCGAAAATTTTGGTGATCGAAATAAGTCAAATCTTCAGTTCTAACAACCGAAGCATTTTTCCCTGTGTGCTTTTTTCTAACTGTGTATATTTGTATACCTGTATGGTTACGCTCCTCTGCTTACTTACTTAGTTATTTGCTGTACAAAGCAAAAGTACAGGATGTGCTGTAGAATCCCTTTGTAGTGAAAGTGTGTTCCGTGTGCTTTAGTGGTGCTCTTACATGAATGCACCTATCTCTCTCTCACTATCTTTTCCCAAGGTCTTTTGTAATATCCTCATCCTTCTCTTTCGTAGGCTTAAGTCAAAAATTTGACAAATTGACTTTTATTTATTTATTTAATATTTACTCACTTTTCATTTTCATACATTGAGCCTTACAGCAGCTATGGTACAAGTCAATGTGTATAGAATTAATCATTAACATTGTAACAATCAAATGCAATCACAAATTGTATACTTCGGTTACTCATTTTTAAGGTCACTATGGTCGTAGGGTGCTTTCATCAATAACAGTTACTTTAATTGAGAAAAAAAATAGGTTTATATTGCCAGGTATGGCAGTTATGTGAGTTTATTACTGTATTCCAGCCTTTCTCAGAGTGATTTTCATGATTCTTGCTGGTTCACACATCAGATTGAACTTTTCATTTGCTCATAGCAAAAGTTTGCAAGAGCCCCGTCGAACAAAATGTGTTAAAAAAAGAGATGAAAAATCTATTCAAAATTTTTAGAGCTTGTTTTTATAGAAAATGGGAAAATCTTTACTCATACCTTTTTTTTTTGACATGCTTTGATTCTGCTCCTAAGTAAACTTTTCTGACAAGCAGTTTAATTAGGCAACTTTTTTTATTCAATCACAAAGTGTATGAATGAAAAAGATTGGCCTCCTTAGTTTCTGAAGAGTTTTTAGATAGTTTCTGACTGATGAGAGAGATACCCATTTTTAAGGTTCACCACTTTTGCGCTTGCATTTTATTTTCCGTCTGTTTCTAGCTTCTCAAATTATTCAAATTATTCTTTCCTCTATAACGCTATAACATTTTTTAATTCCCTTTCCTTTTTTCTACCAATATTTTTTCGTTATTTCTTTAGTATTTTGCACTTTTTTTCTTGTTCCAAATGATGTGAGTTGTGAAGCCCTCTCGTTTTTCAGTCTCATCACTGTTTTATACTGCATGCTGAAGATTCAGTAAATAAATGCATGGCTATAGTTTGAATTCTGACTATTTTTATTTTTGTGA
This sequence comes from Trialeurodes vaporariorum, assembly GCA_011764245.1. Classification (NCBI taxonomy): domain Eukaryota; kingdom Metazoa; phylum Arthropoda; class Insecta; order Hemiptera; family Aleyrodidae; genus Trialeurodes; species Trialeurodes vaporariorum. The sequence goes on from VMOF01000220.1 coordinate 59,788,513, forward strand.
GGCTTTGTACTGGCCCTGTAAGAAGTGGCTCCTGTTAGAAAATTGTACAATTGAGATTTTCCATTCTCTGTTTGATTTTGAAGGAAAAGTGGCTGTGCTCCAACAAAATTGTATGGATGGGCCATTAAGATTAATTCTAGAGTCTGGGTGAAAACCGATACACAGAACCGTGTCAACCATTAGGCTGGCTAGGCTATGGCTTAGATAGCAAAATATTGAGGAACCGTTATTATTGAGGCAAAGAAAATCCACTCTTACATGGAAAATGATTAAAAATTGGTGATCATTCCGGTTTTTGAAGCCCCAAACAAGTAAACATTTAGCCAAGGGCGCTAGGTAGGGTTAATCCGGCTCTGCGGATAAACGTCATATAAATCAAAACGAAAGTTTTCATGGTCATATATCGGGATATAAAAGCTTAAATAGAGTGGAAATCTGTAGAGATGCAATATAAAAATTTTTGATGGGTGAAAATTACATTGGTTCTTGTGACAAGAAGTAACTTCTAAACCTCATTTCCCCCTTTCCGTAATCTTAAAAATGAAAACGTAGTTTTGGGACTTGCATTGTTCTTCCCCTTGGCTCTTCAATTTATTGAAAGCTTGAATTTAAGTGCATTCTCATTGACTTTAACTAGCAGATTGAGCCTTGCTATTTGAATCACACTGACAACGCACTAATGAACATTGCGCTCCAAGAAAATACAGGCAACTTCAGACGCAAATATCTCTAGAAACTGTTTCTCAATATTTTTTTGCCCATCATGATGACTTTTTCTCTTTAGACCTATCACCAAAAATATTACATTTTCATCAAAATTTATCAGGCACTGTCCAGTGTCCATTAGCCAGGTATGGAGTCCATTTATCTAGAAATGTAGCAATTTCTTAGTCAAAGTTATTGACTGACTACTATTTTTTAAAAGTATGTCTCTTTCGATAGAAATGTATTTTTTATCTTTCTATTTTTCCACTCTTGTTCTCCCTCCAATTATTCATTCTAATGGGGCAGTTGCAAGGGTCTGAAATGTTGTGTTTTTTATAAAGAAAATGAAAGTACTTGATGAGCTGAGAACAAAGATGCCTTTGGTTTCTAATTAAGTCACATTGTTTCGGAGATGAGATTTTGGCCCAAAATGCATTGTTTTAAATGGGAATTCCGCATAGTGACATCACTACGAACACAATTTTTTCCAACTTTATACCAGCGTATCTCCAAAACCGAGACACTTAGAAAAAAATGAAAGGCACCATTGTTCTCAGCTCATCAAGTACTATCATTTTCTTTATAAAAAACACAAAAGTTCATACCCTTGCAACTGCCCCATTATGTATTCTGTATTATGTATTCTTATCTTATTAGATTTTTATTCTCTTTTATTTCAGGAAAAGTCTGACAAGGAAAAAGATTGTACAGAAGAAAGGAGGTTCGACCCATCAGGCTATGATAACGATCTAGTTGAAATGCTTGGTAAGAATCCCATTTCATTTTCCCATTTATCTTGATTACAGTTATTTTGAGCATAAGGGGTTACAGGAATTTGTCTGTCTTTCTCTCTTTCCTCCCATTTGAAACTATGTGTAAGAAAGAGAAGGAGATAGGGGCTAAAGTCACGTGATGGCTCCCTCTGCTATCCTTCTCTAATACATGTCTTCAAACAGTGTTGCCAGATCGAGGGTAAAAAGCCATATCGTCCCCATTTAAATCAATGTAAAACGTACGGCTTTTTCACCCCAATCTGGCAACACTGTCTTCAAATAGCCGGAGAGTGAGAAAAATAAATTCTCGTACCTGCCCATGCTTTGGAGCTGGCTAATACAAATTCCCTTTTGGTGTGTCCCTCATCTAACATGATACCAGAATACTGAGGTTTGATAACTTTATTCAACAGAGGTGAAGTGTGTAATTCGTCTGTGCTGTATTTTGTCCAACTAAACCTATTTTAGTTCGTTTCATTTAAATAGAAGCTTGAGCTCGACTCCTTCCCCTACAAGTTTTACCTTCACTCTTGTACCTGCCATGACTCGAGACCCGTCCCGTTGGTCGGGGATTCCGCTCCGTCACAATAGACTGTCCTTTGGATTGCTGACTGTCCATTGTGACGGACAGAATCCCCGACCGATGGGGCAGGTCTTGAGTCATCACAGGTACGAGAGTGAGGGTAAAACTCATAGGTAAAAGAGTCGAGCTCAAGCCTCTATTTAAATAAAAAGGACTATAGGGGTTACATTGGACAATGCCTGTATCATACCAAATTTTTTGCTTACAACCTCCCCTTAAAGAACACATGGATAAAATGACTATTACTACTGTTTCAAATGTATATTCTCTCGCATGATATGTAATCATTTTTCTGCTTCTTGCTTTCAGAGCGGGATATTGTTCAGCAAAACCCGAACATCCGCTGGGATGATATTGCCGACCTTCATGAAGCAAAGAGACTGTTAGAAGAGGCTGTGGTTCTTCCAATGTGGATGCCAGATTTCTTCAAAGGAATTAGGCGACCTTGGAAAGGAGTTTTAATGGTGGGACCTCCAGGAACTGGAAAAACCTTGTTAGCAAAGGCAGTTGCCACTGAGTGTGGTACGACTTTCTTTAACGTCTCCTCGTCCACCCTCACCTCCAAGTATCGTGGGGAGTCTGAAAAACTAGTTAGACTTCTTTTTGAAATGGTAAGTACTTCTTTTATCTCTTATTTGGGAGCGCTTTAATATTCCCCGGGTATCTGGTGAAGCTTCAAGTCGTTCTTTAATTCTCTGATTTCATTTCTGATGACCCGGTGCAGTTCATCAGAGCGTTCTTGAACTCCGATGAAATTCATCAGAACTCTTCCTTGGGGTACCCTGGCTTGAAACCCGATGAAAACTAACCTCAAAGGAATAAAACTACCTATTCCTGTGTTTTTATACAGGTGTTTTGGAGGTTATTCAAATGTAAACAGACATTTTTAGCATCAACACGCTGCGCCTGTAATCGTTCGGAAATTCATCGGAGAACCAATGAGCTCCATCAGAACATTATCGGATTTATTGCAAACACTCCTTGGAAATTCTGATGCATTTCCCTGGGTTATCGGATCGGAGAATTCTAGAACACTCCGTTTGTCAGTTGTTACTGTGAAAGCTGTAGTGAGTTGTTAGTCAAGAAATTTAAGTAGAATAGTAGACAAGAGAACATGATAGAGCCACCAAATAGGTGGCATTCAAAATGTGGCCAAATCCTGATAAAGATTCTGATTTGGATTCTGCGCGCTGACATCACATACACAAATCTGACAGAAAGTTCAAAAAATCGCACTGGTCGTTTTTTCTGCTCATGGCAGTATATAACTTGCATGCATATCCTTTGGGTGAAAGAAATAGAAGGATTTAAAGCTGGCGCCATTAGTCGATATTCCGCTTTGATCTCTTGATTGTGACCTTGCAAAAGAACATAACGTCTAAAGTTGTTGTTGAAGTGCACAACCTGCATTTTAGATTTATCGTTCTGGGTCAACCTGACTCTGCTATCCCCTTGACCAATTAGAGCGTGTCAGCCTATTATTCTTTTATTAGTGTGATGGCCACTACGAAAAGTCAATCGTCTTCATCCATTGTTTCTTTATTAAATAAAAAAGTACGAAGTTAAACATAAAGTTCAATGTCTTTTACTTAGTTCGTCTCAAACCGATCCTACCTCTTCAACAGTTGTGTATTGGTTTAGAGCAAAACATGGAGAACAGTCCTCATATTCCTCGTCGTTTTAAGATTAAATAGGTTTTATGTTCTATTAAAAGGATTTTCTGAAATAGAATTTATTAATCACTTTCAACTGGTACTTCAATTTAAAGGCTATGTTCTTTTGTTGGGTCACAATTAAGACTTGGAAACAACAGTTTGATCTGCGACATCTAATTAAATGCTTCTTTTGTGACCTTTGGGTGCTACTATGGCAAAAACTATTTTACGGTCTTAAAAAAAATTGTCAGGATAATCAATCGCAAACCTTTAAATTTCTCTTCTAAAGATCTATGTATTCATGAAATGGAGTCCTGGCAGTTTTCAGCCATTGTTTGTGTACACTCCAAAAAAATGCTTGCGTCAATAGTATCCAAATGGAAAAATACAGGGCTGGAAAATATCCTGTCATAGCATCAGAAATTCGCCAGAATTGAGTAATTTTAAGAATGTACATTGTTATTTTTGCATTATTTCACATTTGAATTGATGCTCAAATTGTTTGTAGCAAAAGTTTGCAATAGAACCATTACACTGTAAATAAATATTTAATTCAAGTTGCACCCTTAACTTTACCATTACTGTGTTTTCTCTTTGTCCAGGCCCGATTTTATGCACCATCTACTATATTTATTGATGAAATAGATTCATTGTGTTCAAGAAGAGGTTCCGAATCGGAACATGAAGCCAGTAGGCGAGTTAAGTCTGAATTGTTGGTGCAAATGGATGGAATAAGTTCTGTTGCTGATCCAGGAAAAGTTGTCATGGTATTAGCAGCCACCAATTTCCCTTGGGACATTGATGAAGCTCTACGACGGCGTCTAGAAAAGAGAATTTACATTCCGTTACCAAATAGTAAGTATGAATTTTGAGTAAGTTGTTAGTTTATGACTTGACAGTAAGGCTATTGCTAACTTTTGATATATGTGATTGGATAGTTGATTTTAGATTTAAATACAGTAAACATTATGATGAACACATTATAAAATTACAAATTTTACCAATGAACTCATAAAATGACTTTAAATTTTAAGGCATAAAGGCGGAGCTTTAAAAAAAACGGTAAATCTGTTTCAAAGTGTGAGGAAATTTCAAATTTGTGTTAGGTAATGAGTTCTAAAGAGGCAAAATTGTAACAAATTTTGTGGGAAAGTTGTTCCAGCCCCTTAGAAGGGGGAGGGGTGGGAGGTGATGCCACGCATCCATTAAATATGGGCAGGCAATTTTTCATCTGCCCAGAGGCAAATTGGTAAATTAGGTACAAAAAATTGCTGAGGCTTGTTGGTAAACCCTCATTAAATAAGGTAAACCACCTATTTTCCAAAGGTTTCCCACCATTTCTTTGGTGAGAATAATTTTCATTTGTGAAACTTCTCCAATTAAAAACAAATAAAAAATAAATGTTTAATGAGAAAACATCGCATGAACTTTTTTTTTCATTATTTTAATTCAAAACTCTTAAATCTTTGCAATACATAATAACATTTTTTCTCCAGGTTCTGGTCGTGAAGCACTGCTCCGAATCAATTTAAGAGAAGTAAAGCTAGAAGACACCGTAAATTTAAAAGAGATTGCAATCAGGTTGAAAGGATACTCAGGTGCTGATATAACCAACGTCTGCAGGTAAACGTTTATTACCAACTAATTTAACCTTTGCTTTTTAAAAATAATGAAAAAGCTTCATTTAACTGATTAAAACTGTAAAACTATTGTAGGTTGCAAAAGGCCATAGATGCCGCCGCACCATAATGAAATATTGCTACTACAGTTACTTTATCTTGCTAAAGTTTAAGAAATCAGGTCCATTTTTTCAAATGCAAATTCATGCTACATAATTAGATTTTTGCTTGCATCATTAGATTCCACGTACCTTAAAGTATCTTTTCACTCCAACATAATTCCTGAAAGATCACAAGTGAATTTACCATCACAGTTATACCAAAAGGTGTCCTACCAGCAGCGCAACGAGAGTTTCTTCATCTATCTCTTTTCTCCATTAAAAAACATATGTTCGACAAGGATGGACAAGGGGATAAAACCCCCTCTTTCTGTCCTTTTCCTACTTATACATTCAAATGGGAAATGAGAGAATGGAAGAGATCCTGTTTGCGCCAGTGTGTTCTACTTATATGTCTTTCCTTGTCTTACTTACGGTCTCTTACGGGCGTATCACTGTCATGACACTCAATCTTCCTAACCTCTCCGTATCAAAACATTTTTGAGTTATAACACGCGGTAAGATAGTGCCAATGAGCCTATATCCTAGAGTTCTGTGCCCTTGAGAAACTGTGAGTGGGACAAGGACAAAACAATTGTAAATTAATGCGTGTTGTTTCAAAAATGTCGTTGTAATGTGATTATATTTTAAGGTACGTGGAATCCAACAGTGTACTAAAATCTGAGAGAACTTTTGGTTTACTAGCTTGAATTTGCATTTAAAAATTTGGATTCTGTCTCTTTACAGAACCTAAAAAGTTTATGTACGTTTGTGGAAACATGGCAAAAAAATTGTTGCGTTATCACTCTAAAATTCTCGGAGACCTTGACTCTCTCATCAAACATTTAAATTTTGATTTTTATGTAAAGTCACCTTTAATCTCTGATTACAACTTGTCGGTGTTTTTCAGAGATGCGTCTATGATGTCGATGAGGCGAAAAATAGCAGGCTTAAGACCGGATCAAATTCGACAGCTACCTAGAGAGGAACTTGATCTTCCTGTAACAATGCAGGACTTTATCGAGGCTATCGGCAAATGTAACAAGAGTGTCTCAAAAGAAGATCTAGATAAGTATGAAAAATGGATGAGTGAATTTGGATCTACGTGATAGAAAAAGAGGAAACACTTCTCTTCTTATTTGTGGTAATTATCTTTTTTAAATTTATTTATTTTCCCTGCAAAAAATTCAATGTCTGAAAAAAGTCCCAAGAAAGTCCTCAGAATGTCCCTATTATAATAGTTTTCAAACGCCATTCAGCAAAACTTTGAATTCCTTAACGTCCAAAATAGAGTGAATGCAATCTCCATACCCGTCTAAGTCATGGGACGTTATGAGGACTTTTAAAATTAAAGCCTCGAAGAATGTTAAGGGGTTGTTGTAATTGGTGAATGCCCGAAAAATGTTCCCAAATAATTCTAGAATTCTTTACAATTATTTGGGGACATTTTCCGGACATTCACCAATTCGAACAACCCCTTATCAATCTTCAAGGCTTTAATTTTTAAAGTCCCCATAACGTCCCTTGACTTACATGGGTATGAAGAGTGCATTCACTCTGTTTTGGACGTCCGTATGATGTTCCATGTTTGCCCAAATGGTGTTTAAAAATGAGTGTAATAGGGACACTATCTTGGGATTATTTTTGGACTTTTTTCTGATTTTGAAGTTCTTGCCGGGTTTGAAAGTTAATAGCAGTGAAATGTGGATACGAGCGCTAAAAAAACTAAAATGAAACCAAAAAAATTTGTTGGCATTACATCTTTCTCAAGACTTTAGCACTCAAATTAAATTTACATGGTAGTAGGGGTGCAAACTGAAATGATTTAACCAAGCCGGTTTTAAACCAATTTAAGCGTTGCATAATTTTTTTGGCTCAATGCCGGTCCTGTTTTTTGAAGACTCGGAAGTTTCAGTTTTTGATTAGATTCAGCGGTTCAATCAAACCTGTTTGAAATTGGTTTAATTTTGGTTTATATTTTGAACTGATACTGATACTTTGTTTTGTGTTACTCATGAATTTTACTAACTTACAACTGAGTATTTGTGATTAACAAATTCTGAAAAAAGATCTACCAGTGTGTAACCAACATGAAAAAAAATTGAAAAAATCTTAATCTAAGTATAATGAACCTTTTTTTTCTTTTCCTATTGGTTTTTTATTTGCCAGACGCTCTTCAGAAACCGAAACGCTTGCACCAAAACGAAACACTTGGTGCTTTGTTCTAGTTGTAACGGGTCTCATATGCTCTTAAGTTGTAGCCATTTTCATTTTTTGGGTGTAAAAGCTCAAGTCAAGTTTAATTTTATTCCTGGTAAGAGCGGTGTTTTCTCACAGATTATTTGTGTACCTACAGATATTTGTGTCCAAAATCGTTACTGCTCTATGATAACCTTCAAATTCAGAGACAATATACAATAGAGATCATGATCTACCTATCTTTCCCTTGTTTATGAGAGGTGGCAACTTTTTTTTTTGGGATCTCAACAAAACACTGCAAACATGGACCATATGTTGACTGATGACCGATAACTGATAAGCTTTTGTTGAGGTTTTTGCCTAATGAGACCAAAGCATCAAAATTGCATCAGTCAACGTATAGAGATATGGTCCATGTTGGATGGTGATCCCTCGTTCTCCCCTTGTTATTCCTATTGAGTTCCGAAAAAACAAGTCAGCCACTGCGTGCACGGCTAGTGTGTGGTCTCTATTATAATTTGTCTCTGTTCAAATCACTTCAAGGTCGGGAGGTAAAGTTCTTTTTCTTTTTATCAATTCTAAATGTTGGTATTAATGTTTCTTCTTTTCTCTTCTTCTTCTGGTTTCAGATTCCTAAGACTTACTTCAACTAATTCCTGATATGCTTTCCTGTGAAATTCAACATATTTTTGTTTAAAATCTGCTCAAATTTCCTATTGCTCTTCATTTTTTTTTTTTTTTTTTTTTTTTTTTTTTTTATGTGTGTTTGTCTTTTCTTTATTTTATTTTTAATGATTTCTTTCTTTTTCATCAAATTTTAGTTGCTAATATTTAAATTATTGTTATTTTTTAACCAAATTGTAACTAAACCTATTTTTTAATCGGACTTTTTATTATTTTTCTATCCTAATCAAAGACAGACCCCTCTTTGAATTTCAGTCAGAATTATCTGTGATCATTATGAAGATAATAAGGGTTCTGTGCTGTCATTTGAGTTTATGATAACTAAAGTCCTCTGGTGTTTGAATTTTAAGGCCTCCTTTGTGAAACAATTGAGGACTTTATCGATTGAAGGGCGTATTTAAATTTTTATAGTTTTTAGATAAAATCATTTAAATTGCTTGAAGTGTTTAATACATTTGTAAATGGCTGATGTGTCTTTTTTTATGTATCCTCTATGAAAGTATCAAACATTTGAAAAGTTTCCAACTGATTTTTCTCGTAACTACAAAAATTGAAATTTGCTTCCATTAGCAAAGTCCTCCATTAAATATTCAATTGAAACTAATTAGCTGTGGCTCAACATGTAATGAGCTCAAACAGCACCCCGTACTTTTCAAAATAACTTTTTCGGATCACAACTGTTGTACTTCCTGCAGATGAGCCGCACCTCAAACTTTGGGAAGGCAAAGAAGGAAAGAATAATTCCCAACAGGTTCTTCAACTGTAAAAAAAAAAAAATAAGAGAGAGTTATGAAAAGAGAAAATGAATACTCTTTAGCCTTGTACCATCCCACTTTGAATTCTATTTGATCGGTAAATTCTTTATCATCATCTTGGCCGATCGATCATTGAAGCAAACAATATATCTGTATCCTAAACCAATTGACATCGGTTAGAATTTTATATAGTTTCTTCAGGTGGCGCTATAGGAGAGTTAATTTCTGTTATTTGATCAAAGAATCTCAAGCTATCTTACAAAAACATCATGTTTGTGTCTGTGATCTGCTGTGGCTGTCATCTTGATTATTTCAGAATCAATGTTTATAGCAATACTATCTATTCCATACCAGGTCACAGGGGTTTAAGTTATGTAAGTAGGTTCTCTACTTTTACATTAGCTCTTATTATGTGGGAGGAAGTGGATTTTTTGCAGTTTTCAACGTTTTTCGGTTATTTGCAACCAAATTAACCAAGACGACCCTCTTGGAAATAGACTCTCCTTGATGTCCTGAACATTTTTTTAAAAAAAATCATTTTTTGAATTATTTTTACTCGGGAAATAGTTGATTTCGCATGAAAATGGCCAAATAACTTCGAAAACTGCAAAAAATCAACTTCCTCCCCCAAGAGCCGATGTGAAAGTAGACAACCTGGCTACATAACCTCAAACCCCTGTGACCTGGTATGGAATAGATGGTATTGTTTATAGTTGTAGCAAAAGTTGCCAACAGACCCTTCAGATGCCCCGACCTTGCCAAGTAAAAAAAGGGTTTTAAGTCCAGCTCAGCTGCAGGAAAAGACAGTAATATTATTGTTATCCTCAAATATCACCATCCCTCTGTTTCACAATTTTTTGTTGCACGCCATATCACTTTAATCATACTTATGTAGCTGAAAGGACTCAAAATTATGAACATGTCACGTCTATAATTTAATGTTTAGTCATTTTGGAGTTCATTTAAAATTTAAATATCATCTGAACGTTCATTGTTGACTCATTTTTTTATTTTTATCATTTGTTTGTCAGTTTACAGTGTTTACACAAGTGATGTGCCAATTAAGAATTTTATAGATCTGGCTGTCCTGAACTGATTATGTATTTGTTTAGTTATCCTGTTGGAAGTCACTGCCACAGTTGGAATCAATCATCATGCCTGTCCTTATCACAAAATCAAGCATCAATATACGTTCATTCACTTTAAGTTTGTAGCATTTATCCAAGGCAAGAAGCCAATTAAAAAACTATGAATTTCCAAATAATTGTTCTATGACCTGCTTTAGAAAGTACCCTGGTCGAAATTTTAATTCTTTTAAATCTGAGCAACCTTTGAACAATTTTGCTACTTTCTAGTGTTTAAGCACTATGCAGGATAGCACGTTAAAATACATCATAAAAAATCAACAATTCTATTGAAAACAACGGAAAAATTCAATGCTAAGAATTTCGATGAGGGGACTTTCGTTTTTGCAGCTCATATTACAACTTACCTAACAGTGACGAAAGTCTGTGAAAGTCGAATTTCCGTTGTCATGTAATAATTTTAGAAAAACTCCTGCTAATTGGCTGTTCTGATTTCAATAGAACAAGATTAACACAACCTTTTTTACTCCACTACTTGGCACATCATTGATATTTATTTTTCAAACTTTTTTACTGTTCGTCCAGAGCTCCATCTCAAGCCTTGAAAATAATTGTTCTTCCTGAAATTTTAAACTTTTCAATCTTTTAAATGTTTCCTTTTACTTGACAGTATTGTGTTAATGTAATAATTTATTCCAACTTCTTTGCTCTTAATTTTAATTTTTGCCATTCTTTTTTAACTTTCATGATCAGTATCTAATTTCAAATCATTCTCTGTAATTTTTCCTCTATGAATTTTCCTTTCACCCACTCGCTATTAGAGATATTCTCAATTCAAGCAAAAAGGATTTCGCGTTATTTTGCGGCTGCAAAATTTCCCAAGCTCTATGAATGCAAGAAGTTATCCAGTAAATCCTGAAATTGGGTAAATTGAGGTTTTACTGCAGGCCATAAGGATCTATCATGAATGTCTCTCAATAATATTTCAAATCCCAGTGTCTGTTTGCATTTTTGATTCCAGTCTACTTATTCAAGTGTTATCCTTTACCGAAAGTTGAATGGAAAAATTGTTTATCCGTACTTATTATTTCAAAAATGTTTCATGTTTTATCTATTTATTTATTTTTTTTCCCCGTGCATTTACTTTTTATTCTGATCTTGGCTCGAGCCTTAGCTTGGCAATAGTTGATGATTCTATGACTCTGCATGTATCAAATTGAATTGAATGCATAACACGTTGCGTGTCTGATCGGTGTTTTTATACTGTGGACAATTTTAGTGATGATGTCTAAAAGAAACTTTAATTAAATGACCACCTCGGTAACCAGGTTATGGAATCACTCTATACTTGAAATCTTTTTGTTATCTTTGTCAAATGTGTTTTGCAGATCAAATAGTGTCAATAGGAAGTACTGTTCTTACCTATACAATTCCTGCGCCCATGTGACTTGAGCACCATGAGTACTTCAGAGATTTACGGACCAAAAAACAATGAAACAAAAAATTATAGCAAAACATTCAAAAACTCTAATCGCAACGGGATGTTCTTGGTTGTGGGAGTAGTCTGCCAGAGGTGATACCTTGTGGCATTACAGAGAAGTAACCAGTTGCTTGGAGACTATCAAAAAAGCAATGCTCTTTTCTAGAAAGTGTTGCTGGTTGCATCAAAGGGCTGTATCTGTGTAATTAGGGCACTCCTGATGTTAAGTAAATTTTTGAAGCAAAAAGTGTGGGAATTTCATGAAAAAATAGGTACTGTTTTTTTATTAATTTTCTTGCTCAATAATGAAGTGATTTAAATTTTGCCTTTCATGGTTTTTGTGATTGGACTACAGTTCTTGTGGACCCCCCTCTGATAGAAGCTGGTCTAGCTAAAACTCATTCATTGAAATTCCTCCAATGTATTTCAGTAGAGTCACAATAACCCAATAATAGAGACCCTGGTGGGATCTCAAACAATCAGTTTTCTAATGGGGCAGCTGCAAGGGTCTGAAATTGTATGTTTTTTGTTAAGAAAATTATATTATTTGATGAGCTGAGAACGATGTTGTCTTTGGTTTTTTCCTAACTGTCCAGATTTTGGAGATACACACGTGTAAACTTGTGTAAGAAATCTTGTGCAGAGTGACGTCACTACGCGGGATTCCCATTGAAAACGATGTATTTTGGGCCAAAATCTCATCTCCAGAACAATGGGACCTAATTAGAAATCAAAGGCATCTTTGTTCTCAGCTCATCAAGTACTTTCATTTTCTTTTTAAAAAACGTAACATTTCAGACCCTTGCAACTGCCCCATTGGGGCCCAAGGGACCTCACTGCCCATTTTCGTAGATTTACTGACGTTTTTAAATTCACCGATGATTCCACCGATTGAGGGAAGATTACATGGTTCAATTCAGTGTATGACTGTAATGCACGAAAATACTCTGATCTGTAATCTTTTCTCAATTGGTGGGAACGCCGTTAATTAATTAAAATATACCGGTTGAGAAAAGATAAAAGACGCTAGTATTTTTGTGCAGTATAGTCATACACTGAGCTAAACTCTGTAATCTTCTCTCAACTGGTGGAATCTTTGTTGAATTTCAAAATGCCATTAAATCTACGCTAATTGGCAGCTCTGTTTGAGTATCCACTTTTCAATGAGCTTGGGAAGATGACGGCTTAAAAAGTCTATTGAGGCTAATTTCAATTTTTTTTATTTGCATGGACGGAGCCATCAATTTGGCAACTGTGGAATCTTCCCATTTGAATATTTGAGAAACAATCCATTCTTGAGAGGGCCATGGCCCAATTTCTAATCGATTGTTTCTCATACATTCAAATGGGAAGATTCCACAGTTGCCTAATTTCTGGTTCTGCCCATGTTTATTTGTGAAAAATTTTAGAACAGGACGGAACGGATTTTTGTGGTCACTCTTGGTCAGTCTAACGTAACCGCTAGGACTGACAATGTTGAGTGGTTGGCTTGTTCCGTTGGAACACTCAAATTGTGTTGGCTAACCGCAGTAAAAAATTGTTCCATTATTCTGTCAAGTTCCATAACATCTCCAGCAAACAAATTAGCATCTGGTTAAGTGAAGTGCAGAGTTGCTGAGTCAGCCACCGAAAGATTTAATGAGCAATGAAGTCATTGTGAATGCCATATAATTGTAGAATATTTATTTCCATAAGACTGATTCTTGTTTGATAGTCTCGGAGTTCTAGCTATTAGTGCAAAATTGTAATAATTGAATGAGGCCTTACACTCCACTGTTTGTAAATAAAAGAGTTATGTATTATCATGACTTTTTAGTCATTAACAAACATTTTTATGCTTGTAAGAAAATTCATCTATGGAAAATAATAGGTGTGGAACATATTTTTTTTTTTTTTTAGAAATGAGAGGTGTACACAACTCTGGCTAAGTCCGTTTCAGAATTTTGTATGAAATTTTATTCGTTAATTAGAAATCTGTCCACCGATTCTCACGAAATTTACAATCAACATCCTTTACAGGATAAAGAATCCTAGTAAAAATTGCCATGTAAGAAAGCACTCCCATTTTTCCTTTGAAGAAGAAAATTCTCAATGAAACTATGTAAAATGTTGGAGTGGATTTAGCTGGGTTTGATATGACACCTCTCAAATAAGCTCATACTGTGAGAATTAACTTGATGAAAATCTTTGGTCGAAAAATAATTTTATCGATTTGAGGTATAAAGCTGAATTTACGAGCAAAACATGTAAGTACACTTTGTGTTTGCTGGGATTTTTAATTTTCTCCGCTCTAATTCAGTTTTATTTTTCATTTTAGTAGTTTGGCAAATTTTTTCATTAGATGGATTCCAAAAGTATGTGATTGAATATTTTCACAAATGATCACAGTCAATGCGATAAACAGGCTTATTTAAATTAGCTATGTTGGTATTCCTTACACAAAGTAAACATCACCTCATCTTCCTAGCTGTAAAAATTATTTTAATTACCTATTTAATGTTGTGATTTGTTATTTCAAAGCTTGGCTTCAAAAGAAGTTGATTTTTCAAACAATGTAATTGAATATCTCATATTGTATGTATTAATTTTTATGCTGCCGTTTGTGCCACACATTTTAAACGAGGATGGTGGTCCTCAAAAGAGCCGTCATGTAATCTGAACCTATTTGTGATACGTTCTGACAAAATCGATGACGCAAATAAATGACTAGTTCTTTCATACTTTTTTGCACCGTAGGATTTTCCATGTCCCTGAAAATACCTTTCCATTTAAATTCTTAAAAAAAGCACACATTAATTCATAATTTTAGTCATATTAAATGAAATTCTGTTTTGTCCTTGTCTTACTCACTTGTTTCTTATGGGCTCAAGGACATTCAACCATTCTAACCTCTTCTTCACATTTCCAAATTTTTTCGGGACATCCACATATTTTATCTTGACGTTGATGTACCCATATCATATAATTTTGCGCTTGTTTAAGATTGTGGGTGGGATAAGGACAAAGTATAGGACTTTCGTCTATGTGAGTGCGACTGAATTTATATTTTATGCCCCAACAATTTTGTTGGATGGTGAAGGTAATGTAAGGTACATAGAAACCATTGGTGCATCTGAGGAACTACTAATGTAGTAGCATAAACTAGCGTTTAAAAATTTGGATCTAATGTCTCATCGGTGATATCAGGAGATTGAACTGAGTCAGAACTTGTGTTTTGATCGAGACATCACTTAAAAACGGCTTATTGTTTGCAGTCAACTTTTTTACTCCTCCTTTTTTCATCCAGTTAAGAATGTCAATAACCATTCAACTAAATATGTTAACAGTGAGTGTGATTATCTCCCACGTTTTATTTAGAAATGTCAAGAAAGAAGAAAATTATTTTCTTTCTGTTAACGAATCAAAAAGTGAAAAAAAAAAATCTAGCAACTATCAATTCTTTTTGTATTATAAAATTCCAGGAATGCTTGCAATCTCTGTTTGGAATTTTTCTTTTATTCTTATATCAATTCATTTCTCTAGATCTCATTTCATTTTGTCTAATCTAATTAACACTTCTCTTTTGTATAATCAAATAAATTAATGTAGGTACTAGGTATTTAGATTCCGTGGAAATGCCTTCATCTAAATGTATGTTCCTCGGAAAGTTGATACTGTAAAAAATTAATAAATTTCATTATCTTTTGTTTATTTAGTTGTTTTGGTTTTGAATTTTAAATCCTTTCCTACCGTCCTCCCAGGGCTAGATTAACCGTAAGGCTGACTAGGCTGCAGCCTAGAGCGCAAAATTTTCAGGGACCCTCATTATTGAAGCGGGAAAAAAAATATCATTACATGGGAAAGGCCTCAAAAATGGTAGGGAAGCAAAAAAACAAAATAAAAAAAGTATTCTCATTTTTTCAAGCCCCTCTCTTTCGAACCCACGGACCGTCCAGGGGCGCAAGTAAACATTTAGCCTAGGGCGCTAGGTAAGGTTAATCCGTCTCTGGGCCCTCCTCTTTTATAAAGAACTGGTGCATCCCGAACAGCGCAGGGATACACAGTGGCATAAACTTGAGATTTTTATCGGGGGGAGGGAGGGGAGGACAACTTTTGGGAGATGCACTATGGGGGGGTCTGGGGGACACCCCCAATGAGTGGGTGAACGGGGGGTCCTCCCTTGGAAAAATGTAAAAATTCAAGTTCTCTCAGACCATATTTTAAGCAATGTCTTCGTGTAAAAATGCCACCTTTAAAAAATTAATAGTAATTTTACGTTTATTTTCCTCATTTCTCAGACAAAAAGAGAATTTTTCAGTTTAGAATTTCAGCTTGATGAAGCTGATATTTCTACCTCTTAATGTTTATCTAGGCTTTGGGTAACTGTTCTTTGCAGTTATAAGTCTCTTAGAATTTTGAAAAAGGCACTTTAACTCTAAATGTCTGCAGTAAATGTAATGTCCCGCTCCGTTGTGTAAATTTGAGATTCTTTTTGAGGGAAGGGGGTAGCAAATACTACGATACTATGGGGAATCCGGGGGGGACACTTTCCAGTATTAGGGGGTCCGGGGAAATAATAGGGGGTCTTCCCCCGGAAAAATGTGAGCATTTGGGTTCTCTGACACTATTTTAAGCAATCTAATCTTTCAAAATAACCAAACGACAGAACAGATGTTAATAGACTCAATGCATATTTTCTTAATTTCATCGAAAACAGAGGAATTTTTCGCTTTAGATTTACTTAAGGCGCAGTTTAAGGGTAAAGTTGAGCTACTTATTCTTGCCATTTTTTCCTTCTCGGTTTTTGTAATTATTCCTTTCTTTCTTTTTTTTGTATTTTTCTGTATTTTCTTCCATTTCTTTTCTTTTCTCCCTCCCTCTTTTTTCTTCCTCTTTTTCCTTCCTCTTTTTAATAAAATTATCGGGGGGGAGGGGGGGGGATTTTACTCCCCCCCACCTCAAGCATTGGAGGGGCAAAAGGCCCCCCCCTAAGATTACGCCACTAGGGACACACCAGTTTGTTTTAAAATTGCTTTGATCTTATCAGCCAGAGAAGTTTTCAAAAAGCATCTTTTACACATCTTATAATCATCTGTTCAAAGTATACACCTAAAAGTTGTCTATGCCAAACGTTTGAAGGTTTTTACCAACTTATATATTGCAGTTTATCTTTTTTCCTTTCCATTTTTATGAGCATTGTTTAGTATGGACTGTTTTAGTAGAGCGATATATCATATCGATTGCCGTCCGAGGGCCTCTGGTTCCAAACAAACTGGTTCAATGTAATTTCCCCATAAGCGGATTTTTGAACGGAAATTCAGGGTATTAAATCAAACAATTTATGCGACCTTTTTGCGATTATGAATTCTCCGTCCTCGAAAATGCTTAATTATGCCTGGTTCCACCCGTAAAACTGCCGGAATCAACAAGATATTACAGATTAATTGATGCGTTTGGAGGTTGGAATCACCCAAATGTTATTGTTGTTGTTGTTGTGGAATTGGCGGGATTTCGGGCGATTCTAACCTACAAATGCAACATTTAATCTGTAATATCTTATTGATTCCGGCAGTTTTAGTCAAGGAACCAGGCAAAATTAAGCATTTTCGAGGACGTAGAATTCATAATCGCAACAAGGTCGCATTAATTGTTTGATTTAATACCCTAAATTTCCGTTTAAAAGTTCGCTTATGGGGAAATTACATTGAACCAGAGTTTGTTTGGAACCAGAGGCCCTCGGACGGCAATCGATACGATATATCGCTCTACTAAAACAGTCTATTACCTAAGCGTTTTTTACAAAATTACCCAAATGATAAGTCTTGAACTTTTTAACCCTTTCACACCTGGAGTCCATTTCAATGGACATTGGAATAACATGTAACCTAGCTTAGGGAAAACATTAAAATACAAAATGCACATCAATTTAGATGAGGAGACAGCACTAAGATCAATCATGTTTGCCAAACATCCATTTCTGAACAAAAATAATTTCAGGTCTGAAAGGGTTAAGTCCTTTGTTTGTAAAAAATAACAAATAAAAACAGCAACAAAAATTGAGCAGTATGAGCATTGATTCTTGGGAAGTTTTTAAAGAATATGGTCTAAAATTACATCTGAGAAAAGCTAAATTTCCAAAATTTTCGGTGAAGCACCCACGGCCCCTAGTCTTGGGGGGGGGGGGGGGGGGGGGAGGTCCCCGGTCCCTCGACTACCACTTGAAGTGACTACGGATGGGCCCCAGAAAATATTCGGCGATGAGGCCCCGGAATCCTTTTATCTACGCCACTGACTCGGTAGTTCCGGAATGCACGGTCTTCTGTCAG
>VMOF01000220.1:59811453-60062298 GCA_011764245.1 Trialeurodes vaporariorum
TATTCCCGGTTTTTTCCTCCTAATCCTCATTTCCATTACAGTTTACTTTTTCCAATGGTCTTTTTATCATGAAGCGTTAGAATAAAGGCAAAATACCGACTGTTGTCGAAACCTTCCAATACGGGGTGTCCCAAAATTCATAGTAAAGATTTTTATACGACTTATTTCCCGTTCAAAATGAGATCGCCCCCTCCCCACATGAACGTGTGTCCGAAAACGCCCCCTCCTAGCAATACCTATAGCCCCCCAAAGTTTTTTTTTTTTAAAAAAACCGGGTTTTCCTGAATTCTACGGATCTCAGTGAATATGGAAGGAAATTTGTTTCCGGGGGTAATTTTTTGCGTTTTTTTTCGATTCCGAGGTCATAATTTTTGAGAGGGGTCGAAAAGGGGGGATTTGAGGGGGGCTCAAGTTTTAAAACGGAAACCAATTGTCATTCATTTTTACTGAGATCTATAGCTAGAATCGAGTAAAACCTGTCTTTTTTATAAAAAAAAAAAAAAAAAAAAAAAAACTTTAGGGGGCTGTAGCTCGGAGGGGGGCATTTTCGGACACATATTTATAGGGGGAAAAAATATTATTTTGACCCCAAAAATTCAAGGTTAAAACTTTTACTATAAATTTTGGAAGACCCTGTACATGCACCCAAACCTTATAGTAAAATATGCTTATGCAATGTTAACAAATAGCAAAAAGTTTGCAACAACGGCTTTTCCAAAAGTTTGATGGACTTTTTATTGCAGGACAATAAGCTGTACATTCATTTCTTCAATGATTTTTTTTTTTTTATTTAATTTTTTTGAAGCCAGAGATATAATCGAGGTGAATCCAAACGTTCATTGGAATGATATCGCAGCTTTGGAGGATGCCAAACGAACTCTACAGGAGGCCATCATTCTACCACTAATGAGACCCGATTTCTTCAAGGTATGTATTTCTTGGTGATACAAACAATAGCAGCAGAATATGTTCAACGAGAGCGAGTGAGACGCACTATACCTTATTTCATTTACGTATAGTGCAAGTCTCGACGATACTTGATAAGGACATATACAAATTAAGGACTTTGCCGGAAGGATGGCACATAAAATAGCAGGTTTGTTCTTTCCTTAAAATCAAAATATAAATGAAATGGTAAATTTTGATGAAGAACGCACACATGATATTTTCATGTGATCTTATTTCATGCCGTTGACTCCTATATTGTCCCATAGGCCATCAGGTGTGTTCTTTATGAAAAATCTTTATTCCATTTATATATGCTGATTTCAAGGAAAGATCACACCGGATGTTCTATGTGCTCTTCTTCAGGGAAAGTCTTCAATGGGGCTCTTGCAAACTTTTGCTATGAGCTTATGCGGAGAATCCAATCTGATGTAAAAACCAGCGAAAATCACGAAAATCACACTGAGAAAGTCAAAAATTCAGTATTAATTGAATTCACATAACTGTCGTAACGGCAAGATCGTAATGGCACTTCGTAACGCAGGTATCATGGGAGATTCCTGTCAATTATGTCACTTTCTCTAAGGAAACACAGAGATGTCTCAATTTAGATAGGAATCTCCCATGATACCTGCGTCTCTCCGCCATTACGGCCGATTCTGAGAGTGAATTTCGTGATTTTTCAGTGTGCGCGTCGCCATTTTTACAGGTTTTTATGCAAGAATCAACTTTTCAATCCCCTATAGCAAAAGTTTGCAAGAGACCCACTTAGAGATCCGAGCGTTAGAAAGGAAGTAACGCAATGGTGCGCCTTCAATTCGCAGCGTATGCAATATCAGTGCCTTGAAGCACGAATGGTTACATAATATCTGCTGCTCTTCCCCAGAGTCCCTTGATGGAAATATTGTACAGGGAGTGCCGACACGACGCTTTATGCATTTTGACAGGAGTCGATTTAGTCGACTGCCTGAACGAATTCGAAGGTTAAGTTCAACCTGAGTTCAACAGTGGACCAGGGGTGGACTGGCGGATTTGCCGGCATTTCGGTCCGTTCCCATACGTTCGTCTACGAATCGACTCCTTTCGTGTGGAGCCTTCGATGTCGTCGACTCCTGCTCGACTCCGTGAGAGCCTAAAACCAACGACCAATCACAACTCGTTGAGCTCGTGTCGGTACTCCCTATACAATATTTCCATCAAGGGACTCTACTCTTCCCATAATACCGTTTATCAATTCTGAATACTTAAAGCGAATTTTATTTACGATGTCGGGTGAAAATCTTCACCCGAACTGTTTGTTGAGCAACGATGGATAACACCGATGCTGTGCCCGAACCTCGGAATTAGTACCCGTCTCGCACGAGGTGCGCGGCAAAAGGAAAACGGCGTAACTCAACGGCGAGAGACATCACCAATAAACAACGCTCCTGGTTGGCTAGAAGTGGTTGATTTTACTTAGCGAATTTTCGCGATCGAATATGATAAACAAAACCAACCTAACCTACGTATTCGATTGTGTTTTTAGATGCGTTTTCAGGGCATCGATAACATCAATTCAATTTTGAATTCACCTCCGGACTTGAATTCAAAATTGAATTGATGCCATCGATGACTGAAAACACAGAAAAAGTTCGAAAAACACGATCCAGTTTCGTGTCATCCATTGTTGTCATGCATTGTTGTCATGCGTAGGTTGGCAATAGTTTTATCGAATATATTCGTCGCGAAATTTCGCTTATAGCTAGGACTTGTTCAGTATACTATGTTAACGTATTTGGCTTTGGAGAAAATGCTCCTGTACTAGCTGAAAGGAAATATGCTTGATCGGGCTAATTTTCAGTATTCTATAACCCTTAAAATGACAATGGGGCTCTTGCAAAATTTTGCTGTGAGCAAATTAATAGTCCATTCTGATGAATAGAAACCAGCAAAAGTCACGAAAATCACACCGAAAAAGTCCAAAACTCAGTAATAAACGCACAAAACCGCTCTAACGGAAAGATAATGGCGCTTAAGTAATAAGTAATGGCGCTTCAACGCATGTATCATGGGATATCCCTGTCTAATTTGTCACTTTCTCTAAGGAAACACAGAGATATGTCTCAATTTAGATAGGAATCTCCCATTATACCTGCGTCTCTCCCACCATTAAGCCCGATTCTGAGAGTGAATTTCGTGATTTTTCAGTGCGCGCTCATCGTCATTTTTACAGGTTTTCATGCGAGAATCAACTCTTCAATGGGTCTGTTGCACACTTCGGCTACAGCGTTTTAAAGTATCAATTCCTATGTAAAAAGCCGAGAAAATAACAATGGCAGCATCAGAAAACACTAAAATTCAGTATTAAACTCACAAATTGCGAAAAACACTAGACACTATTCACCCCTATATCTTTCCACCACGTGCACGATATTTCGCGAAATTAGCGCGGCACATTCAAATAATCACGGCCGACTGTCACCACAGCTGACTTCATAAACAAATAAATAGTAAACACTGACGGCGTCTGTTTGAATTCTTACGTTTCAATATCCTCAATTGCTCACAAAAGGTTGCGAAAGGTACGGAGACAAATATTTGTGTCGAAAACTTATCAAAATGGAACAATAACTCACAGGAGATCCAAGGATGATTCCAGCTTCGATCATCATGCTTGGAACTCCTGTGTGTTATTGTTTCATTTTGATAAGTTTTCGACACAAATATCGGTCTCCGTACCTTTCGCAACCTTTTGTGAGGAATTGAGGATATTGAAACGTAAGAATTCAAACAGACGCCGTCAGTGTTTACTGTTTATTTGTTTATGAAGTCAGCTGTGGTGACAGTCGGCCGTGATTATTTGAATGTGCCGCGCTAATTTCACGAAATATCGTGCACGTGGTGGAAAGATACAGGGTGAATAGTGTCTATTGTTTTTCGCAATTTGTGAGTTTAATACTGAATTTTAGTGTTTTCTGATGCTGCCATTGTTATTTTCTCGGCTTTTTACATAGGAATTGATACTTTAAAACGCTGTAGCCGAAGTGTGCAACAGACCCATTCCCTATGGCAAAAGTTTGCAAGAGCCCCATTGTTGTAGTCATAAAAAAAGGTCCTCGGAAACAATAACACAATATTCCTTCCAGTCTTTAGATGGGTGAAAGGAGCAAATCGTATGACGCCCGCTCTTGCCAAAAGAGGTTTTAAACATGACAGAAACGGGGTCGAAAAATTGGGAGCAAAGTTTTTAGTGGGAAAGGAATAAGGAGATTAAAGAAACTGATAAGGGAGGGGGAGAGAAGTAATGTGGAAAAGAAAAATAGTGAGAAGTAGGATTGGGAGGAGGACGGGAGGAAGAGGGGAGGAAGAGAATTAAAGTGCGGAGAAATGAGGACACACTTTTAATTCACGTTATTCCATCGAAGAATAAAAAAAGATCTGCAAGTTAAATTAGGAGGAAAAATTAAAGGGAACTTTCCTAGTCACGGAATGTGCCTATAAATGACTGCGTGGGCAAACTTACGAGCAGAGAAGAAAAAACTAGCTAAATTTACAGAGAAAGTGACCATTAAACAATAGGTAAGCCAGTGCCATAAAGTGCCATCTAGCAACGTCGCATTTTTTCCCTCATTAAGGTAAACAGAAAAGTATAAGTGAAAAGTAATAAAATGATGGTAAAGGTAACACCGCAACCGGTGCTGTGTACTTTTTTTTTCTTTTCTTTTTTTTTCTTTCTTCAAAGATCTTTATTTAAGATCTTTATTTATAACTTCTTTGAAAAATCCAAGCAAAACGCATCAGTGTCCAGGGCTGCCGTTTTGCGTAGAATCACTGCTATTTTTCTAGTCACCGATGATTCCACCGGTTGAGAAAAGATTACACAGTTCAGTTCAGTGTATGACTGTAATGCACGAAAATACTCTGATCTGTAATCTTTCCTTAATCGGTTGAAACTCCGTTAATTAATTAAAATATCCGCAAGTTTTTTAAAGTCATCGACGACTCCACCGGTTGAGAAAAGATTACAGATGCGAGTATTTCAGTTTATCATAGTCATGCACTGAACTGAACTGTGTAATCTTTTCTCAACCGGTGAAATCATCGGTGAATTGAAAAATAGCATTGATTCTACGCAAAACGGCAGCCTTGTCAGTGTCGCTATCATACTATTCTTTTTCACATGTATTGAAAAGTGAGTGCCGGCTTATATTCTGGTGCAAATTTCAGGGGTGCCAACTACTGGGGTGTTTACCCTGAACCCCACGGAAAAGATCGAACTCAGCCTTTTGCAAGAGTTTAAATGACCGATTGCAACGTTGCCAAATGGGGCTCTTGCAAACGTTTGCTAAAAGCGATTTAATAATGGTCTATTCTTGAGTAAAATCCAGCGAAAATTTTATCATAAAATGTAGCAAGAGCCCCATTGCATGCTATACACTTGAGCTGGTACAAGTTAATTCTTTCTTTTCATTCCATACCTTGTTAATCCATAAATCTAAGCCAGTGGCGTAGCGTGCAATTTTGCAAACGTTGCAGTTCGTCTATTTATACCCATGAAAAAGATCGAACTATCGGGTGTTCGGTGGACACCTTCGCACAGAGCTGGCGATTTGCGTAGATTTAATAGCATTTTTAAATTCACCGATGATTCCACCGGTTGAGAAAAGATTACACAGTTTAATTCAGTGTATGACTGTGATGCACGAAAATACTCTGATCCGTCATCTTTTCTCAATCGGTATAGATACGCCGTTAATTAATTAAAATATCCGCACGTTTTTAGACTTATCAACGACTCTACCGGTTGAGAAAATATTAAAGACGCTAGTATTTTCGTGCATTACAGTCATACACTGAACTAAACTCTGAAATCTTTTCTCAACCATTGGAATCTTCGGTGAATTTCAAAATGCTATTAAATCTACGCAAATCGGCAGTTCTGCCTTCGCATTCGTCCTTTTACATGGGTTTAAATGGACACATTACAACGTTGCCACATTGCACGCAACGCCACTGATCTAAGCCCATTTTCAGGGGATTCGGCGACCATGGAAAGGGGTGCTGATGGTGGGTCCTCCGGGCACGGGGAAGACCATGCTGGCAAAAGCTGTGGCGACTGAGAGCAAAACAACTTTCTTCAATGTGACCGCCGCCTCACTCCTAGCGAAATATTTCGGCGACTCTGAGAAGCTCGTCAGGGTCTTGTTCAAACTGGTTTGTTCAGAATGATAAACATTTCACTTTCTTGAAATAGACACTTACATAAATAGACGTATCGATCAATGGGTCTGTTGCAAACTTTTGCTTCAACGATTGAGAGTGTTTAATCTAATGTAAAATCTCCCGAAAAGTCCATTGGTGGCATCAGAAAGTCATAAAATGCAATAATAAACTCACAAGAGGCATTTAATGAAATCCAAGATGGCGGATCAATATCGAGCAAATTTGTATGCATGCACCACGAACATCCAAGGATAGCCAACCTCACAGTATCGATCACAACCAATCATTACGTAAAATAACTCATAACCTCTACCTCCAGTGAGGTTGTCAAAGTTGGCCATCCTTGAATGTTCACGGTGCTTGCGGATATAGATTGTTCGATATTTATCTGCCATATTGGATTTCACTAAACGCCTCTTGTGAGTTTATTATTGCATTTTATGACTTTCTGATGCCACCAATGGACTTTTCAGGAGATTTTACATTGGCTTAAACACTCTCAATCGTTGTAGCAAAAGTTTGCAACAGACCCATTGCCCACTTTGGGTTCAATGTATTTTTCATCTGATACCATTGAAAATTATGACATGTCAAAACGAGAAAATTATAACTAATAATGTGACTTCTTTACTATTTAACGAGTTTATTACCTTGAAATACATACGTATTTTTGTAAACAAAATACAAAGCTATAATGAAACTATAAAAATACATTAAATAAACATAATCAATTAATCTATTTTAAGACTCGGAGATTCCCATTAACTCTTCACTTTTAAATACATGTTAATTTAAAATTAGAAATTGAAAGTATTTCGAAATAAACTGAGACCTTATTTTTGCCACCAATTCACATTTATTCGCACTTTAACCCATCAACGACCAGGTTAGTTCAAAGGAACACCACTCTTCCATTTATACACATAGGGTAGGTAGTTAACTGTTCGTACTCGGGGGAGTTGGAACTGCCTATACGACACATTGAAGGCGCGCCGGACGAAAACTTATCTTGCAAGTGTTTTCATCGATAATCGCCTTTATCTTGAATGAAGACTGAAACAATATGAAACAGACTTCGCTGGAGAAGAAAAATGAGAATAATCGGACTGGGCTCATGAGGGGTTAAATATTTAATATATCTTTTGGCTATCTCTGTATTATTGAAAAAGCTCGTGAGTATAGCGTTTGAAAGCCCCCTCCTCCCCTCCCGCTTAGTATGATGTGCCGGCGGGAATATTCCCGGTCGAATAAATCCCCAAAATCTGGAATATTCCCCATTATCACAAATTCCACTAAAATTCCATTGAAACGCACAGAATTTGTGTTAGTTCGAATACCTATTTCAAATTTTTCACAACTCTGAACCCTGACCAATGACCATGCATCTTCTCCTGAGCCTTAATCTATAGATTAGGATCTCAGTGGCCAATTTTGAAATGCTTGTAAGAGCAGAGCTAGAGGGTGGACAATAAAAGAGGTGTGGTAGTGGGGGGGGGGGGGGCTGGAAAAGTAGACAAATGAAGGAAAAATTGGTTTACTAATGGAGGGAGGGGAGGTGTCGAGCGGTTCAGCTATTTTGGTCAATTTTGTAAGTGCATGAATAAGAGGGTGTTCAAGATTTTTTTTTAATTATTCACTGTATAGGTACCTACATTTTTCTTGATATTGTCTTACTGCTATATATTAATGGCCAAAGAAGCCCGAGAAAACTGTGAAACAACATCCAAAAACCACATAGAAACAGTTTTAATTAGCTAAAATTAATATTTTTTAAAAAGTTGGATAAATTCCCGGTTGGGGAATATTCCCAAAAAATAAATTCCCGGGAATTTTCCATCGCACTCCTCCCGCTATAATTCGTTTGGAATATTCTTCTTTGCTATGATTTCAGGCCAAAACGTACGCGCCGTCGACGATATTTTTCGACGAGATCTGTGCGATCTGTAGTAAACGAGGTGGGACGACAGAGCACGAGGCATCCAGACGCCTCAAATCAGAGCTATTAGTTCAGATGGACGGAGTTTGCACTGACTTAGCCCCAACTGAAGATGACGATTTGTTCTGCACACAGGCGGCATATCCGCAAACTAGCAACCCGACCCCTACATCGAATTCTTTGCAAGAGCAGACTCCGGGTAACCGACACATGGTCATAATCGCCGCTAGCAATCATCCTTGGGATATCGATGAGGCTTTAAGGAGGCGGCTGGAGAAACGGATATATGTTCCTTTGCCTGACAGTAAGTATAATCAGTTGATTCTCTAAAGCATTGCCCTTATTTAGGAAATTATTTCAACCGTGGGTTCGGGTTGAGGCATTGCGATAAATAAAATTTTGAAGAAGGTGGGAGGTAAAACTCAAATAAAAAGAGAAACTAAGGATTGAAATTTTGACACAAACACTTTGCTGCCCCCCCCCCAGCCGATCAGGGTAAACCGAAAAAAGTTAAAAATAAAAGATTAGACCGCCCCATCGGGCACGGCCTGTTTTCAAAAAAGAACTTACATTTAAAAGAACGAGAATAGCGTCCCTTCGTCGAAGACAGAAATAAGACTGAAAAATGGCTTGACTATGCGCCGGAGAAGCGAGCCCCGTAGCGATCCCAGGAACGAAACGAGCGCGTTGATTGGTCGAGACAGCATCATCCGATGTCCGAACAACCAACACGCTAATAAAGCCTTGCTTCTACCATCCACCCCAGCCGGAAGACATAGAGTAGACCTAAACTTGGTGCAGTAGGTGCGCCTTCAAACTGAGGAGGATGCCAGAAGCATAACACATACGCTCCTGCAATCGCCACAAACCCCTCCCCCGACGACAGTCAGCGCGGGATATTTGAATTTAGCTGCTGCAATGCTACATCTCTTTCAAGTAAAAACTGTGTAGACCGAAGTGTGAGTCTATAATCGTACTGAAATACGATCCCTGGTAAAAATGGTTCATGCAGGTCTATAACCAATTCCAAAGGTATGGATATAGAGAGTTTTAGTCATGGCGGCAGCCGGTGATGAGCGTTTCAAACAAAGACAAACTGTCTATCTCGCTCTCACGTACCCCCTATGTACTGCATCTCACTCTAATTTCAAAAATCGTGTATAGAGACATCTTTCGTGAATTTTTTTTTTTTTTTTTGGCTAAAATGAATTCCTCGAGGCATTTAACGCGATTTTAATAATAATGTGTCGTAAAACAAGGTTCTGTGTACGAATTTCGAAACTAGAAAGAGATGGGTATACATGGGGGTCACGGGAGAACGGAGAAAAATTTATATTTGGGGCTACCATAGCGTTACTTCTACGTAATAGTTAAATGTAATTCGCGTATCTTTAACTAGATTTCTGGTAATATTCAAAATACATTTTTCGTTGAAACCAGCAATATCTTCACAGATACCAGAATTACATTTAACTATTACGTAGAAGTAATTTTGGTGGCCCGAAATATAAATTGTTCTCCTTGAGTGAGTGAGATAGTTTGGAAACGTTACGCGAGTTTTATCACAACAGATTGCGACCGATGAGTGCATTGTTGTGGTTGTTGGCTATAACCGTTGACTTCAAACTAAATCCGTGTTTCGATCGGTACAGCTATCAACCATATAGGCAGAACTCGGAATTTTTTCAGAGGGGGGGGGGGCTGAGCAGGCAAAAAACCGATTACTTTTTTTTGTTTTTTTCTTTTTGTTTGTTTGTTTGTTTGTTTGTTTGTTTGTTTGTTTTTTTTTTTGCTTCTCATGCGTTTGATTCCGGATAACTCTGACTTGTGAGCTCCTTGATGACCCCTTTTCTCTTGCAATCCAGGCAAATGTTGGGGAAAAACGGGAAAACACATTTTGTATTTAATGACCTTTTTGTTTTTGCTCATTGAATCCTCCAAAAGAGCCAAAATTTCGGCCGAATGGCTAAAGGTTTTTTGTTTTCAAAATTGTATGCCCCCCCCCGCCTTCAGCCTTCTCCTTCTTCTCCCCCTCCTTTCTCTCCTTTTCCTTCTTTTCATACTCATTCTTATTTTTCCTTAATTTTAGTCCGAGCACGAGAGGAGCTTCTACGTCTGAATTTAAAAGATTTGAAAGTGAATCAGGATGTTGACGTTCCTGCATTGGCTGGTCTCATGGAAGGATATTCAGCGGCTGATATAACAGTTGTTTGCAGGTTCGGATAAATTAAATAACACCCTCTACCGAAAGTGTCAATAACGATCTACCTAAACATTTACCGAGTGGCGAGTAGGGTAAGCTAAAAGGGCTAATTGAGTTTAGGAGTGGATTTCGGAAGATTTTATTGTGCTGCCATCGTTATTTTTGGAGGTTTTTACACCAGATTCGACTATTAAATCGCTTAAAGCAAAAGTGTGCAATAGCTTCATTCTGCTCGAAATCAATTTTCTCGACGATTCATGCCCGAAAACCCCCGAAAAAGCCACGGAAAAAAATATGTATATTTCATCCCCAATCGTGCTCGAAATCAATTTTCTCGACGATTCATGCCCGAAAACCCCCGAAAAAGCCACGGAAAAAAATATGTATATTTCATCCCCAATCGTTCACAGTTTTTCATAAGACTCCACGTAAAATACCGTGGACCGCGGACGGATAAAAAAAAAAAAAAAAAATACTCCTTAAGATGATCAGTGGCATAACGTGCAATTTGACAACGTTGCTGTTTGTCTATTTAAACCCGCGAAAGAGATCGAACTATTGGGTGTTCGGTGAACACCTTCGCATTCGACATCTTACATGGGTTTTAATGGACAAAATACAATGTTGCCAAACTGCACGCTACACTGCTTATGATACAAATGGAAAGAAATGATTTTAATTTTTAATCCTTTTATTTTTGCGTAGGGATGCCTCTTTCATGGCAATGAGGAGAAGGATGGCGCAAGCGAAGAGTCTCTCTGAAATGAAGCATATAGATCTATCGGAAATTGACAAGCCCATCTCTGACGAAGACTTTCGACACGCCATAAGCAATGTCTCCAAAAGTGTCTCCAGCCACGAGAACGGACTTTACGAAAATTGGATGAGCGAGTTTGGTTCGAGGTGATCATTTGATCAAACCTCCCCTATTGGACATCATCCTTGTTATGTGTCATTAAATATTTCGCCTGTTTGTAAACGTTTTAAATTTGTTAAATCTTGTGTTATTATTCGCGTGTGTAAATGTTGTGTTATTATATCCGTGTGTGAAATTCAGTGGCGGCGGCTCATGCAATGTGGCAACAATGTATTCTCTCCTTTTAAATAACCTATGTAAAACAATCGATCTTCCGGAGGTGCGACTGCACCCCCGAGATATCGATCTTTTTGCATAGGTTTAAATGACAGATGAGCATGGTTGCCTAATTGCACGAGTCACCACTGGTGAAATTTGTCCTCTGCCATTGCTCTCCCGCATTTTATTGTGCTCATTTTATTTTCAATAAAATGAAATTGTTATTGTGCTCGTTTTATCTTCAATAAAATGAAAATGATTGTTTGAGTTTAGATTGGAGTCTAGACCGCCTGCAACTATATTCTTCAATCGATTCACGCTTATCGGATTAATTTAATTTTTTTTACTTGCCCCCCCCCTTCCAAATAACACCATCTCGATCAGAGCAAAAAACATGAAATAATGGGAAGAGCCGAGATTTTGTTGGCCCAATAAAATGAGAGTTGCTGCAATAAAAGACATCAACAATTATTTTGTGCGTATACAGGGTGTCCGGTAAGTTCCGGAACGGCTGCGCCATTTCTTTATTTACGCAGATAAAAAAACCAAACTTTGGGAATGTTCCTAGATAAATAAAAACTACTTTTTACATTTGAAAAAAAAAAGTTAGGGGCGCCCCTCCCGGGGGGGCGGGGGCGCCCCTAACTTTTTTTTTCAAATGGCAACCCCTATCTTGTGATACCTCATTCGAAAGAAGGCAAAAAACTGAGCATTTTGGCGCAAACTGCATGTCGATATCTCTTTTAGTATTTGAGATATCGAACTTCAAAATCTATGGAAACCCATTTTTAAAAAATCATAACTCTTATTCAGAAAGTCGCTATTTAAAAAACTAGGGGTCTAAACTACTCTACATAACAAGCTCTTTCCAGGGAAAAACACCTCTGCCCAAAAAAATTCACTTACAGTTATTGTTTTTTTCCCGCCAAAATTTTTTAAAACATTTCCCGGGAGGTGCGACCAAAATCTTGACCCCCCTCCCCCCAAAAGTAGTTTTTATTTATCGAGGAACATTCCCAAAGTTTGGTTTTTTTATCTGCGTAAATAAAGAAATGGCGCAGCCGTTCCGGGACTTACCGGACACCCTGTATAATAATTTGTCTAAATTTATTGAAATGTGGTCCAGAAATAACAAAAAAAAGTGGGTCGTGCAACCTATTATTGTGACTATGGTTTGATCGATTCAAGTAGAGGCATGATAAGAAGTAGACCCCCAAAATCTGACCTTGAGTTTGAACCTAACCTTAAAAAGAGTAGAGGTGAATGTAGGCTAACATTTTAAGGTATTACCAACCAAACCTAACCTAACTTCGATCTTCCAGAGGCGGATCGTCCAGCGGCGGACCTTCCAGAGGTGGATCGTATGTTTTGCGGTGTTGCCAACTTAATCCAACTCAACTATATGTTACATAAAATTTCAGTATATTGCATCATCTCCCCTTCCCCCTCTCCTACCATTTTTATTCATCGTTGATGAATCAAGTTTCAACTAGACTTGTTCAAGATTTAACCTGTAGTGTGTTATTTAACGAGCTACAATATTGCATCAGCACCCCCCCCCTCCATTGAAAACAGAGGGTAATAGAGATTCACGTTTAGACTGTAGGAACTTATGAATCATCGACGTCGGAGTCCGCGATTCATCACTTGACCTTCGACAGGTTTCAACCCGAACCGAAGCAGCTGCGTATGCTAGCAGTGGCCGAGTTGGAAGATTCCTGGAAATCTAATACGACTCAGCGCTCGACACGTGGTAACCAGTTTGAAACAAATACGAACGAGACGAAGACTCACCGAGTGAAGTCCAGGAACGAGGTAAGTTTCCCTCTCCCCTCCCTCCTCACAGGTGTTTTCTCTTTACGGCTTGATTTGTATCATGTTTCAACTATATCCGTGGCAGCTGCGCATACCAGCGGATAATGAAGAAAAGAATTTGCTCAGTCCGCATACACATAATCTTCCCACGCTCGAAACAGGATAAGATAAGACTTGCTCTATACTCTTGGTGCAGCTGCACAAACCAGCGGAATTTGAGTCAGCCGTTTCCTCGAAACAGGATATGATAAGACTTGCTCAACTCTCGGCACAGCTGCGCATTCCAGTGGAATCTGAGTCAGCCGATTTCTCGTAACAGGATAAGATAAGACTTGCTCGCTCGTCTCCTCGACAAGAATCGCCGAATTCCCCCCCCCAAATATTTTTTTATGATCTTAATGGTCAGGTCTTATCGAGATGTAAACAAACCTGGGAGAGGGGGGTACCCCCTCCCCCTCCGTTCTCGAGTAATTGGAGGAACAAAAATTTTTACTGTCTTAAATGAAATAACTCCTTGAAGGACTTCTACGAATGTCTAGGGGGGTAACCCCCTCCCCCTCCAATCTCGAGTAATCGGAGGAACAAAAATTTTTACTGTCTTAAATGAAATAACTCCTTGAAGGACTTCTACGAATGTCTAGGGGGGTAACCCCCTCCCCCTCCAATCTCGAGTAATCGGAGGAACAAACATTTTTACTGTCTTAAATGAAATAACTTCTTGAAGGACTTCTAAGAATGTCAAGGGGGGTAACCCCCTCCCCCTCCATTTTCGAGTAATCGGAGGATCAACAAATTTTTATTGTTGCAAATTTCTGAAGTCGACGAGTTAAGAACGAAGTTAGGGAGAAGGGGTACCCGCACTTGAACGGTTGTTGAGATAGCATTTTTGAGGTTGCGCCTCTTGCCCGAAGTGGCGGTGACTCATGAGACCGATTCTTGGAAACCGGTGGCTTGTTTTATCTTGTTTTCTGTTAACGAGCGAGGAGCTAGAGAATTCCTGGAATTTTGACTGGCTGCGTGAACTGGTTAAGTTCGGTTTCCCACGATCTAGGGTATATAAGGGAGAGGTTTCTCGATCCAAGACATCATTCGCTCCGCAAGTTAAGCTCCAAATAGTGCTTTCTTTGCTAGTTTCCAAGTATCGAGTTGTACAGTGCAATTTTTCGTTTTTTTAAAGAGTTAAAGTTATTCAAAGCAAGTGTCTATTATTTTATTTTAAAGTGCTAAAGTGATTTAATCGACTTATTTAAATGTCAGTTTTATTGACCAAATCAAAATTTGTGAGTGTGTTTTTTTTTTTTTTCGGAGTAAGTTCCAAGTGCCACATTTCATTAAGTGAAACTTTTTTTCGTGTGATTGAAAAATAAACAAAGCTTTCAAATATTTTTAAAGCGTCATCTTACAGACAGAATTTTTTTCGGCTAATTCAAAAGTAAATCAAACTTTTTATATTTTTGAAGCGTCATCTTTGACGCAGTAATTTTTTGTTTGTTTTCTGTCTCACCGGACCGCAATTTTTTTGGACCTTGAAGAAATTAATCAGCTTTCTACATCATCAAAGTTGGTAAGTTGATACTTTTAAGCTTATACTCCTCATTTCTCTTTTTCTTTTTTCCTCATTCAAAACTAAAAATTTAAAAAACTCAAAACAAAAAAACTTTTCATAAAAATTTGAGAGAATATCTCAGAACTAACTATAAGCGAAATATCTGAGAGGGATCTAATTTCTCTTATTGTTTTTGACCTGTTACAGGTTGATCGCTACTGTCGCTCATGTGAACTCTCCTGTTTGGGTTATCGTCCCTCTCAACATTCCGTTACACTGATCAACGCTTCTAAGTGCTTCATCAATTACCATCGACTGCAGTGAAATTTCGGTAATAATGCCATTAGTTACCCGGTACTATTGTGATTTGTGCGATGAATTTTATCTCCTAGAATCAAGACATTTTAAAAGTGCCTCTCACGTGAGAAATGTGTTCGAATCGAACGAACCAATTGTTCAAACCGAATCTAGTGCTAAAAATCAATTGCGTACTTATTTCTTAAAAAACCTTGATTTGAAAAATGTAGATTTAAATAATTTTTTAGAATATCTCAGGCCCATTGTGAACCGCACGATAAGTGGATCGTTGATCGAATTAAAATCGTTAAAGTCGAACTTGATTATTTATCTCGAATTTGTTAAACCCGAAAATGAGCAAAAAGATGATAGACTTTTCGTAACATTTAAAACAAAAAATCTCCCTTTTTATTTAGAAACCGATGTATCGGAAAACTTTAGTGAATTTGTGCAAAGTATTATTAAGGAATATGAAGATTTTCAAACCAAAGGTTCCGGTTGGACTTTGGATAAAATAAATGGTGCCGAACTACGAATCAACAAGTTTGCACCTTTACGAGGTTCAAATTTTATCCCTTTACCTCTCAAGTCTAATTACATCATTAATGTAAGGAATAATGACCAAAAGTGTTTTATTTACTCAGTTTTAGGCAAACACCTGCCAAAAAACTGTCGCAAAAAGAGCGAGCCTCGAGTGTACAAAAAGTTAATGAAGAAATATGATTTTTCTTGCTTCAAAGAATATCCAGTCGCCATTAAGGATATTTGGAAGTTTGAAAAACTGAACAATGTCTCCGTCTCTGTTTTTGGACTATCGAATGAAGGCAAGAAACCGACCTTTTTCCCAATAAAAGTTGCCGAACCAGAAAAAGAGGATCATTTTGATTTGTTATACTTGGCTGATGAATCCGAATCACGATTCCACTACTGCTGGATTAGTGACTACGAGAAGCTGTTCAGGAACCAAATTACCAAGTGCCACGGTCGCATCTACATCTGCAAAAAGTGCTTTACTCACAAATATTCTGCCGAAAGCCTCGCCGAACACAAGCAACTATGCAAATTTATCAGTGAAGAATGTTTCGTCGCCAACTTCCCGAGGGATTTGTACTTGCGATTCTCGAACATCAAGAACACAATGAGGCATTATTACGAAGCGTATTGCGATTTCGAGTGTTTTTTGCAAAGTGTAACCTACGATTCATCCTCCAGCAACTTCGCATACCAGAAACATGTGCCTCTCTCTTACGCATACACTTTGGTCTCG
Source organism: Trialeurodes vaporariorum (assembly GCA_011764245.1). Taxonomy (NCBI): domain Eukaryota; kingdom Metazoa; phylum Arthropoda; class Insecta; order Hemiptera; family Aleyrodidae; genus Trialeurodes; species Trialeurodes vaporariorum. Next base: position 59,827,740 of record VMOF01000220.1, read on the forward strand.
CCAGATCCCAAGTTCAATACGGAGAAACCAATTTTGTACCGGGGTGAAGATGCGCATAAACATTTTGTGCGAGAAATGGTTCAACTAGGAACTGAAATCGCTCAATCTATCAACGAGGAATCTGATATCGTCATGTCCGAAGAAGATCAGCTCGTTTTTGATAATGCGACTAATTGCGAACTGTGCGGTGTTTCTTTCGATGATGAATCCGTGGTTAAAGTCAGAGACCATAACCATCAATTTGTCGCTCCAGGTCAGTCGAATTACCGAATGGCTCTCTGTTCCAAATGCAACCTGAACTACAGTCATCCAAGGAGTTTGAACATTTTCTTTCATAACCTCAGCCGATACGATCTCCACCTGATTGTCCAAGCGTTGAATGAATCACCGTATCGAGTTGAGATAATTCCATCGACCGAAGAAAATTACATCACCTTAACTTTGCACCTGTCAAATCGCTTTAGTTTGAAATTTGTCGACAGTTACAGGTTCTTAGCAAGCTCGTTGGAGAAACTAGTCAAGACAATTCCGGAAGAAGCCTTCATTCGAACCAGAGCGTTATGTGCCACTCAAGAGCAATTTGACATTTCAAGAAGAAAAGCTGTCTTTCCGTATGATTTCATCGATGATCCATCGAAACTGGAGCTCACAACACCACCACCGATGGAAGCGTTTAAGAACAGATTGCTTGACTCGGACATTTCCAGCAATGATTATGAAAGGTTCCGCGATGCCTGGGACAAGTTTAAGTGTAAAAATCTTGGAGAATATTTTGACCATTATCTCCGATTAGATGTGTGCCTTCTGGCAGATGTTTTCGAAGAATTCCGTAATTTCTGCATGAAATATTATCAATTAGATTGCGCCAATTATATCACCCTTCCGAGTTTCGGTTTTGATGCTTTCCTCAAGATGACCCAGGCAAAAATCAAAGTGTTTCACGATTATGAAATGGTGATGATGGTCCTGTCTTCAATCCGAGGTGGAATCGTACAGTGCGCGCAACGAAGGTGTGTTCCCAACAACCCACTCGTTCCAGGTTACGATGCAACGAAACCCAAAACCTGGGGTCTTTACCTGGATGTAACATCACTTTATGCATTTACCATGTGCAAACCCTTACCGTACGACGACTTCCAGTGGGTCACTGACAATGAGCTGCAAGATTTGTTCAGCACCGTCCTAACAATTCCTGATGACGCGGAGACTGGATATATCCTCGACGTTGATCTAGAATATCCAGAGTCTTTGCACGATAATCATAGGGATCTCCCATTTTTGTGCCGGAACGACATCGCACCGTTGGAAACATCAAAAACAAGGAAACTGATGACCACCCTACGAGACAGGGAGCACTATGTGATCCACTACGTTGCTCTAAAGCAAGCCCTTCATCATGGAATCGTTTTAAAAAAGATCCACCGTGCTATAAGCTTCAAACAGAAACCGTTTCTGAAAGACTTCATCGAACTCAATGCTGGACTCCGAAAAGAAGCAACGAATGATTTCCATCGGGACTTACTAAAGTTAATTAGTAATTCGTGCTACGGCAAGTTCCTCGAAAATCCGTTGAAGAGGAAGAACATCCGGCTTGCCACAAACACCCGGCAGATTTTGAAGCAGGTAGCTCGCGTGGAATTTGTAGATCGAACTCTTTTCGACGAAGAACTGGCTGCGATTCATTTGCGACGCTCTGCGATTGTATTCGACCGTCCAATGGTCGTCGGGTTCTCCGTCTTAGAGCTGTCCAAAGTGCACATGTATGGGTTCTTTTATGAGGTTTTGAAGGAGAAGTACGGCGACAGGGTTAGGCTTTGCTACATGGACACGGATTCATTCATTTTAGAAGTAGAAACCGAAGATATTTACGAAGATATACTCGAAATGCAGGATTTATTTGACACCAGCAATTACCCCAAGGACCACAAGTGCTTCTCTGACGCAAACCGGAAAAAGATGGGCACGTTTAAGGATGAAACCGGGGGAGTGCCAATCTCTGACTTCGTTGGTCTAAGATCAAAAATGTACGCCTATCAATACGGTGGAGTCACTGATATGCGTGCAAAAGGTGTTCCAACCAGACAGTTGAAGAAAACAACTAACTTCGACACATACAAGAAGGTGCTGGACGAAAAAGCGACGACATCCTTGGACATGCGTCGAATTGGAAGTAAAGGTCATCAGATTTTTAGTTTCCAAACCAAGAAGACTGCCTTATCCTGTGATGACGACAAACGGTTCATTTGCGATGACAACATCCACACGTTGCCATGGGGACATCGTGACATCCCCGGCATTCATCCATGGAAAGATGAAGGAAAGGAAGAAGTAGATAGGATGTGCAATACCATCGTACCTAAAATAACCAGAAAACCATGTTTTGAACATGGTCTTGCGTTCTGTGAATGTTGTGTGAACGATCCTAGTCTACAGAACCTGTATGATAATATGATTCGACGTGTACCCGCTAAACCAGAATATGTAAACATATCCTATTTGTTACCTGGAGAGAAATATCCGTTACTAGGATTGGAGCGAGTTCGATTTCAATACGGTGTACGGCTCGTCGCTCAAATAAAATTCAATCGTGAGCCATACCGAGTCCGTTTGCCAAAATGGATGTACGACAGAACAACCGAAGAGACAATACAGAACATCAATGATGGCTGCTTTGATTTACTGTACGAAGGTCCCCTCGGCAGATCTTTTCTCTTCAAGTTTGTGCCGGGAGAACGGGTTCCTAGTCCAGTTGATATGGTGGTGGAGGAAAGTGATCAAGACAAAGACGAAGACATGTCAATGGCGGAGTTTCTTGATGATGATGATGACGACGATGAATTCTCATACGATCCTGATGCTCAGTTTTCTGATGATGATGATGATGATGATGATGATGAAATTATCAGAATGGGTGATCCTTACATAGACCCCGTACCTCATTGTAGCAGGGATCCCAGCTTCAATTGAATTTGCTTTATAAACTCCTCGTGATTAGTTATTGAATCAGTTGTTTTCTGTCTCTCTTGTAGCAATGTCGTGTTACTTGACGATCCGAGGTTTTCACTTGAGCCGCGCATTCATTTGCAAAGAACTAGCTCTCCTGAGCGGGGATGCAGAAACGGTGCAAGTATGGACTTTCGAACCACCCTGCAGTTATCATCAATTGAATGCTGAGGATAGATCCCGAGTAAAATATAGCGAGAAGCAAAACCTCAGTTTGCTCTGGGAAGATGGAACTGTACCTTACAAGAGCCTGCCTTCAGTGTTCGAGCTTATCGCACGACATTTCAATCTCTGGCACGTGGAGGATGGGAAGTCGGCTGATGTCATTTATCCGTTCAAGTCCATGAATGTCAAAATTGTTGTAATCTCAAAAAAGAACACAGAAGCAACCTCGGAAACAATGAAAACGGACGATTTCAATTTGCAATGTATATATGAGCACCCCCATTGCGCACTCCAAGCTGCCTATCATATGTATGCTGACAGATTTGATTCGTAATCTATAAACTGGAGACTCAAATTCCTCAATAGGTATGTATGAAATGATTAAATCAGCAACTTATATAAATATATTAATTTCATTCATTTACTTTACGATATTGATCTGAGCACTGATTATGATGTATTTGTTCTTCTGTTTCCAGTTTATCAAAATGGATGAAAGTCACACTCTAATCTCACCGTTTCAAATAGCGACGCTTAAAGAAATGCGCGAGATGATTCGCCAACAGGCCCTTCAACAGCTGCAAAGGTACAAACCAAATGGCAGCTTCTTACTGCTCAAGAAATTCATCCCACCACAACCGAGCAGCGATCTGCTTTATTCGCTGATCCTCGGAGAACTTCGACGATTTATCTCCGAGCACCAGGAAGTTAAATTGAAACAATTAGTTGATCAAGAAGACAACGCTTTGCTGCTATTACAAGTGAACCAAAAGGACATTTTCGGAATTTACATAATGTTCCCACCCAGAGACGATACTGATGATGACGACGGCAATCAGTCTGGTGAATTCCTCAACAAAGCAAAAAAACATTAATTTTCAATCCATTTGCTATTATTTAACAATTTGACTCAACCAGTTTGAAATGGAATCAATTTTTTTAATCTCAGCATTGTTTTCGTACCTAATTAATATGTAAATTGTAATCAGCTTGCCTTATGCTAATTAATATTTTTAAATTTTGCTCGATCATCTTGTTTTAAACGTGATTTTATGACTCATGACGCTGTGATTTGCAACTAGATTGTCTTACTCTCATTTTATTTATTTATTCATTATTTGGTTTGTTTTTGTTGCTCAATAATATGCTTTAAAAATTGCACTCGATTCTTTTTCTTTAAAATCCCTCAATTTGAAAAATATCCCAAACCCCAGTAATAAAAATAATATTGAGAATACTGAGTCTTTAGACAAAGTTCCTTTATGATTCTAATCTAAAACTCGAATGACTTTATACCAGGGAATTGAGCGATAAAGTGTGCAATGTGATAAGCTGATTCCACTTCATTTAAATTAACACAAAATAATCGATATCAATGTTAAGTCGATTGATTTACGTTGAAATAAATGGCGAGAAATCATTTGTTTTTTTCGTTGCACACTCTATCACGATTGGCGTTTAGATGGGAGTGTAAATAAAAACAGGAATAAACTTGAAGGGTTACAAATGGTTTATTTTGAAGAAAGAAACTACAAACTAGTTTACGAAATTATCTGATTCTTTTCACAATACCAGATAGTGATTGATAAGAAAACATGACATCATGTACGAGAATAGCATAAGCTGAGGTGTTCTTGGGGAAATTTTCATCTGCTTCCAACTCAATTTGAATGTCAAGTGGGCCGGGTTTGATGATGTCTTCATAGAGGCATTTCAGCACAAAAATTGGGTTCTCTTCCTTAAACTTGCGCATTGTCAAGGGGGGTTCGCACAACTTCTCTCCTTTAGAAAATCCCGTGATGAAGTTCAAGTAGTTTTGATAAAATTGTAAGAAATCATCCTTAGCAAAATCTTGGTTCAAATTCTCGTACGGTAAGGCAACACTGTTCAAGTGCACTTTGATAGAACGCAAACGAACATGGTCGAACTTCCCAGCGTCTTTCATTTCCTCGTCCATTCGCCCTGTCTGGAATAATACGATTATCCAGGCTGGAGCTTCGACGTTGCTGGTGGTCATCAATTTCCATGTCTCCTTACCATTGGGTGGTAGTTGTGGGTACGCGTGCGTTTCCCAGCTGCGGAAACCTATTTGAAAGGAGGCATTGTTCTTGACCCGATCCAACAACTTCTTTTCTGGACCCAAATTGAATTTTACTTGAGGCATAATCCAATTGACCTTGGTAAGTTCGATCGAAACTGCGTCCTTTTCAATTTTGTCGCCGATGATGTAAGCGTTTTTGTCTGTTCTGGCTCGAATCAGTACCAGTTCTTGCTTCAAACGGATAATACAGTCTTTGAAATCGTTGGCAAATCCAAGCAATGCTCCCAATGGGATCAGAGTGCGGAACGAACCATCCGTAGCGTTAATGAGCGGGGAGCCCCATCCAGCGATCTCGAGTGCAGAGGCCTCATCTTTAGTGCAGGTAAGTAAGGTCTTGGCAGTACTGGTGATTCCAACATGGCGGGATCTGTCAATCTCTATGCCATTCAATTCGTAGCGAACTTGGTCGAAAAGAAAAGCGAAAGCATTGTTGATCAATGAGGCCTTGTCTTTAATATTAGTATCCGTACCATCTCGAGATTTGAACCTCAGCTTTCCTTCAATGTAGAGTTTCGAATCACCTGGAACGGTGTAGAGATCTTGACTGTTCACTGGAATGCGGATCTCATCGTTATTCTTAAATGTAGCGATGTAAGGTTGGTAAGTATGATACTGGTAGTACTTGATTTCCTCAGAATTATCCATGGTTAATTTCGACCGTAAATCACAGAGTACCCCAACTGTTGCAATAGTCTCACGTTGTAGGGAGTTAAACGTTTGTTCGATGTGGAAGACAATTCACGACTGATGGGGTTCCCGCGAAAGCATCCCTTATTTATAGTCTTCAGTTTTCCCATATTGTAAGAATTTTATTCGTTCACTGATTTAATATGCAATCGGATGGATACTTGTTCTCCTGCGAAATCGACCGGTCTGCCGTCTTGATCCACTATACTGATCTGCAAACGATCGACCATGTTCGTATTTATACGATTGTAGATGATGTTCCGCGGAGACAGCGCCATCTTGTATCCGGGTGGAACAAGTGGACTGAAAGCGAATATCGTGTGGGCGACTCCTCCGTTTACGTAACTCCCGGTTGCCAAATTGCACTCGATGCAAATTACATTGACTGAGGTTATGTTCACTGGTTGTTGAGATGTGTGCCAGACATTTGGTGCATACACTCCCTGCTCAAATCCTAGCATGGGTCCGATCGATCCTGATCCTCGAAAATCCACCGCGTATTTGCAACGGAGCTCGCACTTTAGAGTATTTTTATTACCTCTCACTTCGATTGCATCGGCTCCCAACTCATTCTTCAGAAACAATTGGATAGCATCGATCTCATACGCTCCGCGTGGTATTCGAATCTGCATTGCTGTTCCATCCTGATTTGCGTATCGGAAGATCTGATTCGTGTGATTCACATTCGGGATCGAATTGTAGGCAACAAATTCCACCAATCCGATGTAATGACTCTTGTGTGAGTCGAGCAAGACAGGTGGTGCAAAGACACACTCAAGCACGTTGCTACGTCCAGTCAGCAAGATAGTTTCACTCATTTTGACGAATTATTCCAGTAACGCGTTGCTTTTATAAGGAAGGCCAGGCACAAGTGTCCACAAATGACCGTATCAAAAGATTGTTCCGCATCGTAGTTGTATTCCACCGATGAACTTCCACGAAGGTGACGCAACAATTCACTAGGTGGGTCAATATCACCGAAACTATTATAATATAGTGTTCGATCACCGTGTTTACTGTAGGCGACCCAATGTGTGCCGGGTCCCCGATCATTGTCCAGATTGATGATGGCGCACTCATTACGACAAGGAGGGTCTAGTCTTGAAATAGATTCACGCGAAAAAACTCCTAAAAAGTCGGGAATTTTCAGCTTTTGGGCCGCTTGTCTTAAATCTACGTCAGATAGGGGTTTCCTTGGCAATTTTTCGATTAGTTGGAACGATCGATCCCAGGGAAAGGAGACAGGTAGAGTCCAAACCCCGATCGATGAGGGCGTAAAAAGAGACCCTTGCCAATGCGTGTGGGTTTTTTGTCGCTCGCTATCGCGGTTTGTATCTTTCGAATGGCGGGATTGATCGAACGAGATGGAAGGCCAGCACGGGCTAGAATAGGTTTTAATCCGTTTCCCGTCGACGGTATTGGAATCACTCGCGGTGTTATTTTGGTAGTTTCTTCTTCTTCTTCTGAGTCTTTGTCTTTTTCTTTCTGAGACCGGATCCGGTCAGTCCTGCGGTCCCATTGCAGTGACATTTTCCAGCGCTCGGTTTTGTCTTTTTTGCTTTTTTGCATCCGGCGCCGAGTTTGGTCTTGAGTTTCATCGCACTGGTCACAGCGTAGGCTGCTGCTCGTTCACCAAGAGAGGAGTCTCTAGCTTTGACCCTTTCCCAAGCTCTCTCGGCCAGAACTTTGTCCGCTTTATGGCGATTTTCCGTATCCGAGTATTCACTGTAGGCTATATCGTGCTCTTTGCAAGCGTCGTCCAATTTGTTGATTCCTGGATCACCACGGGCCAACCTGGAGGCTAATTTGGTCCCGGGTCCGCAATAGCGATATCCTCCGGGGAGATGAGCTTCGAAGGGGAGCCAGTCGATCAGTTTATTAACGATTCCTTTACCTTTGACAGGACGCTCACGCTTTTGACGTCGTTTCGCCGGCATCTCTTGCACAGGTCTGATTTTTCAAGAATCTTACACGCGTATTTATACTTCTGAGCTCTCCTGGTGCTCCTCCTCGGCTTCGATTTCTTTTCCAGAGTTTTCGGGTTGGTCAAAGTCTGGAGTACGACCTCGATTACTTGTCTTTTTTCGAATCTTGTTCAGTCTTCGCACATGGGTCACGGTCTCTTTTGTAAATATTTTCTTGAAGAACCTCGCGACTCCCGTCCAAAACCCAGCTCCTGTTTGTTGCAATTTTTCTCCGCGATCACGGACAGTCAGTTTTTGTTTTTGCCTACGACCTTGCGATTTCCGCTTGCGCACGTGCTTCTGCTTCGCCATCTTGATCACAACTGAACCTTTACCCTCATGTGATGACCTATAAATAGGAGGTGCATTGTCGGATCGGTATCATTTATCACGATGAAGTTCGAGCAGCAGCGCAAGCGTTTGAAAGTCAAAAACGCAGATCCTCCGCTGAAGGGGAAAGGTATCGCAAAAAGACGGCATAGTGATCTCTTACCGGACCTCATTAGATGTATCATCTGCGGACCTTCCAACTGCGGCAAAACAAACGTTGTGATTTGTCTCCTCAAGGACGCTAATGGATTGAAATTCAACAACATTTATCTCTATTCGAAAACACCGTTCCAACCTAAATACGTGGTGCTGGGTAAAACCATCGAAGAAATCGAGGGGCTAGGGTTTTTTGTGTTTTCCGAGAACGTGGAGATTGTCAAACCGGCCGATGCCTTACAAAACTCTGTTTTCATCTTCGATGACGTAGCTTGTGACAAACAGGATGTCATGCGCGAATATTTTAGCATGGGGAGACACAGTCTCGTTGATAGCTTCTATCTTTGTCAGACTTACAGCAGGATACCGAAGCAATTGATCCGAGACAATGCCAACCTCATAGTGATATTTAAACAGGATGAACTTAACCTGAAGCATATCTACGATGATCACGTGACCACAGATATGACCTTCAATGAGTTCAAGGAGATGTGTGCCGCTTGCTGGCAGGATAAGTACGGATTTCTAGTCATTGACAAAGAAAGCGACATAGATAACGGTCGGTACCGCCGAGGGTTCGACACGTATATAAAAAGGTGAGCAGAAGCGAGCCAGCATACAGTCATCTCTCATCCTTCAAGTAAGATGGAACATTACGACGATATCGTGCGTGCTCGCGAGGCCATCAGGAAGAAATTCAATGCGTTACGACGGGGAGAGTCGGAAACTTCGCAGGCTCTCGAAAAACAGCTGAAACCCATTGCCGAACCACTACGTGAGATAGTGCGGATGAAAAAAGAGGAACATTCTCCTCTTTCCGAAGTGAAAAAGGAGGAGATGGAGGAATTCAAAACGGAAAACGTTTCCGATGAAGAAGGAGAGGCCTTCCAATCTTTCGATACTGCGAGTGACTTTAGTTTAGAAGACAATGTGCAAGCATACGTAGATAAGAGGTTTGGAAAACTTGTGGGTCCCTATTTCCACCGTATGATTAAAGAAAGCTCTAAAGGGAAAAGCAGGAAAAGCGATTTTGATCACATCTATGGTATCCGACATGGAGGTGGCACGGTTGGAGAATGGATGGTCGGAGACAAACCGGTATCGTTTGACGAAAATGACAATTTATCCATCGGTGGCGAACCTTTCGGACAAGTTACAACAGGATTATTGGAGCTGCTGTTCATGAAAAAACCTGCTCAGTACACCGCTCAAGAATTGAGTCAATACAAGGAAATTTTGGAGAAAACAAACGCGCACAGACGAGCCTACTTTCCGGAAAATGCAATAAATTCCAGCAACTCCAAAAAGTATACGGATGTGATTCGAAAATTATTCCCGCCAAAAGTAATCAAGAAAAAGAAAGGTGGAACTCTTTTTGTACCTCTGACGTCACGCAAAACATATATTTATTGGGATGATCCGAATGAGCTGGTAGAGCGTTTATCGTTGCTCATTGCATCAAAAGAGGCTGGTAACACGGGTCTGGAGCGTGAAATCCTCAGTATCGAAGAAGAGCTCCGTGAAGGAGGTTATATAGCGTGAAAGCAAGGTCTAATCGTCAGAAGAATGAGTTCAGTCGACAAGTTTGGACGCTCATTACCATCCGGTGAGAGCGAGACAATTACTGCTATAGTGAGTGCTCGTGGAATGTCAATAGATGAAGATCACAACTACGACGCGGATAATAAACGAATCAAAAACTTGGACGAACCTAAAGACGACACCGACGCTGTTAACCTAAAGTGGGTTGAAGAGCGGCTCAGAGAACTGAAACTTCAAGTGGAAGAGAGCATATTAAAAAGTCAAGAGTCATCTGTTGATGTAAAATACCTCGATAATCTACCTAAAACTGGAACAGAGTACTCGATCGGTTATTAGAAATTATGGCTCCCTCATCATTGAAACGTGCCGTGGTTGATGAATTGCACAAACCTGCTCGTCGCAATTACCCTCGGCGGAAAGTGAGAATCCATGGCTTAAACGACCTATGGCATGCTGATTTAGTCGAGATGATTCCCTATGCTCGAGTCAACAAAGGCTACAAATACCTACTCACAGTCATTGACACGTTCTCGAAATACGCTTGGGCCGAGCCTGTAAAATCAAAGACGGGCAAAGATGTCACCGCTGCGATGGAACGCGTGCTAAGGAAAGCTACTGCACCGAAAAACCTGCAAGTGGATCAAGGCAAAGAGTTTTACAACCATATCTTTGAAGACCTTATGCGACGGCGAGGAATTAACATGTACAGTGTTTACACCACCATCAAGTGTTCGATCGGCGAGCGTTTTAACCGGACACTCAAAACCAAAATGTGGAAGCGATTCAGCTTGCAAGGAAATTACAAGTGGATCGACATTCTCGATGAGCTCATGAGCGAGTACAACGGAAGCGTTCATCGGACGATCGGTATGAAACCAAAAGACGTTACCAAGAAGCACGAAAAGGGCATCCTGCTCCGCTTGAACCAGGAGGAAAGAAGTGTTGAGAAAGCGAAAAGACCTAAACTCAAAAATTTGGGGATTCCGTTCGTATAAGCAAACAGAAATCACTTTTTGAAAAAGGCTACACTCCAAACTGGAGCGCTGAAATTTTCAAAGTCACCAGGGTAAAAGCCACAAGCCCTGTTACTTATTTGCTGGAAGATTTGAAAGGAAACCCCGTGAAAGGAGGATTCTACGCGGAAGAGTTGCAGAGAACGAAACATCCGGACGTGTACTTGGTGGGAAAAGTACTGCGCAGAAGCAAGGCCAAAGCCTACGTCAAATGGTGGGGTTTCGATTCGAGTCACAACAGCTGGATCGATGCTAAAAATGTTGTGTAACTTTAGAGTCCTTCCAATCATTCTCGAACCTTGGAAAAGGAATGACGTCTTTTCTATCATTGCTGTGTCTCATTGTCAATCTCATATTGTCACTTCACAACGCACACATCGTACTTCTCAACATTTATTCAACTCGGTGTCATAACCTCTATCTCTGGAATATTCTGGAAATAATATTGCATCATCAATTGCAACTCGATCAGAAAGTGGGAGGAGCTACTGAAAATCCCGCAGAAACATGTTCATCACACCTCTACAAATGCTAATCCTAACCTGGCTTGTTGGGCTATCCGTTTGTGACTCCACCCCTTTGTCCATCAGCGAATTACCGTCTGTGGAAGAAGATGGAAACCATCAACTGTATAAAGCAGCAAGGATGTTTCACAAGTCCATAAGTCTATTGAAATCGTTCAGTGACAATTGTACGTTAACCTTAAAGTGCTCCGAAAATAATTCGTCTACTTCCAGTACTCAATTGAACAGTTGGTTTTTGTGTGCGTTTCTACTTTTGAACTTGCTAGGATTTACCGGTGGTGGTGTTTTACTGTACCGATACCGATCAGATTGTGGATTGAAACTCGACCTTGAAGGCTATAACAATGAGTCTCCAGGAGGAATACGCTAAAACTCATCGACTTCGAGAACAAGTTAGACCCTTGCTGCTCTCCATCGTTCGATTCAAACGGGAACGTTCTCATGATCTGTCCAAAGACGAAAAGTTTTTGGTTCGCCGCTGGATACTCATACTTCAAGGTCTCGAGTCGCTACCAGAGTATGTCGGTCACTACGTGTTGTGCCCTTGGGCGTGGGTTGACGACCACCTCGACGGAATCATCGACTGTATGTGTCAAGAACCCTACAATATCGAAAAAGAATTCTACAAACTCTGCGAATTCAAAAATAGTTTGTCCAAGATCAAGCAGTATCGACCACCGAAGCAGAGATTCTTCGATAAGTTCCGAGATTATTTCCAACTATAATAAACACCGTGATGTGTCACCCCCTCCCCCCTCCACCCCCACTTTTTGCAGTTTCATTCAACGACCCGGTAAAATCAGTTTATAAGTCATTCTAGATCCAAACATTCATCAGTGCAGTCTCCGATCTTTGTGCGTGCAGTTTATTCCTCTCTCTTATTATTTCAGTTACATTTCGAGTGCTTGTTTTTATCCACTATGACTTTAGAAGTTTTTCAAGGAATGGGTTACTACCTTGATTTACTTGAACGACTCGATGAAAACGTACTGTATTTGTTCTATCGGGAGGATAGAACTTGCTCTTGTACGCTTGAACGCTTAATCTACATTCACACAAATGACATTTCGGAAGACTTGAAACGGTTTCTTTACGATGTGGCAGATTGTTCGGAATTTTTAACTGTCTCAGAGGAAAACAAGAAGGATTTCATAAAAAGGGCCAAGAAGGTCTTCAACACCTTTCCGGAACTAGCAAGACCAAAAACTCTACGAGAACTTCAAGAACTGTTGCCAAAACTGGATTTCGATCTCCCACACACGACTGAAGAACTGGATGATTTTGATAATTACCTTTTAGAAAATGATATCCTAACCGCCATCAAAGATTATTTCTCTTATTATTTTGTTCCTGATGATCGCAAATGAAATAATTCTGACTTTCAAATCGTCAAATTTTGTAAAATCCACCACTTTTTATAATCTTTCATGTCATAATTTTTAAATTAATAAAATCTAACATGTATTTTAATTTATCAAATGTTTCGTCTGCTTATTTCTGTTTTTCCTTTCTAACGTCTCAAATAAATACTTGGTTTCATATTTTATTGTAGGAAAGTATTGGAAAAAGGCTAGTGTGGTAAGATATGGACATTAGGTAAGATTAGGTCAAGTTACAAGTAACCTAACCTAACCTTACCTAATGTTCATGTTCTTCAAGCTAACCGTTATTAGTGTTTGAAATTTGTTGATGAGTCATCGCCTCGTTCGCAGTAGTTTCAGATCTTGTTTAAACTTGTCGAGCGCTGAGTCGCTTTAGATTTCCAGGAATCTGCCAACTCGGCCACTGCTGGCATGCGCAGCTGCTTCGTTACGGGTTGAAACCTGTCGAAGGTCAAGTGATGGTTCGCGGACTCCGACGTCGATGATTCATAAGTTCCTACAGTCTAAACGTGAATCTCTATTACCCTCTGTTTTCAATGGAGGGGGGGGGGTGCTGATGCAATATTGTAGCTCGTTGAATAACACACTATAGGTTAAATCTTGAACAAGTCTAGTTGAAACTTGATTCATCAACGATGAATAAAAATGGTAGGAGAGGGGGAAGGGGAGATGATGCAATATACTGAAATTTTATGTAACATATAGTTGAGTTGGATTAAGTTGGCAACACCGCAAAACATACGATCCACCTCTGGAAGGTCCGCCGCTGGTCGATCCGCCTCTGGAAGATCGAAGTTAGGTTAGGTTTGGTTGGTAATACCTTAAAATGTTAGCCTACATTCACCTCTACTCTTTTTAAGGTTAGGTTCAAACTCAAGGTCATTTTTGGGGGTCTACTTCTTATCATGCCTCTACTGATTCATGCTGTTTGATTCATCAAGAACATGAAAACCTGCGCGGGCGTAATTTTTTTTGTATCATTACAGTTCTTTTCTTTATTTTGCTTATACGTGCGTAATTAATGTCGTTGAACCGAGTCCGAGTATACATCATCATGGGTGCACCCAGGATTTCAGTATTGCGGCGTACATACGAACAAAAAATAAAAACAGACAGAAAAAAAGGAGACTGCAAAAATACCAGAAGCACAATAATATGTGAACCAGAGTAAGGGATAGTATTTTGACCAGAATATATGTCTAATGTTTGTATATCATAGTTCTTGAAACTTTTGAGGAAACTCTGGTACTGTGACCAAATGGAGCTGTTGCGAACTTTTGCTACAGGCTTCTTAATAGTTGAGTATGAAGTAAAACCCTGTTACAATAACGATTAGCACACTAAAAAATCACGAAATCCACTCCCAAACTCATAAAATGCTTTCAAACACGAGACCGTATAATGGTGGCCGCCTAAATCTTGTGGCCATTGTATGCTTGTTCTTCTTCTTGTGTGGTGTCGCGAGAACACGTACCTCGTGAGGATGGAGCTGATTGAGATAGGGAAACCCAATGTAACCGGCGGCAACGGCCGCCATTACGGTCTCGCGTTTGAAAGCATTTTATGAGTTTGGGAGTGGATTTCGTGATTTTTTAGAGTGCTAATCGTTATTTACTATATACTCAACTATTAATAAGCCTGTAGCAAAAGTTTGCAACAACTCCATTTTGATTGTAACATCAGAATTTTCTAGTGATAGAACTAAGTACAGACTCTATGTGTGGTGCACATATCGTTGTGCATCTCTAACATTATACTATAATTCAGTGGCATAGCGTGCAATTTGGCAACCTTATAGTTTGTCCATTTAAACCCACGAAAAAAATCGAAATATTGGGTGTTCGGTGAACACCTTCGCATTCGATCTTTTACATGTGTTTAAATAATAAAAAAAATCAACGTTGCCAAATTGCACGCTTCGCCATGCACTGCTAGAATTTAAGAATTTTTTCCCCCAGTGCGATTGCTCCCATATTATAAAGCTACAGGTTCCCTTGTAGCTGTAACATATCTTTATGATTTTATGACTGCAATAACTCCCCCCCCCCTCCATGTGTTTTTCTTTCTATCAGAGCGGATTGCTACTTATACATATAGGTATTCAGGATAGCGTTCAAAATACTTCTTATTTTTTTCTTTTTTTTTCATAAGTAAGTAATAGCGTCCGCGCGCGGTGCTGTTTTTCCACCGGATGTCAGACTCTTAAACAGGAAGTGTATTCAGGGCAGTTGACCTGCGCGCTCTCGGGAGCTTGGCCGGAAACATGCTTTACCTCAACTGACCGTTAACCCCACGAAGTTTCCACCCTTTTCTCTCTCACTCAGATTTTGCAGGCAAATATCGCACATCCCGGTCTTTTCTACTCTCCATAAATCTGAGTTCCTGAGCTCAAATGAAACTGCCTGGAGACTATCCGAATTCTTCTTTCGGTCAAAAGCTTTTTCTGTTCCGATCCATCAAAAAGTGACATGAATGAAATGTGTCATAGTAAAACATTTTAAATGACGCAAGTCTTGAAATCGTCCTTTTCCGCGAAGCATGCTGATTGATTCCAAGCGAACGTGAAAGTGAAACTTTTTTTGTGATTTTATCTAATTGTGAATGAAAATTTCCTGCGATACATCTGCTTTATATTAAGTTTAGACGATACCCTTTTCAATATATCGAAATGATCGGTGTTTCTTGATCGCTTGAAGTTGATTCCATAGTGCGTGTACCTCCTACTCATTTATGAATCAGATTGTGTGTGCCTAAGACATTTTTGGATTGCATTTTATTATAACGTGGACTTCAGAATGGGGAAAGAATCCATGTACGGTTCACACGAACAAATTTTTATTGAGAGACTGCCGTTTTTCCTGCCTCAAATACAGTGAGTAAATTACCTCTTTTGCTAATTTTACTACCTACCGTAAACAATTTGAAGTCTGACAAAAGTCATGAGGTGTAAATTGGCAGAAATTTTTTACAAACAAATTTGTGACTCAAAGATCATATCAGAAAACGGAACCCACGGAGGAATAGTAAACATAGGTATTCACGCTGTGTGATGATACAACGTTTTTCCTTACCTACATTTTAACAGATATTATGAAAATCGGCGGTAAAATGTGAGTCATTGGCAATTACGTATGGAAGGATGTGCAGAAAAAACGTCCGTTATCCTTACATAGTCTATAAGGGAACTAAATGATGCTCATAGCGAGCTATGATATTTTTGGAATAACGCAGAAACGTTTAAGGTTGAGAGAATATAATCAGAATAAGACCAGTTAATCCCCCCACCCCCTTTATCATGCCGGGAGGGGGGGGGAAGTCCAGCTGAATTATAAACGACATTTTCCCCATACCAAACGAATCACCGAAGGGGGCAAAATCCATGTGTAACAAGAAAAAAAAAATCGCAAAATAAAATTTTGTGGGGCGGCAATTCGAGGAGATTGCATCCTTACACAAAAATGCTTTAGACTGAAATTGTGTACACTCAACAAATGTGTAGACTCAAGCTACACGACTGTACCGTTTTTGCATAATCAGGGAGAATAACCCCCCCCCCCCCCCAAAAAAACAAACAAACAAAAAACAAAAAAAGGTTATCCAATTTCAAAATGAATCACCGAAGGCGGCAAAATCCGTGTGTAACAAGCAAAAAAAATTCATCAAATATAATTTTGTGGGGCGGCAATTCACGGAGGGCGGCAAGATTGCATCCTTGCAAAAAACCCTGGTAAAAATGACGACTATATGACCATTCCAAAAACGACTATAAACATAGTTGCCGACTATAATCTATAGTTGGCTAACTATAATCCATAGTTGGCCAACTATGTTTATAGTCGTTTTTAGAACGGTTATAGTCTTCATTTTTACCAGGGACGCTTTCGACTGAAATTGTGTACTCTCAACAAATAGACTTATACGCTGAAAAACTTACCGTACCAAAAATGAACTTAATTATAGGTACATACACACTGGAGTGTTATTCTTATAAACACTAAATATTCAGGAGAAGAAAACCGAAGGACTCAAAATATTGGACCAGGCGTCCTCTACATGTAACTTTATAGCCCCACACTCATCAGAGACGGGACTAGCACTGGCTCCAAAAAAAAAAAAAAAAAAATAGGAATCACTCGGCTATTTAAACCGCCCTCCCCCTCACTTTGATGATCTACAACCCTCCCCCAATACATTGAGACTCAAGTAGAATATATTCCTCGGCGCATTGTAAACTGACTCAGCACCTGCTCAAAAAAGCGCCGCGAATAATAAGTGGAGTATGGTGAGATAACTGTTCCTACACGACTGTACCGTTTTTGCATAACCCATGATTTGAAGGCGCGAGAGGAGCAGACTCGGAGGCCCCTCGTTCGCAGGGTTTCACAGTTTCCGAATACAATCAGTCTCAAGGTCCTTTTTCCTCCCAAAAAAATGATAATTCTGCCCCCCCCCCCTTTCCAATTGTTGCACTTTCGGAGAATTATTCATTCACCGATATTCACGAAAACCCGCCCTACTATTGAAAAAAAATTGCTCAAAAACTGTCTACGCACAATCCAAAGCTGATATCAGGGAGGGTGGGGAGAGGAGGAGGGCCCAGACATCATAATTTTAAATCAATTATTGGGAGCAGACGTATTTTTTTTTTTTTTGTTTCGTTATTTTCTAAAAAGGCTTGTTTCGTGAACATTCTTCGAAAGTGTTTAAACCATGTTTTAAGGGGCCTTGCGCAATTTTGAAAAAAATTCTGAATCGAAGTTTGAATTTAACTTTGATTTATTGAAAGCGAGATACGAGATCGACCTACGCTCTACAGTTTGCGCGAAAAGTCTTGGAATTTGTTGCTCTCTCAAATCATGAAATAACTGTTGCTCTCTCAAATCATGAAATAACGCGACAGGGCCCATAAAAAAGAGGGGTCGGGGGTCACCATTTAAAATGGCCCATCTTTTGGGAGAAGGGATCCCTAGCGCCCATCCTGGGGGGCCTCCGAGAGCTTCCATCATGTCCTAAAGTGCATCATATGATGATGATCCTAGATCGCCTGCAAGTTTTCATATATTTAAGTCGATCGTTTGGAAGTAACAGGGGCTTTTTCGGACTTTTTGGAGGGTCCGAATTTATATCGAAAATTTATATCTGCCGCATTGACGGGGCAATCTCAGTAATCTCAGCAATGAGATTGGGATGGGGTGGAATAGTTTTTAATATATTAGAGACCACTCAGAACGCTCTCTATCCCGACCCCGAGGGGCGTGCGATCATCGATAATTCAGCATCAATCGAATGACTCATGCTGAATCTGCCTCACGCTCAGAATAGAGAACAAACCTCATCATCGTGGGGTTGGTCTCTCCAAAATTGGAAAGTAGGAAGAACTATGCTACTACAGAAATGATCCTGTAAAGTATAGTCTTACCTGTTAATTGCCGACCCTTTTGACCCCACTCTGAACGATCGCACAAAACCTTGCGAGGTACGCACATTTGAATGCCGCAGCGCTCTCTATGGTTCGGTCACTGTAACTATAAATGTAATTGTGTATTGAATCCTGGTACCGCGAGAATCGAAAGTAAAGGTCACGATAATGTCTACTTACGTTATTCTTATTTTCAGGCACTGTACTACTGGAGAGCGACTAGCGAGGAGAAGACGCGATGCATTTTCATAGCGAGTCGCGTGCTAATTTGCTCCTCCATCGATACGTCGATATCTCGCACGTTCAACGAGATATTTGCTGTTTTCCCGGCGTTGCGATGTCTGTTTTCGATATCTCGACTATCGCGGCAATTTTTCGGTATCGCAATGCGGCGAAATTAATTTTATAATGACACAGAGATCCCCCGGGTCATCTGATTGTGAATGTAAGTTCGATTGCGGTAGATTCGGATTGGTTACGACGTCTGTGCGTTCACCCGAATGATTATTAGGTGGCCTTCGATTTTACATACCTAACAAAACACAAATCATGGCCAAAAATTTAAAAAAATGATGAAAAACCTTAAGAGTTGGTCAGACTCTAAAGTTTGAAAAATTATCTCCAAACTTTAGAGTCTGGCCAATACTCTAAGGGTTTTTCATCATTTCTTTGTTTTTACTTTCTCGCTTCCCCCTCAAGGAGAGAGAGTAATTTTTTTCTTCATTTTTTCCCCCTCTTAACCATAATCACTGCCTATTGCATTGCAGCTAAGCAATTTTCAGGTGGGAAAGCACGCGTGGTGGATTTGGCACGTAGCGAGCATCAGCAGCGTGGCGCTCTATACGTTTCTTTCCACGTGGTCTAGCGAGTAGCGACTGGTGTGAGATGAGCCGTTAAATACTGAAGACTTCGACTCGATTCTCGCCAACGGCCATACCACGTTGAAAGCACCGGTTCTCGTCCGATCACCGAAGTTAAGCAACGTCGGGCGTAGTTAGTACTTAGATGGGAGACCGCTTGGGAACACTGCGTGCTGTTGGCTTCCTCTTTTTGCTCACATCAAAAGCGTTCTGTTTTATTTTCACCATCTAATTTCCGCTTTTGAATTAATCGGAGACGTCACTTAAGCTGGTAATATATTTTAAAAATTCATGCCGTTGGGGACGACTGCATGTTCTGAATTTTTGTGTTTTTATAAAGAAAATGTAAGTATAAAATATACTCGGTGAGCTCAGTACAAAGGTGCCTTTTACAGAGTCATCACCATAAAACATTTAGTCAGGCAGTTTCAGCGTGACATTCCTTTCCTGTAATTAGCGCATACGTTTTTTCATCAATCGAACCTTTCTATAAATGAATTTTCATTTAATTAGCTAGAATTTAAATTAAACCCACTTACTTTATATTTTGGATGCTTTTATAGGAGAGTACAAGGCAGATTTTGTTTTTGTGTTTCATTATCATAAGTAAGACATTGCCGCAATGAAATAGGTGCTTACACGCCTAAGGGAATTTAATTAGTTTTGAATTATTCTATTCCCAATTTTCCCCCGCGCGAACTAATTTTCACTCTGGAATAATAAACTGTAAATAGTGATAGAGGCTGCGCTAGAAAAGGACTCGAACCAAGCGGTTGGAAGACACACAAAGTCAAATTAGGAGGGAGACTATTTCAGACAGCAGTTTTTATACCCAAGAATACCCCTTTTCCTCTTTCAAAAAGTTTCCCTCGCGGGATTCCATACGTTTGATATATAGCGAACGCAAAAAGGAGCGCTGCGGACAGGATTCGAACCTGTGCGGGTAAAACCCATTGGATTTCAAGTCCAACTCCTTAACCACTCGGACACCACAGCTGGGTATCATATGCGCATTCCCTGCTCGTCAGTAGTCATCGCAACCCATCAAATGTTTTCATCCAAATTTTGACCGGTGGGGTAATTAATTGGGCACAATTTTTCAGGACGGACCCCCCCCCCCCCCAAACTTGGAAGTGTTCCCCTCAGACCTCCTCCCCTATCGCGGCTTACAGCTCTTTACATAAACCATTTCTGATGTTGATTTACCCTAACTGTGCAAACAAAAATCATACTACTAAGCAATTACTCAACATTTAAGGGAGGGGGTATTATTTTGTGACTTACAGTCATGTTTTTTTTTTCTTTGCATCTGCTTTTCAATCCAGTTTCGGAGCCTAGAAAATACACCCAACCAATAACCTTCCCTTCCTCCCTTTTATACGATGATTTTGCGGTTAGAATAAAGCTTTCTCAAACCCCTGTCATATTGTTGCTCCTCGAAAAGAGTCAAAGGGAAATTGATTTGTTTTCGTTTTTTCCTCTAAATTCGATGTAGCATACTCTTAAAGAAGGAATCCCCCCCCCCCTAGAAGCTCCTTCTCGGCTTCAACCTTTACATATTTTTTAACCCTTTCAAATTCACAGGGTTGTATGCAAAAAAATTCCGTGGCGTCTGTCCGTCTGTCAGTCTGTCATTCTGTCAGTCAATATACCCCGACATAATAACTTTTGAACCATTGATATATGCATTCAAATTTTGCACAGATGTTGCTGTCTAGATTCCCCAGAGACATTTTTTTGTTTTTTTGTTTTTTTGGTTTTTTGTTTGTTTGTTGTTTTTTTGTTTTTTTTTGAAATTTCAACTTTTAAGTTAGTTACGGAGGAAAATCAGTTTTTATTAAATCAGAAATGCCAGAATTCTTACGGAGGACTTTGGGGTCTCCTCCAGCATTTTAAAAATGGGTGTGGGGGTCTCCCCCAGCATTTTAAAGGGGGCCGGGGGTCTCCCTTAGAAAAAAAATGGTGTGAGAAAGTGTTCGCAAGGTATTCCCTACAGTTTATTTTGATTTTGTTTTACAATTTTATTTTTTCTTCATTCAATTATTACTTCATTTTTTCATCATCAGATTTTCTGGAATGTGGGGGGGGGTGCCCCCCGGCCCCATAGCAGCTACGCCCATGGCCAAGTATAAAAAAGTTGGGAAGGGGACGCGACATTGTGCTAAACAGGGGGACACCACCGCGCCGCCGCGCGCCGTCGTATCGGACAAGTGCTGCCGCAGCACTTGCCGTAGCCAAAGATTACTTATACTCCAGATATGGCACTAGCTATCTTGCCAATGTTAAATTTTGTTGAGCGCCTTCATTTCTAAAATCGAGCTAAAACACATACACTGGCCCACGGTTTGTTTACGTTTCGGCGAGGGAGAGACGTGCGGGCGGGGTGGGGGTCGTGGGCCAGCCAACTGGCCCCGCCCCGCTAGCACGTCTCTCCCTCGCCGAAACGTAAACAAACCGTGGGCCAGTGTATGTGTTTTAGCAATGAAGGCGCTCAACAAGATTTTAGCTAGTGCCATATCTGGAGTATAAGTAATCTTTGGCCGTAGCGTCTAGACGCGACGGCGAAATCTGGCAACTGTGGTATTTGGGAGATCGTCACTCATCTGATTCATCGTTTATACTTTATAGTCACACATCCACTAACACACTCTGAAAAAATACAGAAGATACCTTTATATACCACATTTTCGGCACGCTTCTCATCCAGCTGTGGTGTCCGAGTGGTTAAGGAGTTGGACTTGAAATCCAATGGGTTTTACCCGCACAGGTTCGAATCCTGTCCGCAGCGCTCCTTTTTGCGTTCGCTATATATCAAACGTATGGAATCCCGCGAGGGAAACTTTTTGAAAGAGGAAAAGGGGTATTCTTGGGTATAAAAACTGCTGTCTGAAATAGTCTCCCTCCTAATTTGACTTTGTGTGTCTTCCAACCGCTTGGTTCGAGTCCTTTTCTAGCGCAGCCTCTATCACTATTTACAGTTTATTATTCCAGAGTGAAAATTAGTTCGCGCGGGGGAAAATTGGGAATAGAATAATTCAAAACTAATTAAATTCCCTTAGGCGTGTAAGCACCTATTTCATTGCGGCAATGTCTTACTTATGATAATGAAACACAAAAACAAAATCTGCCTTGTACTCTCCTATAAAAGCATCCAAAATATAAAGTAAGTGGGTTTAATTTAAATTCTAGCTAATTAAATGAAAATTCATTTATAGAAAGGTTCGATTGATGAAAAAACGTATGCGCTAATTACAGGAAAGGAATGTCACGCTGAAACTGCCTGACTAAATGTTTTATGGTGATGACTCTGTAAAAGGCACCTTTGTACTGAGCTCACCGAGTATATTTTATACTTACATTTTCTTTATAAAAACACAAAAATTCAGAACATGCAGTCGTCCCCAACGGCATGAATTTTTAAAATATATTACCAGCTTAAGTGACGTCTCCGATTAATTCAAAAGCGGAAATTAGATGGTGAAAATAAAACAGAACGCTTTTGATGTGAGCAAAAAGAGGAAGCCAACAGCACGCAGTGTTCCCAAGCGGTCTCCCATCTAAGTACTAACTACGCCCGACGTTGCTTAACTTCGGTGATCGGACGAGAACCGGTGCTTTCAACGTGGTATGGCCGTTGGCGAGAATCGAGTCGAAGTCTTCAGTATTTAACGGCTCATCTCACACCAGTCGCTACTCGCTAGACCACGTGGAAAGAAACGTATAGAGCGCCACGCTGCTGATGCTCGCTACGTGCCAAATCCACCACGCGTGCTTTCCCACCTGAAAATTGCTTAGCTGCAATGCAATAGGCAGTGATTATGGTTAAGAGGGGGAAAAAATGAAGAAAAAAATTACTCTCTCTCCTTGAGGGGGAAGCGAGAAAGTAAAAACAAAGAAATGATGAAAAACCCTTAGAGTATTGGCCAGACTCTAAAGTTTGGAGATAATTTTTCAAACTTTAGAGTCTGACCAACTCTTAAGGTTTTTCATCATTTTTTTAAATTTTTGGCCATGATTTGTGTTTTGTTAGGTATGTAAAATCGAAGGCCACCTAATAATCATTCGGGTGAACGCACAGACGTCGTAACCAATCCGAATCTACCGCAATCGAACTTACATTCACAATCAGATGACCCGGGGGATCTCTGTGTCATTATAAAATTAATTTCGCCGCATTGCGATACCGAAAAATTGCCGCGATAGTCGAGATATCGAAAACAGACATCGCAACGCCGGGAAAACAGCAAATATCTCGTTGAACGTGCGAGATATCGACGTATCGATGGAGGAGCAAATTAGCACGCGACTCGCTATGAAAATGCATCGCGTCTTCTCCTCGCTAGTCGCTCTCCAGTAGTACAGTGCCTGAAAATAAGAATAACGTAAGTAGACATTATCGTGACCTTTACTTTCGATTCTCGCGGTACCAGGATTCAATACACAATTACATTTATAGTTACAGTGACCGAACCATAGAGAGCGCTGCGGCATTCAAATGTGCGTACCTCGCAAGGTTTTGTGCGATCGTTCAGAGTGGGGTCAAAAGGGTCGGCAATTAACAGGTAAGACTATACTTTACAGGATCATTTCTGTAGTAGCATAGTTCTTCCTACTTTCCAATTTTGGAGAGACCAACCCCACGATGATGAGGTTTGTTCTCTGTTCTGAGCGTGAGGCAGATTCAGCATGAGTCATTCGACTGATGCTTAATTATCGATGATCGCACGCCCTTCGGGGTCGGGATAGAGAGCGTTCTGAGTGGTCTCTAATATATTAAAAACTATTCCACCCCATCCCAATCTCATTGCTGAGATTACTGAGATTGCCCCGTCAATGCGGCAGATATAAATTTTCGATATAAATACGGACCCTCCAAAAAGTCCGAAAAAGCCCCTGTTACTTCCAAACGATCGACTTAAATATATGAAAAATTGCAGGCGATCTAGGATCATCATCATATGATGCACTTTAGGACATGATGGAAGCTCTCGGAGGCCCCCCAGGATGGGCGCTAGGGATCCCTTCTCCCAAAAGATGGGCCATTTTAAATGGTGACCCCCGACCCCTCTTTTTTATGGGCCCTGTCGCGTTATTTCATGATTTGAGAGAGCAACAGTTATTTCATGATTTGAGAGAGCAACAAATTCCAAGACTTTTCGCGCAAACTGTAGAGCGTAGGTCGATCTCGTATCTCGCTTTCAATAAATCAAAGTTAAATTCAAACTTCGATTCAGAATTTTTTTCAAAATTGCGCAAGGCCCCTTAAAACATGGTTTAAACACTTTCGAAGAATGTTCACGAAACAAGCCTTTTTAGAAAATAACGAAACAAAAAAAAAAAAAAATACGTCTGCTCCCAATAATTGATTTAAAATTATGATGTCTGGGCCCTCCTCCTCTCCCCACCCTCCCTGATATCAGCTTTGGATTGTGCGTAGACAGTTTTTGAGCAATTTTTTTTTCAATAGTAGGGCGGGTTTTCGTGAATATCGGTGAATGAATAATTCTCCGAAAGTCCAACAATTGGAAAGGGGGGGGGCAGAATTATCATTTTTTTGGGAGGAAAAAGGACCTTGAGACTGATTGTATTCGGAAACTGTGAAACCCTGCGAACGAGGGGCCTCCGAGTCTGCTCCTCTCGCGCCTTCAAATCATGGGTTATGCAAAAACGGTACAGTCGTGTAGGAACAGTTATCTCACCATACTCCACTTATTATTCGCGGCGCTTTTTTGAGCAGGTGCTGAGTCAGTTTACAATGCGCCGAGGAATATATTCTACTTGAGTCTCAATGTATTGGGGGAGGGTTGTAGATCATCAAAGTGAGGGGGAGGGCGGTTTAAATAGCCGAGTGATTCCTATTTTTTTTTTTTTTTTTTTTTGGAGCCAGTGCTAGTCCCGTCTCTGATGAGCGTGGGGCTATAAAGTTACATGTAGAGGACGCCTGGTCCAATATTTTGAGTCCTTCGGTTTTCTTCTCCTGAATATTTAGTGTTTATAAGAATAACACTCCAGTGTGTATGTACCTATAATTAAGTTCATTTTTGGTACGGTAAGTTTTTCAGCGTATAAGTCTATTTGTTGAGAGTACACAATTTCAGTCGAAAGCATCCCTGGTAAAAATGAAGACTATAACCGTTCTAAAAACGACTATAAACATAGTTGGCCAACTATGGATTATAGTTAGCCAACTATAGATTATAGTCGGCAACTATGTTTATAGTCGTTTTTGGAATGGTCATATAGTCGTCATTTTTACCAGGGTTTTTTGCAAGGATGCAATCTTGCCGCCCTCCGTGAATTGCCGCCCCACAAAATTATATTTGATGAATTTTTTTTGCTTGTTACACACGGATTTTGCCGCCTTCGGTGATTCATTTTGAAATTGGATAACCTTTTTTTGTTTTTTGTTTTTTTTTTTGGGGGGGGGGGGGGGGTTATTCTCCCCGATTTTGCCACCCGTGGAGAGTGACGCCCGGGGTAAGGGTACCCCCCCTCCCACGGTACCCCCGTGCACCCCCCTGCACACCGAAACGGCAGCTCCGGTTGTGCTTGGAATGTCGAGTTATATACAGGGTGTACCAGACCACCCGGATAGGTACTTTTTCTCGAAAACGGCTGGGCGTAGAGAGCTGAAACAAAAAAGTCAGATAGGGAATTGACCCCAAAGAATTCAATGAAAATATTTTCAAAGCCCCCCGAGGCCCCCCTGAGGTGTTTTGGGGGGGGTTCGAAACACATTTTTCCATTTTTGGCGGAAAAAAGCCTATAAAAGGTACAAAAATAAGTTCAGATATTGAAAGAACAACTCATTGCCGACATTTTTGTTCCAGTAAATTTTTCCAGAAAACCCCAATTTTTGGGGTTATGGGCCCTTTTGGGGGGAAATTTTCATTCGGCCACTGTGACCACATTGTTCAATATTTTTACAAAAACTAAAAACCATCTAAAAGAAGAGATCAAGACCTTTCGATTGATGTGCCACATAATACCTAAAAGTGAAAAATTAAGGCCCCCACTTAGATTCCAAAATTTGGGGGTCTTTGGGCCCCCGCACGTAAAAAAAGTCAAATAGCAAGGTATGGCTTGTGATACATCGATCGAAAGCCCTCAAAGAGTAAAATAAGATGGCGCAATCCAAAATCCTCTACAATCATTACTTTCAAAATGGCGGCCATTTGAAAATCATGGGTGTTCAAAGGTAAGTCCTGAGAAAAGAGTCCAAGGTTGAACGATACATGAATTGAAAGGCCTTAAAAAAAGCAAACGAATGGCGCAAACCGCAAATCAATCCGCCTCGTCAATCAAAAGTTATGGCCGATTGAAATTTAAGCAGCCTTAGATAGGCCTTATTGAGCCCTTTAAGTTTCAATCGGCCATAACTTTTGATTGAAGAGGCGGATTGATTTGCGGTTTGCACCATTCGTTTGCTTTTTTTAAGGCCTTTCAATTCATGTATCGTTCAACCTTGGACTCTTTTCTCAGGACTTACCTTTGAACACCCATGATTTTCAAATGGCCGCCATTTTGAAAGTAATGATTGTAGAGGATTTTGGATTGCGCCATCTTATTTTACTCTTTGAGGGCTTTCGATCGATGTATCACAAGCCATACCTTGCTATTTGACTTTTTTTACGTGCGGGGGCCCAAAGACCCCCAAATTTTGGAATCTAAGTGGGGGCCTTAATTTTTCACTTTTAGGTATTATGTGGCACATCAATCGAAAGGTCTTGATCTCTTCTTTTAGATGGTTTTTAGTTTTTGTAAAAATATCGAACAATGTGGTCACAGTGGCCGAATGAAAATTTCCCCCCAAAAGGGCCCATAACCCCAAAAATTGGGGTTTTCTGGAAAAATTTACTGGAACAAAAATGTCGGCAATGAGTTGTTCTTTCAATATCTGAACTTATTTTTGTACCTTTTATAGGCTTTTTTCCGCCAAAAATGGAAAAATGTGTTTCGAACCCCCCCAAAACCCCCCAGGGGAGCCTCGGGGGGCTTTGAAAATATTTTCATTGAATTCTTTGGGGTCAATTCCCTATCTGACTTTTTTGTTTCAGCTCTCTACGCCCAGCCGTTTTCGAGAAAAAGTACCTATTCGGGTGGTCTGGTACACCCTGTATATAGCCAATTACAATATATTATCTGGATATGGCAACGTTGTCCGGTAGAGTCTTTACTCAAGGAGGAGGGAAAAGAAAATTGCGTGTCACGTTTGGCCAGTCGATATGAGGGCGCGAATTGCGCACGCAGGTCCAACGACCGGTGTCCACCACCGTGTGTTTAATGTTGACCACTCGTTAGTAGTTCGTTACGTTGGTGATGGACAAAAGGAACTGTTTCGACCATACGTTGCCCTGTACTGAAAGACCGACTTCCCAAGATGTTGCTTTCGAATTCGAGATGACCTACCCCTTGGGTGTGATAAGACATCATAGCGTCCCCTATCAAAAAGGTTTCAACTATGCCTGGTAAGAATCGTGCTATACTTTTGTTTTCTACCATACATTATAAAAACAAACTAGAATCTCATTGCTTTTCCATCGATTTATAGAGACTCTTTAGAGACTTGAATTTTAAGGTATGAGTACAGTGCACCTCTTCCGCCTCATTGAGGATGGATCAGTTGCAGCCAGAGGTGCCGATTTGCATAGATTTAACAGTGTTTTGAAATTCACCGAAGATTCCACCGGTTGAGAAAAGATTACAGAGTTTAGTTCAGTGTATACCTATGTTTGTAATGCATCACGGAAATACTAGCGTCTTTTATCTTTTCTCAACCGGTAGAGTCGTCGATAACTTTGAAAACTGGCGGATATTTTAATTAATTAACGGCGTTTACACCGATTGAGAGAAGATTATACTGATCAGAGTATTTTCTTGCATTACAGTCATATACACGTACTGAATTGAACTACGTAATATTTTCTCAACCGGTGAAATCATCGGTGAATTTAAAAATGTCATTTAAATCTACGCAAATCGGCAGTTCTGGGATTGTAAGCTCGTGAAAAGCGATGCATCAATATCGTCTCCATGCATGTAAAGCAATAGAAAACAATAGGTCTGTTGCGCATCTTTTTTTTATTTCATTTCCTTGAAGGACTAAGGACTTGATGAAAGGAGCTCACAGTATTTTTCATACTAATTTTTTTATCACGGGATCGTCAACTATGAAGCTTTCAAAGTTGCAAGAACTTCGAGCTGTTTGATGAACAGGTTTCATTTCGGCGTGAAACTCGATGACGTCATAGTATAGGACATCCGTTGACCGGAAGTAGTTCGTTTACATGCCATTGCGATTTGCGAAGACGCGTTTCCGCAATTCCTTCTGAAATTATGACTGATGTAAAGAAAAAGAGACCGTATTCAGTGGCGTAGCGCGGTGCAATTCGGCACCGTCGCAGTTCGTCCATTTAAACACATAACAAAGATCGAACTCCAGGGTGTTCGGTGAACACCTTCGCATTCGACCTTTTACATGTGTTTAAATTGACAAAATACCAAGTTGCTAAATTGCACGCTATACGCCACTGACCGTATTACTATCATTTTGTGCGACAATGCAACAGCACTACCTTCGGCAATACCCACGCGGAGCTATACTATGACGTCATCAAGTTTCGCGCCATTACTGTTATTTTCAATGACGTTTTGTAGCGGGCCTCAACTAATTGTTACTTTTTCTCTATTACAGAGGAAATTTGATGAGTTTTTGTTGTTTTCATCCGCGGTGGCTTTCTCGTAAAAATTTACATTCAGAATCAGGTATTTCAGATTTTATATGGAAAGTGCGCAACAGACCCATTGACCCTTATGTGGTTTGATTGAATCGGTAAATAATCGATACTTTGTCATTGGATCAAATGAAAGGAAAACGATAATCGATTATTCATGAGCCTCCACCAAGGATGCATCACAATCGCGCGGTTTCTGAATGGGGCAGTTGATGCAAGGGTTTGAAATGTTGTGTTTTTTTATAAAGACAATGAAAGTACTTGATGAACTGAGAACAAAGATGCCTCTGCTTTGGTTTCTAATGAAGCCCCCTTGTCCCAGAGATGAAATTTTGTCCCAAAATACATTGTTTCAAATGAGAATTCCGCGTAGTGACGTCACTATACGCACACGATTTTTTGGAACTTTACACGTGTGAATATCCAAAAGCGGGACACTTAGGGAAAAACCAAAGAAGCACCATATTTTTTTCAGCTCAACAAGTACCTGTCATTTTCTTTATAAAAAACACAAAATTCTAGACCTCTGCCACTGCCCCATTCAATGAACAAATGAGGGAGACACTGAATTGCTCCATATATGTACAGGGTGTCCCAAAATAAGACTTTTTTTTTCCTATGAACACGTGTCCGAAAATGCCCCCCCCCCTCGGAGCTACAGCCCCCCAAAGTTTTAAAAAAGAATCGGTTTTTCTTCGATTCTAGCAACGGATCTCCGTAAAAATGGATGAAAATTAGTTTCCAAGGGTAGTTTTAGGCGTTCTTTCCGATTCCGGGGTCGGAAATTTCCAAAAGAGTCAAGAAAGGGGGGTTTGAGGGGGGGTTCAAATTTTAAATTGAATAATTTTTTAGTGCTTCGTAAGAAAATGAGAAAAATAACAAAAGAATTTAATGGAACAAAACAAAAGGAACATTTTTGATCTCTTGTGTTTTTTTCATCAGACACACGGAAAACGAGTAAAATCGATTTTTCGCCGGGAGCGCACAGCCCGATAGCGCTGCTCTGTGCACTCAACTGACTCAACGATCGACTTGACGCAACGCGGCACTGAAACAGCGGCTATCGGGCTGTGCGCTCCCGGCGAAAAATCGATTTTACTCGTTTTCCGTGTGTCTGATGAAAAAAACACAAGAGATCAAAAATGTTCCTTTTGTTTTGTTCCATTAAATTCTTTTGTTATTTTTCTCATTTTCTTACGAAGCACTAAAAAATTATTCAATTTAAAATTTGAACCCCCCTCCAACCCCCCTTTCTTGACTCTTTTGGAAATTTCCGACCCCGGAATCGGAAAGAACGCCTAAAATTACCCTTGGAAACTAATTTTCATCCATTTTCACGGAGATCCGTTGCTAGAATCGAAGAAAAACCGATTCTTTTTTAAAACTTTGGGGTACTGTAGCTCCGAGGGGGGGGGGCATTTTCGGACACGTGTTCATAGGAAGAAAAAGTCTTATTTTGGCCCCAAAAATACGTGGTAAAAATATTTACTATCAATTTTGGGACACCCTGTATAGTTAGTCAAGTGGTGTAGCTCATGCCAGTTTCGTATTTAGGGGGGATTAGGGGGATCAATTCCCCCCTGAGCCCAATAGTAAATGGAAATATCATATTTTGAAAAAGAGTCAAGAAATAGAAAGGGACGCGAAATTTATTTTTTTCGGAACAAGATAAAAAAAAAAAGTTTTTTTTTTTTTTTTTTAATGTCTTCGGTTTTTTTTTTTTAAAATCGAAGACATTGGTTATTAGTTTTTATAAGGTGACCAGAAGCAGGGGGGGGGGTGCCATTCTAAGGTAAAAAAAATGGAGGTCATCGATTTTTTTTTAACATCGTGTAATCCCCCCCCCTCCGAGCAAAAGCGTAGTTACGCCACTGGCTCGTGCAATTTGGCAACATTGCAGTTCGTTCATTTAAACCCACGAAAAGATCGAACTACTGAGTGTTCAGTGAACACCTTCGCATTCGACCTTTTACAAGGCTTTAAATGGACACAGTACAACGTTGCCAAATTGCGCGCTCCGCCACTTAGCCTATCGCATGTGCGCAGTTGCAATAACTTGCGTAATAACTTGCGTTGACCGCGGCAAATAGAATCTCACAGCCCTATACTTTTACTTTAACCGTCGTTAGACTCCGGCCCGAAATAAAATCCCCAAAGTCGGCGATAGTGGGTAAATGATAAAAGAAAGCTGGACAACTTTGCTTGCGGTCTTCGCCGCGACCGGTCAAATAAGAAAAGGGAAAAACATAAATGTTGGAAAAGAAAGTGTAAAGTTCGAGGGAGTGAAATTCGCGTGAGTGGACACAATTAACATGACGGGCTAACATTCCCTATCGATCTTCGGATTCGAACGCTCGCCGGCCGCGGACGAACGCGGGTTCGCTGACCCTCTTTTTGTACTCACAAAGTCTGGACAAAGTCCATCAAATATTCAAACGTCACTCAATTTGCTCACAGCGTAATGCCGCACTAAGGGACGATTTTTGTGACTTAATCGACACGAATCGCATCAAAACGAAAAAAAAAAATACGACTAAAAATAGGTATATAGCTCTATATCAATACCCTCTGAAATAGGCCTGTTTAGTGATGATGTCACGATCAAATTTGGATCAAGCAAATGCTCTGTCTCGCTCACTCTCGTGGATTTAACCCTTAAGAAATCAAATCCAAATTTTTGACTGCAAATGCGGCTCTTGCAAACTTTTGCTGTAAGCAAAAAAATGGTCCAATCTGATGCGTAATGACCAGCAAAAATCACGAAAATCACACCGGAAAAGTCTAAAATCAGTAAATAACTCACATAACTGCTTTTTAACGGCAAGATCGTTATGGCGCTTCAACGCAGGTATCATGGAGCACTCCTGTCTCATCTGTCACTTTCTCTACGGAAACACAGAGATTATGTCTCATTTTAGAGAGGAATCTCCCATGATACCTGCTTTGAACCGCCATTATGCCCGATTCTGAGAGTGAATTTCGTGATTTTTTATTGTACTCATCGTCATTTTTACAGGTTTTTATACGCAAGAATCAACTCTTCAATCCCCATAGCAAAAGTTTGCAAGAGACCCATTATTCATGCTTGTAAACAATCAGTTTTCTCAAATTTTACTGCACCATTAGATTTTTCGTACCAAAAAAGTATCTTTTCACTCCGACATAATTCATGAAAGATTACAAGAGAATTTACAATCACATTTATAACGAAATATGTTCCATATGTTTTTCCTTATCTTACTCACGGTCTCTTATGGGCGTATCATCGCCATGACACTCAATCATCCAAACCTCTCCTTCATATCGAAGCTTGCTCGAGGTATAACACATGCGGTGTGATGGTGCCGAAGATCCCATATCCTAGGATTTTGTGCCCTTAAGAAACAGCGAGTGAGACAAGGACAAAACAAAACATATGACTTTTTTCGATATAATTGTGATTGTAAATTAACGCGTGAATGTTAAATGTTAAATGAATGTTTAATGCGAAAATTTTAGTACAGCATACATAAGAAAATACTTTGGATCCATGCGGCCACAAATAAATAACAAATAGACCAGCGGCGTATACTTGAGATATTTATTGGGAGGGCAAACCAACTTTTGAGAGATGCACTATGGGCGGGGGTGGGGGGGGACACCTCCCAGTGAGAGGGGGGTCTGGGTGTCCTCCCCCGGAAATTTTTTGAAAATTCAGGCTCTCTCAGACGATATTTTAAGCAATGTTATCGCAAGATAATGCCACCAAATTTAATCAAATTAATTCAGATTTTACGTTTATTTTCTTCATTTCTCAGGCAAAAAAGGAATTTTTCAGTTAAGACTTTCAGCTTATTGATGAAAAGTCGTCTGGAAATTTAAAACTGCAGTAAATGTAATGTTCCGCTCAGTGGCGTAAAATTTGAGATTATTTTTGACGGGAGGGGGTACCAAATAGTCCAATACTTTGGGGAATCTGGGGGGGACACTTTCCAGTAACAGGGGGTCTGGGGGTATTCCCCCAAAAAATTTAAACATTTGGGTTCTCTCGGACTATATTTTAAGCAATTAATTCTTTCAAAAATAACAAACCGACAGAACAGAAGTTAGTATACTCAATGTATATTTTCTTTATTTTACTGTCAACAGAGGAATTTTTCACTTTAGAATAACTTTAGGCGCAGTTTCAGGGTTAAATAGAGCCACTTACTCGTGCTATATTTCGCTTCTCGGTTCCTGGAATTATTTCTTTCTTTCTGTATTTTTGTGTATTTTTCCGTCTTTTCTTTTCTCCCTCCCTCTTTTTCCCTCCTCTTTTTCATCAAATTATTGGGGGGGGGGGGGAAGCAAAATGATAATTTGCCCCCCTCCTCAAACATTGGAGGGGGAAAAAAGGCCATGCCCCCCCCCCCCCCCCCAAGATTACGCCACTGAAATAGACGCAGACGCACGAATGTTATACAAATAAAGAATAGAGAATCCATATCATGTCCTAGAAATTATACTACTATGAGCTCTCTGTGCGCTGGCGATACATATGCATTTCACGGTTCTTCACCCCACTGCCGGAAGTTGACGATTATTTGTCGATAAGTGAGTACACATACTACGATAGAAGAAAACGCAAATTTATTGGTCTTGGCCGCGCCACTCTTGGGAGAAGGGGGGGGGGGGTGTTGGACAGGGTGGAGACTGGAGGAGATGGACATTTGGAGTCGCAAATTTACCCAGTGCACGGATATTTTGAAGCATTAACGTAACAATTTTATTCAGAGTAATAATTTATGTTTCTCGCCCAAATCAAATCATGATTACTCAATCTACAAATGTATTTGTACATGCACTTTGTAATATCCTTTAAACGCATATTTGGCTGTAATGTATCAGCAATTTTAGACGTCTAGTTGATGCATCTCCCCTTGTACGTAGGCACACTGCTCAGCAACTAAAGGGCTTCTCTCCACGTGCGAATTTAAAAGCGCGAATTGATTGCTTGAGCTAATCGGCTTCTTCCTTGTCGATACATTGGACTCGATCTAATCGACTCCAAGCCAGCTCATTGGCTAAATATCAGTTATTTATTCGCGCTTTTAAATTCGCAGGTGGAGAGACACCTTAATTCATTCAGTCCATTGCTGTGCGTTTCACCAGTGCCGCGAGAGACGTGCGCGCGAAGCTGAGTCGAATATTTTTTCAACCTTTTTGATCCGGTTTGACGAGCGAGCCAATCAGATTCAGTGGATTCAGTGTGGCAATCTGGATTAACAAATGTCATAGAGCTATCATAGTAGGTTTTTCATCCCAGGGACACTGAGATGCCAATTTAGCTTGAGCCGACGATTTATTAAGGATATTTAAAAGAATATTTGCACTATTCATTCAATTTCTTGAGATACAGCTCTAACTTGAGAACTTGACCGCAAAAATAACAAACATTTCTAAAGTAAGATTATCAATACGCGCAGCTATACTCGATGATGTACTAAGTCGTTTTTGTTTATGTCCACTGTGGTTCGCAAAACGCGGCCATGAAATTATCTGTTCTAATGAAAGAATCTCATTGAATCTAGTCTAATGTGAATCTTGAAACCTTCACGCATTAATTCCTTCGCGGTCCACGAGCGTTCGCAAGCTCAAAAGCATGCGAACCAAAGACATTATAGAAATAGACTGGCCCCTGCTATCTCTTTGCACGGGGGAAAAGTGAAGCCGGTCTTGGCACGGGCTGATAGGCAGGGCACTTCCCCGCGCGGGGGTATGAACCAAATTAACATCAGCTCTTATGGAGCCTCGCTCTTCAAACCTATTTTAGTCAATTACTTTTACGAATAACAATGTCGAGTCTCACATATGTTGTACAGTGTAGTGTAACATACATTTAAACCGAAAATTTCGATCAATTTAAGGCGTCCGTTCTTTAATAATCGAAGTTAACGATCGGTCGGTCATTGTTTACTTTAGCACCCGTACCTCTCTGGCGTACTTTCAATCGTAAATATCTAGCCGAAAAATTGACCGAAACTTTCGTTCAAGTTCGTCAATTTCAACTTTAGGATAAGCTGCATATCATATCTGAGTACTTTTGAAAACTAAAAGTAATTAAGATTCTTTTGAAACAGTTTTATGTCTTGGCTCCATAAGCCGCAATGTTAATTTGGTTCATACCCCCGAGCGGGGAAGCCCTGCCTATGACAGTAACCGGCTTCAAATCTCGCCGCTAGGGGCCAGTCTTCTGCTATAATGTCTTTGATGCGAACGCTTGTGGATCGCGGAACTATTTTCATCCGCCCGTCCGCAGTGGACGATTGTGGACCTAAAAAAATACGGCTTTAGTATTAAAGAAGCGGCCCACACCCCCAGAGCTCGTTTCAAAAGTGAAGGCGCACCTGTAGACCATAATCTTTGGCAAATTTTCGATTTTCGTTCCTTCAAATCAAAACAAAAATTACCACCAACTTGAAACTTTTGATTTTAAAGTGTTCCTCAATGGAAATCCAACGCCTAGATTCATTTTCATTTTGTTTTTATTCGGTACCTAACATAAGAAATAATGTGAAAAATTTCCAACGATTATCGGCCCAGGTGCGCCTACACTTCTGAAACGACCTCTTGATATACTGAGCTCGAGACAAGGAATGAGAGTTCAACCTAGGCCTGTGCGATGTTCGATGCATGGATCGAAGTTCCGATGTTTTCCTGCCATCGAATGGGTTTGATGCTATAATGTTGATGTCAACAGCTCGATGTCGAAACTCGTTATTTATCAACATTTTGACTTAACCCATTAGTGCATAAGGTTCCCATGTGAAAATGATGAAATTGATAATCAATTTCTCAAGCAGGGATGCACGTACCTTAACGAAAAAATTCACAGACACTCTGCACCAGTAGACCAAACTTTCCCTTAGTCCACGATTTATTTCGTGCGTTTTTGTGTCCGTGGGATTTTTTTTACTTTTTTTTTAATGCTGTCCAGTTTTCTGGACGCTATGCACTAATGGGTTAAAACAAACCTGAGCGTCGTTTTTTCCTCTTAAACCACCTGAAAAGCATAAAAACGTATCATGATTTTCAGTGATTTTACATTTTTGACATGTTAAAATTTGTTTCGATGCATCGATAAAATGTCGATGTTTTTTGGACATCGAAATTCGATGCACAAAACTGGACATTGCATACAGGCCTAGTTCAACCTGCCGCGCCGCGCGCCGTGCCTCTCTACAGATAAAGTTCAAGTATAAAGCTCCTTCAATTTTTCACGATGCAACTTCCTCTTCAACCAGCAACAACCATCTTCGATAGACTCACAAAATAAACACAGTTTACACGTCTCCATGGCAGCGGACCTCGTTTGGAGCATGGGGCTCGGAGCAATACCGCATGAGATATGGGTTCAAGATACCCAGAGATATAGTGTCAGTAAACTGTTTCTATGCTCATTCTCAGTGTAAGGCCTCATGCTATACGAACAGTTTCGCGATGTGGGTGCGTCAAAAAAGAGCGTTTGGGGAGCGTTGAAGGAGAAAGCAGATTCGGAAATTCGACTTCCAAAAATCAAAACCAGAAGTAACGTGGACATACAATGTTATAACGTAATGTTGAACGAATTTCTCAGAGATCCATTTTTCTAGTAAGTTTTACTCGATTTCACAAAAACTGCACGAATATTCTCTAAATGAAAAAAAATGTCTATAGTTTTTAGATACACGCATAATCATCACAAAACAGCCAATTTTCCTAGAAATGATGAGTGATCTAGGACCGTGTGAAAGTTTGGTCACTTTTGATAATATCGTTACTGATATATACCTTCATTTTTAAAATATGTCTTTGATAATGCTTAGTGATGCCTATTATAAGTACTTTATGCTTAGTAATATTTAATACCTCAAAATCTCGCGAGAAACAGGCGCTTAGTAAGGCGTGATATAAAGGTTAGTGACGTCCAGCACCGCTTCATTTTGTTCTAATAAATACACGAAAAAAGTATTTTGTCGTCGCAAAAAAAGAAGAAAAAAAGTGAGAAGGTTGGTCAATCTTTTCTATGGGTTTAAAATTTAAATTAACTCTTTATGGGTCAAGCTCGAGAATACTCGTTTTTTACCAAGATTTCTTTGGGCGCCTTCAATGTATTGTATATGCAATTCCAACTCCCCCGAGTACGAACAGTTAACTACCTTGCCTTTGTTAACGGAAGACTGAAGAGTGGCTTTCTTTAGAACAAACCTGGCCCTCAGAGGGTTAAAAAAATTGCAAGAGGTTGTCAGATGCACGATTCGTGAAATGCTGCATTAAATTGGTTGCCCCCCCCCCCCCGCTGACCATTCTCTAGCAAGTGGTCTCTGATAACAGGCATAAGTATTATTTTTGCAGAATACTAATTAACGAAGAATAGAATACAGTGGCGTCGCGTGCAATTTGGCAACAATGTATTCTATCCATTTAAACTCATGTAAAAGATCCAACTCGGGGTGTGCACAGTGAACAAGGAAAATTCGATTTATTTAATGAGTTTAAATGGAGCAGTTGCATTGTTGCCAGATAGCACGCAACGCCACTGCCTATATTTATAGATTTTCTCATTTTATTCCATTTAGTTTTTCCTCTTTTTTTTGTCTGGCCAAGAACAAACTTTTAGGGAAAGTAAAACATCTCTTTATCTTTTTCTTATTAAAAGAAAATACTCCAAAAAAATTTAGAAGCGACCTAATTTTAAGTTTTTAAATGTACCTATGCGCGGATCAGGAATCAGGATGTTAGCCGCTGCATACATGGTGTTCTGTATATTAGACGATTATCTTTCAGAGCTGGTTTCATTTATCAAAATGAACGAAATATCATCGAAGAAAGGAGCTAAAAATTCAAACCGTTCTTTATGAAGTCACATATGGTGAATATTATGGGTCTTCAATGGGGCAGTTGCAAGGGTTTTAAATTGTATGTGGTTTTTATAAAGACTATATTTATAAATCTATACTTTATTTTTTGAGACAAAAATATTACTCCGTGGTGTGTATCTATCCCTCAAAATTTAGTAAGAATAAATTGTTTTGTGCATCGAAAGCCATTATAAAGATCAAAATATTGGGTGTTTGGTAGACCCGGCCCGGCCTCTCAATGTCGACCTTTTTATATGGGTTTGAATGGGGAAAATACAACGTCACCAAAATGCCCGCTACGACTCTGACATCGATTTATTGCAGATGAATTGGATAGACGCAGACGGTACCTTTAACTCGTGTAATAGCTGTCGCAGTCCGCAGACATTGTGCACGCTCAGGCATTTTACAAGTGGCTTGTAAAATGCCTCGAACTATGGCATGCTAAGTGAGACTTTGCTTACCAGCTGAAAAAAAAAAAATCGAAATTGTTCATGTCTATTCAGAACCTAATTAGCTCCGACTTTCATGATTTTCAAGGAGTATGTTTCTCTTATTGGCCCGCTATGCATTTCAAAATACTTTTATTCGTGTGGCAGGGGCTAATGGCACGGATCGCAAAGATTACAGCGCTTTACCGAACTGACCAATAGTGTTTAAGAACCTTGTTGTATTAACATGCGTCCTCTGTATTGAAAATCTAGTAGCGGTTCTTGGTCTATTTACTTCCAATAAAAAGAGAATAAAAAAATTAATCAATATCGATTAGTGGCGGCTCGTGTAATCTGGCAACCATGATTATTTGCCATTTAAACCTATGCAAAAGTATCGATATCTTGGGGGTGCAAGTGCATCTCCTGAAGATCGATTGTTTTACCAAGGTTTAAATGGGGGAGAATCCGATGTTGCCATACTGCTCTGAAAAAAAAAGATTACCAGAAGTATGACGATATTATATGTGAACCACTGTAAAGGACAGTACAATTACCAGAATTCTAGTGTTTGAACGATAATTCTTGAAAATTATGAGG
This sequence comes from Trialeurodes vaporariorum, assembly GCA_011764245.1. Classification (NCBI taxonomy): domain Eukaryota; kingdom Metazoa; phylum Arthropoda; class Insecta; order Hemiptera; family Aleyrodidae; genus Trialeurodes; species Trialeurodes vaporariorum. The sequence goes on from VMOF01000220.1 coordinate 59,866,509, forward strand.
GAATTCTAGTTCTTTAACCATATTCTGGTACTAACAGTAGAATTTTCTGGCCAAAGTACTAGACTTACTGCAGTGATTCATATACTGTTGTGCTTCTGGTATTATTACTAAAATTCAGGAATTATTTTTTTCAGTGTGCACGAGCCGCAAAGGCGGGTCCAGCAATCTAGCAACTGTGTATTATTTCCATTTGAATGCATGAGAAACAATCGATTAGTAGAAGGGCCATCGCCCCCTCAAGAATCGATTGTTTCTCATACTTTCAAATGAGTTGAATCCATGGTTGCCAAATTGCTGGATCCGCCCATGACGAGCCGCCACTGCTATCGGTATGAGAGCAGTGGCGTAGCGTGCACCTTGGCAACGTCGCAGTTCGTTCATTTAAACTCATGAAAAAGATCGAAGTATTGGGTGTTCGGTGAACACCCTCGCATTCGACCTTTTACATGGGTTTAAATGGACAACGAACAACGTTGCCAAATTGCACGCTACGCCACTGTATGAGAGTTAGTCGTAGTAGAGTTGAGACCATTGTCTCTAGGACTCTGTCCTACATACCTACATTTTGCATGTTTGAAATTCTTGTCGTTAGTTATGCTAGCTTCAATCCGTAACAGTTACCTCTTTACTTTTCAACCTAAATAATGAAAGGAATACAGTTTTCATGCGACAGTCAACTTTATAACATGTTCTAAGTCCTTCGTTCAATTTCCCTCGCGATAGACCCCTTCCGTGATCATACACCTATCCTACAGACATACATCACGACCTTGACATGATATATACACATAAATACCGATGAAACCAATGAAATCCGCCAAACCGAGGCGTTTGAAATATGTATATGTGATAATTATTATTATTATTATTTTTCTTTGTCAGTAAATCCCTATGTATATTGTATACATATAAAATTCAGTAAATCATTAAGTTTTTTTTTTTTTTTTTTTTTTTTTTTTTTTTTTTTTTTTTTTTTTTTTTTTACACAGATTAGTGCGCTAAATGCGGAACGCCCCATCACGCATCACTGTTACTCAGAGCAGTGGCTGTCTGTGGGTTCAAAAGTTGGGGGGGATTTTTGGGGCACCTCACTCTTTTTGAGCCCTCTTCTCCATTTAAAATTGGGGGGTTAAGGTATTGCAACCTTTGTTTTTTTAGCTTTTGTGAAGCCCTTTTCCAAAAAAGTCGGGAGACTTGAGCTCACAGCCCCCCCCCGGACCGCCACTGACTCAGAGCAATATAATTCGCTGTGTATAAGATTAGTTGAGTCATATAGGGGGGGGGGGGGTTGTCCCCCTGTCCCTGTCCCCCAAGGATCCCGATCAAGGTGTGAAATTCTTTCTAAAAACATGAAAATTACAACTATGTACCGAATTTTCTGAAAAAAAAACTGTGAAAAATTAATTTCCTGGGCTTTTGAATTTGGAAAATAGAGGGAGGCAAGCCCCGGCCAATTGAATTTCACGCGAGTAATTTTTCAATCATTCAAGCTTAGAACAAGGCTTCCTTTGCTTTGGCAGCTATCCTGCGAGGCGTCCACTCTGATTGGTTGGGTTCACCGAGGAGGCGTGTATGTACGTCTTCTCGTAGGGGTGTTCCAACGGTCATCTAATGGAGAATAGTACAGAACGCGACCTTGAGCTCCGTGACAGCCTAAAACCCAGCAGCCAATCAGAATCTATTCCACGTATGGCGAGACTCTTTCATACACAAGCGGATTTACATCCCTTGAGGCTCTACACAACCTTGAATTTGAAGCCCGCTGCCAGCAGGATAGGGAGTCTGGAAGATTTTTCCCCAAGAAAGAGGGGGAAGGAGTACTTCACTCTGGATTAACGCGATTATCTATGAAAACACTTTCAAGATCAGCTTTCCCTGGGCGCCTTCAAATCATCTTATTGGCAATTTCAACTCCCCCGAGCACGAATAGTTAACTACCTTTCCTGTATAAACGGAAGAGTGGCGTCGCGTCGTCGTCCTTTTGAAATAACCTCGCCTTCAATTTGTCGTATAGGCAATTCCAACTACCCGAAGTACGAATAGTTAACTACCTTCCCTATATGTATAAACGGAAGAGTGGTGTTCTTATGAACTATAACCCGGTCATTAGAGGGTTGGTGAGAAAAATGTATTGTCTCACTCTCAAATACCTTGTAAAACCAAGAATGTCGGTTTTTTGTCATCCTTTGACGCCCAACAATGTGCATGAAAAACAGTTTGGTGTCGTTCTTCAGGGCCGCGCACTGCGAGGTCAACTCGTGAGATCAGTGCTTACAGAAGGCTCCTCACTCCTCAGAGTCCTACCAAAATTCAGCGAGGAAGTCCCCTCGGCCTCAAAACATCAGCAGGTGGCAATCTACACCCAGTCATCCTGCGAGTCAGACTGTATCCCTGCGTTCTGCGTTTATGTCTCATTGAAAAAACTGTTGACGTGTAAATAAATATGGGTAGATTATATTTTCTGATTTTTTTTTTTTTTTTTTTTTTTTTTTTTTTTTTTTTAGCACCGGAGGTGGGGGTCAAAATAGTTTCCATTCCATGGCAAAGATGATGGATTCCCTCATAATTGACTCGTTCTCGCCTTTTGGGTTCACAAAAATCACAACAACTCATAGACCAATGCACTCGTCTCGGCGAGCCCCTCAACAGACTCGTCAAAACCCTTTGAAACCTCATCACACGTACACCCAAACTCAAGGTAAGCTCCATCAATTAAAAAGAGGAGTTGTTCAATGGTTTCCTTCCATTTGATTTTTTGTTAAACAATCGATTCGGCTGTGAAGCGCTGCTTCATCAACAAATCTATTGCTGTAAATGCTGTACATAGATTGAAAGGAGGAATTGTTCAATGGCGGCTCGTGCAATTTGGCAACAAGGGTTTCCCTCCATTTGATTCTACGTTAAACAATCGATTCGGTTGTGAAGCGCTGCGCTTCATCAACAATCGATTGCTACACATGGATTCAAACGGATGAAAAATATTGTTTCCATATTACACGAGTCGGTCGAGTCGCCACTGGGATTGTTACAGTTATATATTCATAATGAAATTCTTGAACCAAAAAGCTGTTTTCTTTCATAGTAAAATGTCAGAAATGTCCATAATGGGCGGGGGGCGGGCGTTTTTAAATGCGATTTTGTTAATGATATGTTATAAAACAAGGCCCTGTAAGCGAATTTTGAAACTAGAAAGAGATGGGTATACACTATACATGGGGGTCACGGGAGAGTGAGTGAGATAGTTTGGAACGCTGCGCGAGTTCTGTCTCAACCGATTGCGACCGATGAGTGCATTTTTGTGATTGTTGGCTAAACGTTGGCTTCGCACTAAAACTGTCTATAATTATGTCTAGTTTTGCCGATTTTCATTTCTCAAATTGATTTTTTTGTTTTTTGTTTTTTTTTTGTTTTTTCTCCTCTCATATCTAATCTATATTCACGTAGATGAAACTGTGCCGACTAACAATGCGAAAGATGACACGAAGAAGCAAACCCACTCTCCAGATGCCACCAGTGATCGATGGGTGGCCTCTCTCAGGAGACGAGATCCTGAAATTCAACCAGTCTTGCCAGCCATCAGCAGCAGGAACCGGTGAGTTTCCATATAACTCTATGCGCTCCGTCAACCCCACGAGATTTATTCTTAGTTATAAGTAATTTGTGAAAGGGAAAAAAAGAAAAAAGGAATGAATAACAAAATACTGTCAAGCATACAGGCAGGGCAGGGCCAAGGTAATAGATTAAAGAGGTACGCTCATCTGACTTCGCGCCACAAATTCAGAGGCGCGCAGTTCGAAATCACTGCAGGCAAGATGGTCGACAAAAGCAGAAAACATATACTCTTTGCAGAAAACATTGGGCTGCCCTCTGCAGGAAAGTAGAAAACAATCCAATATTTTCTGCAAAGAGTATATGTTTTCTGCTTTTGTCGATCATCTTACCTGCAGTGATTTTGAACTGCGCGCCACTGAATTTGTGGCGCGAAGTCAGATGAGCATACCTCTTTAATCTATAACCTTGGGGCAGGGCTACCTTTCTAAATAGGCTACTTAGGCAATGGAACTTTTGCTGTGGCTTATTATTAATAGTTGATAAAGGGGTAAAACCCTGTAAAAATAACGATCATAGCGACTCATAAACTGCAATTTTTGCAATGTAATATTTATTCCCAATTGACGGGGGGGGGGGGGGGGGATCATTCGGAAAATGCCAATTTAGACAACAAATTGACAAAATTGCAAAAAATATTGCCAGTTTATCAAGAAAATTGCCAGTAAAACAAAAAAACATTGCAAAATCTACAATATTTGTTGGTAAAGCAGCAACTCGCGCATAAACTGCAATTTTGCAATGTAAAATTTATTCCAAATTGACGGGAAAATGTTTTCATTGGCTCTTATGACTTTCCATTCCGATTGCATTATTATTGCATCTTATAATTGTCTCTGATTCCACCGGTAGGTAAGATAAACTATAAGATGTAAATTTGTTTCATTTTTTTGTATAGATCCAGATCTCACCCTAATGTTTCAAAGCGACCACGAATGAATAGCTCTCTAGACGGACTATCAGTTGCCGGAACAGGTCGGAAAGAGAGGAAAGTTGTAAATATTCGGCCAATCGTGAAGAAACTGTTGCAAGGTGCAGAGGAGAGGGAGAGGGAGAGGGAGAAATCGAGCGACGAGAGCTGCGGCCTCTCGCCGAAAGAGAGCAGCAGCAGCAATAGCAGCAACATCGCCGGATCCGATGAGAAGGAGGATCATCGAGTTTTCAATGCGGCCGGATATGAGCTTCATCTGGTGGAAACCCTCGAGAAAGACATGCTTCAGAGAAACCCCAACGTTAAATGGAGCAAAGTGGCCGGACTGAATGAGGCCAAGGCTATACTACAAGAAGCAATGGTCCTTCCAATGATCATGCCAGATTTCTTCAAGGTAATGCGCAAAGGCAAATATTCCCATGGGCGCACCCAGGGGGGGGGGGGGGGCAAGGGGGCCAAGGCCCCCCCCCATAGGAAGAAAAAAAAGGAGAAAAGGAAAGGAAAAAAGGAGGAAAGGAAAGGAAAAAATGAGGAAAAGAGAAAGAGAGAAGAGGAAAAGAGGAGGAGAGAAAAAGAAAAGATGGGAAAGGAAATGAGTTCAAAAAAAGTATCAATGTCATGAAACATCTTTTTCCTTGGAGGAGCACATCTTTCCCGACAGCAATGTCCTTAATTGTTAATTTCGCTCGATCTCCTTCTGAAATCTAGATTTCCTGAAGACTCCGTCTTTCTATCAGCATGATGAAGATATTTTTGATATTTCTGATTTTTAAGATATTTCAGCATAGTCTCGGAAAATCTCATTTTTCTCGAGAGTTAGTTCAATACAGTTTCTGAATAGAAGTAGCCTAATTTTGCGTCTAAGAAGAGCTAAATTGTCAAAATTTTCCAACCCCCCCATATGAAATGACAACTTGGCCCCCCCATACAGAAATCCTGGGTGCGCCCATGAATATTCCACTTATGATATTGGTGACCAGAGTTGGGCAAATGCAAGGTCCATAAATATAAGGTCTGGCCGGTAGCGCCAACTCGGGAAATCCAATGTTTGGGAACCCATAGTACCCATACCCCCATTTACTTTAACATTCTTCCCGAGTTCGCCGCTATCTTGGATCAATGGTTTCAAATGGAGAAGTGGCTCCCAAACTGTGGACCAACGAGGGGAGCCAAAAGCTACCGGCCAGACCTTGTATATATCGACCTTGGGGCAAATGGGGGTGGTAATCGATTACATGATTACCAAGTAATCGTAATCGTCGTTTTTTTGGAGGGTGGTTCTATGGTAATCAAGGCTGATTTTTTACAAGCCACCCATCATATTAGTTGCAGAAGTATTAGATCTAATCAAAAATACCCTTGGTTTTACTATTTATCTGTGAAAAATGGATTTAATTACCATCCAAAGATTTGACGATTACGATTACTCGGTAATCTTGTAAACTATTACGATTCCCATTTGCCCAACTCTGTCGGTGACAGATGGAAATGTCCTATTTAAAACGTCCAATGTACAAAATGTGCAACAAGAAATGTCCATTGAACAATGTCCACTATAGAATGTCCAATATTTGTCCAGAGTAAATAAATGTCCAATGTACAATCTGTCCATCATACATAAATTCCCCTTAAAATTGCCCAGATGTATAGTCGAAGTTGGCAAAAAAAAAGTCCACGGGTTATAAGAACCAAAAATCGTTCGACGACGAATCAGTTCAAAACCTCTCATTGGTTCAATTTAATAAGAAAATTCAAGTGACAAAATGAAAGAAAAAAATAAAAAATGAAAAAATCACATTATAAAATAAATAAAATAAATAAAATAATCACAGATACTTTTCTCAATCTATAAAATTTTGAAAATATTGGAAATTAATGCTCTGTCACAACACGGTCATTTCTAATTTTAGCCACCACCTTCGGGACACTAGACCATACACTCTGAGGTTTTCAGATGTTTGGAAAAAATCTATACTATTGGACATTCTTCTTTATGGACCTTTTTTTATTTTGGACATTTTAGTGCGGACATTGTTCAAACAGACGTTTCTTTTCGGACATATTTTACACTGGACATTGAAAATGGACATTTCCTTTGAGCACCATGATATCATCACGTCAATGAATTGACCATTTTGGCCATACATCAGATGTAGGTACATATACGTTTCTATTACATATGCATTCCTACCGGGTGAGAGAGAGGAAGAGAAACCTTTGAGGGCTGCGTCTCTGAAGGGCTCTCGTTCCATACGAAAACAATCTCAGATGAAGATAATATTACTCAATACTCAATCGAGCGCTTGCGAGAGGTCTTCATGAAATTTAAAATGCGCGCGGCAACACTCAAGAGAGTCATTTTATGACTGGGTGGGTCTGTCGTTGATTTCCAGCCAATCATTGTCCAACCGAGCAGTACCTCCTTCCGTCTGCCCAATAATTGTTCGTACAACGCCATCTATCAAAAAAAATAGTTACTACAAATGAGAAGTAGCTGCTCGTTATTCTTGTTAGATAGCGCTACAAGCGTGATCGAGATGATCAGAGCTCTCGGATGCCGCGTATCCGCCAAGATTTCAAATTTTATGCCGCCAATAAGTTTGCGACAATGGTCTTTATTACATGTTATTTTTTCTCATGTCAGTCGGCTTTCGTTATTTTAAATTGTTTTTCATACAGTAATCGCGAATTTATTATTAGGTTAGGGCGAAGATTTGCGGTTCGGAAATTTTCCGGGAACACCGAACGCCAAAGTCAACCTCGCCCTGGTAAAAATGACGACTATACGACTATTCCAAAAACGACTATAAACATAGTTGCCGACTATAATCTATAGTTGGCCAACTATAATCCATAGTTGATGGCCAACTATGTTTATAGTCGTTTTTGGAACGGTTATAGTCGTCATTTTTACCAGGGATCTTCTAGCCAATTAGAAGCTTTGTTTATTGTTGTCTCTCACCGTTATTGGGTTTCTTTTTCGCTCCCTCCTCATTCCAAGGTTCAGGTACAGCATCGGTGTCATCAATCGTTGCCGAACAAACTGTTTGGGTGAGTGAATAAAACGCGCAACCGTTAATTCGGGTGAAAATCTTTACTCGAACCTGATCAGAGCTGCCGTTTTGCGCATAATTAATCGCATTTTTCAATTCACCGATGATTCCACTGGTTGAGAAAAGATTACACAGTTCAGTTCAGTGTTTGACTGGAATGCTCGAGAATACTCGCATCTGTAATCTTTTCTCCAGGGGCGTGCCGTGGTTTCCAGAGAGGGGGGGCAAGAATGCAATCTTGCCGCCCTCCGCGAACAAAATTATAAATTTGATGACCTTTTTTTTTTTTTTTTTTTTGCTTGTTACGAACTGATTTTGCCGCCCTCTGAAATTCATTTTGAAATTTGATAACCTTTTTTTTGGTTGTTCACCCTGATTTTGCCGCCCCCCCGATAGTGCCGCCCGGGGCAAGGGTACCCACATGCTCCCCCCACGGCACGCCCCTGCTTTTCTCAACCGGTGGAGTTGTCGATGATTTTGTAAAACTCTCGGATATTTTAATGAATGAACGGCGTTTTCACCGATTGAGAAAAGATTAGGCATCAGAGCATTTTCGAGCATTCCAGTCATACACTGAAATGAGCTGCGTAGGTAATCTTTTCTCAACCGGTGGAATCATCGGTGAATTTGAAAAATGTCATTAATTATACGCAAAATGGCAGCTCTGGACCTGATAATAAAATTCGCTCACTATGCGACCTTGTATTTGACTATATTGCTAATAATTCGTTGTCTCAAAATATCTTCCCTCCTTATCATCAAAATAATTAATATAATTTATTTTACATGCAGGGTATAAGAAGGCCGTGGAAGGGAGTGCTAATGGTTGGCCCGCCGGGAACTGGCAAAACCATGCTGGCAAAAGCTGTGGCAACAGAATGCGGGACCACATTTTTCAACGTATCCTCTTCCACCCTGACGTCAAAATATCGCGGAGAATCGGAAAAATTAGTTCGGTTATTATTTGAAATGGTAAGGCAAAAGCGACTAAATTACCAACCTCTTGTCTATCAGTGGTGTAGTGTTCAATTAATTGGCAACGCCAAAGTTCGTCCATTTAAACCCATGAAAAATATCAAACTAGTGGGCGTTCGGTGAACAATTTCACAATCGACCTTTTACTCGGTTTTAAATGGAAACATTATACAACGTTGCCAAATTGCACACTATGCCTTTGTTGTCTATACCTACCTATTTACTTATCTTGCATGCGCACAAAAAAACAGACAGTGACCATCAGAACCAGGGACCAAATAATAGTGTTACGGCTTGACGGTCCTCCGAAAGACGTTGGATGGTGCGCACGTAAGTATATTTGCGTGTAGTTTATAACCCCCGTAAGTGCTCACCGATCATCTGCGTGCGGGACCGTGAGGACGCAACACTATTTGGTCCCTGATTTTCTGTTGTATAAGAGTATATTGTATAGGTAGGGTGCGTATGTGAGAGAGGGAAGAGATTAAAGACACACCACACCGCGGCAATTAAATGCAAAATCAAATGTGGGGTCTAGTGGTAGTGGAGGCTCTTGTCATTTGGCAACAGTGGTTTCTCTCCATTTGAATCTATGGAAAAGAATCGATTATTGGTGAAGTGCTGCTTCACTGTTGAACAGATTATATTCTATGGAATTAAATTGAGGGAAATCGCACAGTTGCCGAATTGCGCGATCCGCCGCTGGTGTGGGGTCTCCTATTTAGGGAGCGATCAGCAAAAAATGATGACACAGACAAAAGAGGCATCACGCGCCTTTGAAATTCTATGGAAAAATATGGACGGATGCAGAGGCAGCTCGTGCAATTTGGCAACCATTCTTGTTTGCCATTTAAACCTATGCTAAAGTATCGATATCTTGGGGGCGCAATTGCGCCTCCTGAAGATCGATTGTTTTACATAGGTTTAAATGGAGAGATTGCGTTGTTGCTAGATTGCACGAGCTGCAGCCATTGGACAAATGAGAGGCCTTGAGAGGGTAAAATTTCTAGTCTTAATTGCTCCACTCTTACAAAGTATTTATTGTTCGCCTCCTTGAAAACATAAAATTACTAACCAATCAACGTTTGACGTGTAGACGGTCATTGGCTTATTATCCCTACATGTTGACCCCAATAGTTTTTAACTCCCCCCCCCCCCCCCCCTCCGAAGGACTCCACTATTTGTCTGTAGAAACGCACCGATGAAACACCCACGACTCCTGATTTTACACCCGTTTGCTATATTTGAATAACTATGTTTTATCATCTCGATTTCTTTAGGCTCGATTCTACGCTCCGAGCACAATTTTTATTGATGAAGTAGATTCTCTCTGTTCTCAAAGAGGCACGGACTCAGAACACGAGGCTTCCCGGCGATTTAAGGCAGAACTCCTCATACACATGGATGGACTTAACTCAGCAGGGTATGTAATTACTTAATTGAAAAGTTTTTTTCTTTTTTTCCCCCGAAAAATCACACAATATTTTTGAAGTAGCTAAGAATGATTCATAGATATTATATATGTCAAATTTTCAGATAGAGCGAAAAGTCTTGCTCTATTCAAGACATGAGTTATGACCGCCGTAAAAAATGATTTAAAAAATGGGGAATCTTATTGCTTATTTGTTTCTTTTAAGTAAATGTAGCAAAGTTTAGTTCATAACTTTTAAGTTATTGGAATTTATGGCAATATTAATAAAATTTTAAGTAGGAAGGACAAATTATCTTTAATTTCAAATTGGGGGGGGGGGGGAGGAATATTATTATTTAAGTGTCAAAAAAAATGTCGCTGTAGGTCGATAGCCCCGATTGTGGGGCTGACCAGTTTTTAGTGTAAATATCTTTGTCAGAACAACATTTTTTTTTTCAACTAGGGGACTTCGCCCCCTTGCCGCTCCGCGGCCCGTTCCCCGGAGGCGCTTCGCGCCTACAATTCGGCGCTGCGCGCCGCCTTTTACCACTATATAAAATTGAGAAAAGATTAGGGGAGATAAGTCAGTTACGCAAGACACTGGCGCAACCAGGATCTCTTCCATCTCTCTCATTTCCCATTTGAATGTATAAGTAGGAAAAGGACAGAAAGAAGGGGTTTTATCCCGTTATCCATCCTTGTCTAACATACGTTTTTTAATGGAGAAAAGAGAGGGATGAAGAAACTCTTGGTGCGCTACTGACGCAAGAAAAAAGAGAAGTGACCAGTTCGAAGACAGCGGGATGGGGGGTAGATTCAAGGGTTCACCCCGCTTATCGGGCTGAGCGGAGCGGAGGAGTGGGGAGGCTCTGGCTCTCCCGTACAACTCGGCTCATTTACCCCCCGTCGCCACGTCAGCAATTAGTCACGGCACTTCCGGGCGCACACACAAAAATGCCAGAAAATGAAAAAATCGAAGGTTTTGAGAGAAATGGGAAAAAATCAAGTTTTCGGTCAGCTACTCGTTAGATTTTTATATTATGTAAGGATGTAAGGATGAAGTACGTATTAAAAAAAAAAAAAAAAAGCATGCGCATCTCGCTGTTGCTCCTCCCTTCTTCGGTCTCTCTCACAATCAGTATAGCCGCCCCCCCCCCCCCCCCACCTCTAAAAACGTCGACTCTGACATGAGCGCAACAAAACACTCCAGCTGTTCAGCCACTGTTTTTCGTGTGGACTAGAGTCCCTATATACTGTGTGGACTGACAAAGTTGTGGCTAAATGAGCGAAGTCACCGCGTAGATCTACGTAGATCTAGAAGTAAAGAAAAGATAAATTAATTTCACAGCGCAGCCTTGAAGCCATTCGCTCAACTACATAGCAGAGAAAAAAAATCAAACATGAAAATTAGTTCGTCAAATTTCCCTGAGATAGCGCTGCGCGGCAACCAAAATTACAGTGACAGTGCGGCCATTTGCCCTCCACCCCTCAAGAGTGCACCCACTTTAGCATTGGCAGCATGGGGAGTATGATTGTTCTTGGGTTTCGGAATGAAGATTTCTTTACCCCCTGTCTGAAAAAAGTCATTAATGCTACGTATAAACAATTTTTAGGGCGGGGGGTTGCGATATTTTTTGCGAGTAACTCAGGAACACACTTCCTCCCTATGGCGCCCGTGTTAAGTTGGGTGCGCATCCGCGGGGGGTCAGTTACGGGGAATCGTTGATTTCTCTTAATTTTGCGCACCAATATGTTTCAAATTTGACAGAAGCCCTTCAGTCGTGTCTAACTTGCCTATGAGAACCTTATAAAACTGTAAAAATACTTTTAAATGCTCAAATTCGCGATCTAAGGAATCCGACCAATCAGAAAGACGACCGAAATGGCCGCACTGTGGTTTATCCAGTCACTGTAACCAAAATTACACCAAAATCAAGCGTGTTGTTGTTGCAGTTATCAGATTGATTGACGGCGATATTGTACTACGGAATCTTCTTGAGTTGTGTTCCTTCGACCTGACACTATTATACTATTTATCATTGGCGGATCCAGCCCTCGCAAACGGGGGGGGGGCGGAGGGGGGACATGGGATTTTCGCCACCCGGCGAGCCCCTTTTCCTGTTTTTTATCTTTCTTTCCCTCTTCCTTCCTCTTTTTTTTTGGCCGAACGGGGGGGGGGATCCTCGCCCCTCCCACCCCTATATCCGCCCGTCTTACTTTTTCTTAAGGAAGAATAAAACGAGTACCTATTTAAAAAAGTCAAAGTTCCTTGTATTTTTATCAATTTTGCAGGGACGACAGTAAAATCATAATGGTGTTGGCAGCTACTAACCACCCTTGGGATATAGATGAAGCATTTAGAAGAAGATTCGAAAAAAGAGTGTACATTCCTTTACCAGATAGTAAGTATGATTGGCAGTGTGTTTCATTTTTTCAGCTGCAAATCATGAAATTTTTCAAAAGAGAGCAGGGGGAGCTGAGACCTACTTTACAACCCCAAGTCCTACATCTATCCAAAAATTCCTTCGTAGTTACAGTAGGTACTTACCTTTTTGGCTCAGTAATAATAAGACAAAGACATTTTCGATAAAAAGAGAGGTAGAGCCAATAGGGGGGGGGGGGGTGGCCAAAGGGTTAAATGGTATAAATGGAGAGTACATATCACACACTACATCTGTCCAAAAATTCATTCATAGTTACAGTAGGTACTTACATTTTTGGCTCAGTAATAATCAGTGGCGGCTCGTGCGATTTGGCAACAATGGTCCCCCTCCATTTAAATTTATGTAAAATCATCGATTGCAGGTGAAGCGCTGCTTCACTGTCCAATCAATTGTTTAACATAGAATCAAATGGAGGGAAGATATTGTTGCCAAATAGCACGAGCCGCTGCTGGTAATAATAGGACAAGACATATTGGACAGAAAAAGAGGTAGAACCAATGAGGGGGGGGGGGTGATTAAAGCGTTAAATGGTATAAATGGAGAGAGTACAAATCACAATGAAAAAAAAAGACAAAAAAATTCTTGATTTTACCATCCTGCTGTTAAAAAAATGTGTAGCAGTCAAAAACTGTTGAATCAACAGACTTGAGTGGTAAAATTAACCGTCAAGGTGGTTAATTTTATACTGTTTTTCTTTTCCCCCTCTCAAAGACACACCATTACCTTTCTTGATTCTGAATCTGGAAGTGTTGCAAATAATATTTTCTTTGTTCTTTTAAGATCAAACTCGATTAGCGCTGTTGAGTTTGTGTATGGAGTCAGTAACTCTGGACCCTGACTTAGATTGTACCAAAATAGCGGCTAAACTCGATGGATACACTGGATCAGATATTGCTAATGTTTGTCGGTAAGCTCTTGTCCCTTTTTCACCCTTTAAGAGATTCCAAAAAATTAACAAATGGTCTCTGCGTATTTGGCAGACTTGATTTTCAATCACCGTAATAAAACGATACACAAAAAATTTAAAACACAGGTACTTACAATCGATACCAAAAGAAAGTACCTTTTTCAACAGTTCCCTTCATTGACTTCTCAGCTAATTTTGAACTATTTTAAAACTGTAGATAGTTCGAAAATTTAGTGCTGTGCCATCTGTACGTACGCTGGAAAGACCTAAAAGTTTTCATGTGCAATCCGAAAAATTTTGGAGGAAATTTTCTGTATAAGAACTTTCTTTTGGTATTGAAAGTACCTGAGATTTAGACTCTGCATTCGTAAAAAATTCAATTACTAAACCGAAATAGGTTTCATTTACGCCAAAAATATACATTACTTTATGCTTACAATAAATCCATGTAATTGATATATTTTTTCCTGCAGGCATGCTCCTGGCGGGAAGGTACAAAATATCCTCTTAAAAATATCTTATACCTTTTTGAAAACCATCTAGTAGGCTGATTCTCCCTGTCTTTCTCGTACGAGGCAACACGAGATAGATATACGACTTTATTACAAGGTGATAGGACGAGATGACTCAGAGTCATCTCATCTTGTCTCGTGAAATGCAGAATCAACCCTCAGGGCTGCCGTTTTATGTATAATTACACGGATTTTCCCATTTAACTCTATAAGTATGTAATTTTTTTTTTATTTTTTTTTCCCAAATTTGGTATCACTGAAACCATCAATAAAAAAAGAGATGAGAGTTAAATTATATACCTAGGTACTACCACTTAAGTTGAGTACCTACTCTTGTTTATTAATACAACCTTGGAGGATGCATACTTACCTGTGTGAAAAACATTCCTAATTGCTTTTCAATTACCTAATTAAATTGCTTGAATCTGACTTATATTTCTAGGGATGCTGCCATGATGTGTATGAGACGAAAAATTAGTGGTCAAACTCCGGATCAAATTAAACAGATAAAAAAATCGGATGTAGACCTGCCAGTGACAGAGCAAGATTTCGAAGAAGCTATTGCTCGCTGTAAAAAAAGCGTTAGTTCAACTGACATTGCAAATTACGAGGCTTGGAGCGAAGAGTTTGGATCCTTTTAACGCCTCCGTTCTTAAAGTCAAAAATGAAATTTTTTCGACTTATTAACTTATTAATTACTATCTTCCTCTTTCCAATATTTGTGAAACGCAATAAATTCAGTACTTGCTCATTCAATCTTCGTTCATGAATGAACAAACATGTAGTTGCATTCAAACGCAAACAATGTAGATTCACGCTCTTTTCTAAGCAATACTCATTTTTATATTCTTCAACATCATCAATTGATAAATCTTTTAAGCCTATATTTGGTGCTACTTGTGACAGTATAATCAGGAAATCACCTAAAAGAAATGCGGCTCAATCATGGGAGGAGCCAGCAATTTGGCAACTGCGGATTCTTTCCATTTGAATGTATGAGAAACAATCGACTCTTGAGGGAGCCATGGCCCCATTTCTAATCGATTATTTCTCATACATTGAAATGGGAAGAATGCACAGTTGCCAAATTGCTGGCTCCACCCATGGGCTCAATAAAGCATGATGATAAACTTAACTGATAAAAATGCTCAAAGAAAAACAATAACGTTCATTTCATCATCTTTTTTTGAGCCATCAAGTTTTCTTCTTGTATCAATGTAATTACAAAATGGTCTCTAGATCACAGAACTTGATTCCGTCCAGTTTACTTTCATTGTTTCATTATTTTTAGATATCTTGTATCATATTGTATTTTATAATTTTATATCCAATCACTCTTAAAACTTATATATAAGACTAAAGGGTCTCTTGCGCACCTTTTTTTTATTTCTTTTCCTAAGAATACTAGATGAAAGGAACTTACAATAGTTTTCACAATTTCTTTTGAGCAAGGGATCGCGAATTAAAAGGATTTCAAAATTGTGTAAATTTCGAGCAATTTGAAAAGGTTCGCTTTTGGCGAGAAACTGAAGTCCGTAATGGTATAGGACATCTGGTGATCGATATCCAGAAGTAGTCTATTTGCGTGCCATTGAAAAGTCTTGGGTTTTAAGGAAATCATTCCATTTACAGTCTGTGTAGTTAGTCTACATTCTAGTAATGTGGACTAATTAATCTACAATTTGAAACACTGGCGCAGACCTATACTATTGAGCAATCGGCAGTTTTGAGCCATCACTTGCATTTTCAAATTCGTTTTGCAGTCAACCTCCACTTATTTTTACCTTTTCTCTATTAGCGAGGAAGTTTTCGTTGTTTCTATCAGTTTATTCGTGACATTTTACTACAGAATCAGTTATTTCTACCTTTATAGCAGAAGTGCGCATCAGACCCCTTAAAAGAAAATTACCTTACTGAAGAGAAGAATTGAAAACAATTAAAAGAGTCATGACTTCAGAATTTCTCACAAGGATTTTAAACCATCTTTACCATGAAATGACTTGGATTTGTTAAGATAAGGAGGCACACTATTTCAAATGTGAGAATTTAACGTTAGTCTGGCTTTGTTGTGCGAGGTTTAAAGTATCAGGTTTACAACTAAATTAGTGCTTTTAGACACTGAAATGACTTTCGAGGTATTTATCTATTTCAGAATATTTATGATAGAATTTATAATGTATAGATTCATTTATTTATTTTTACCAGCAGTTTTGATTGCATTGCTCTATGATCTGGATTTATACATTTTACTCTGAAATTACAGGGAAACGTTTTGAAACAATTTTCTTTTTTATGATCTTAGAAATAAAGTTTTTACCTAAAGTGTTCTTTTCCATAATATCCAAAATTTAAAATGAATCTTCCAGCCACCAGAGTGCTGCCGGTCAATTAAAGTTGAATAACTGGCAATAGTAAATAATTTGAGGGAAAACCGGGGTGTAGGGTACAGAGAATCACCCTGAGAGAACCTCTATAAAAAATACTATCAGGAATTGTAAAAATACAGCTGAATTGGAAAAAAATGAGGTACCATTAATTGATCCTACGATGCAAATTTTTGTTTTTTGTTTTTTTTTTTTTTCTGTGCTTTCCGCATTATTTTCTCAATTTCCGACAAAATTTTCCGTAAAAATCTTCCCAAGAAGATACCTAACTTAGCACCTCTACACTCTGGTTTTCCTTCAATGGGGCAGTTGCAAGGGTCTGAAATGTTGCGTTTTTCACATAGAAAATGAAAGTCCTCGATGAGCTGAGAACAAAAATGCCTTTGGTTTCTAATTTAGTCGCATTGTTCCGGAGATGAGATTTTGGCCCAAAATACATTGTTTTAAATGGGAATTCCGTGTAGTGACGTCACTACGCCCACGATTTTGTACAACTTTGAACGTGAGTATCTCCAAAACCGAGGCACTTAGGAAAAAACCAAAGGCACCATTGTTCTCAGCTCAACAAGTAATATCATTTTCTTCATAAAAAACACAACATTTTAGACCCTTGCAACTGCCCCATTAATTTACTAATTTTATCAGTAAGACAAAGGACTTTAATCAAGCAGGTATACTCTAATGGAAGAAATCAGAAGTAAATGTTGAAGCTTCATCTCAAGGCTTTACAATAATATTATCTACATCACATCAATCCATTCATGGTTTTCTTCAAGTTACCCTTAAATTTAGAAAAAGAACTCCATGAAAAATTATTCATGTTTCTTTTGTGCCCACACAATGTTCAAAACTTACAGCTTTATATTGGTCCTTTTTTTTCAAATTTTCTAACGTCAGAATTGAGCTGTTGCAAACTTTTGCTACAGGCATATTAATAGTTGATTGAGGGTAAAACCCTGTTAAAAATGACAAAATTCACTCCCGAACTCGAGAGATGCTTTCAAACGCAAGACCGTAGTGATGGTGATTACCAACTAAATCTCATGGCAATTTTATGCTTCTTGTTCTTCTTGTGTGGTGATGCAAAAGCACCTTGTGAGGATGGAACTTATTGAGATAGAGAAACCGAATGTAAAAGGCAGTAATCACCGCCATTTTATGAGTTTGGTAGCTGATTTTTGGATCGTCATTTTTATAGGGTTTTACTTCTCAATCAACTATTAAAAAGTCTGTAGCAAAAGTTTGCAATAGCTCCATTGAGTCAACTAAAATAGCATAGGAACAGTGGAGCACAATGATGGGTATTCAAAAAATTAACACCATAAAATAACTTATCAAAAATTTTGTCGTTTATGCCGATAACTTAACCAAAGTTTAAAATAAAGTCATCAATGATGAAATAACAACAAGAAAACAGGTATGTAACAAACAATTGCTGAGAGTCTGGCTTAATGAACCATGTGCGGCTCGCACATTTACCTGCAGTGGCAATCTAACGGTAATTAGTTTACCTAACGTGAAGGATTTTTAGGTTAGAGTTAGAATAAAATTTTTGTATCTTTTCCCATTTATTCATGTCTTTGTGATTGAAAACAAGGGAACAGATAAAAAAATTACATCTAAAGCTCAAAAGAAAAAATCCTCCGCTTTGGTTGTGCTGATTATTAGACCGCTGAAGTAAATAAATATATAGCTCATTGCGTTTAGCAGCTCAAGTAAGCACAGATTCGTAAAATAACATTGACTATCTAATTGAACAGACATTAAAATTCAATTCATGATTATTTTTTTATTTTTGTCTGAATGCCTGCATTAGTTCCAAAAGCTACGGCACTGTGCAGCTCATACCCATGCACTATACTGAGAGGCAGTGCGCAGAGATTACTCAGGGGGGGGGGGGGATAAAATTCAATCTCTTCTGGGGGGGGGGGGGGGGGAGAAATTAAGAATTAAAAAGTTACTAATGGAGAATGAAATAATATCAGTCAACTCCTTAAATTTAGGGTTAGGTAGGCCACCCACAACGCTTAAATTCATTGTGATAAGTATAGCAGGTTGCCTATCGGTTAAATATCTGTCGCCACAGTTAGGTCTATGAGTCTACGTTTCTCTCATCTCCATGTGTTAGAGAAGGAGAAAAATAGGGACAGATTTCATAGGACTATAGGTCAAGTGAGAGAGAAAGCCTACTTCCTGGATCCAGCAGACCAACAATGTAAAGAGCATAGATGTATGCGCCAAAATTTTTTTTGGGAAAAAAAAACCAGGGTGAACGAACATTTGAATGGGTGTGGCAATTTCTATTTCCAAAAGAGAATTTGGCAGAATTTAATAATTTTAGGAAACAAAGATAGGTAATTACTAATTATAGAAATCGATTATGAAATGAAAGTTTAATAACTGCTCAAACCATGTTTTTTAAATTGGGGCTCTAAAATCAATAAAATTACATTTCAAGGGCAAACACTGGAAATATTCACAAATCAAGATGGGGAAAAATCGTTGGTAGGTATTTATCAGAGACAATATATAAGCTAGAGTTCGCATACAAACTATCTTGCCCACGTTAAAATTGGATGGGCACTTTTTTTTTTTTGTTTCTTCCAAGGGCGGATACAGGAAATTGTCTTTCTCTCTCTCCTCCCATTTGAAAACGTGCGTTAGAAAAGGACAGAAGAGGGGGCCAAAGTCACGTGATGGCCCCCTCTGCTATCCTTTTCTAACACATAAGTTCAAATGGAAGGAGAGAGAGAAAGACAATTCCCTGTATCCGCCCATGGTTTCTTCAGGGTCACAAGCAAACAACATCCAATGGACCCTAAGTAGAGAGTTGAGGAAAGATACTGCTGTTACATGATAGCAGTAGTCAATGAAAGCAAAGCTAAATTTCCCCCGAGAAAAAAAAAACTGTCCACTACGTTAATCAATTGTATGCAATTTCTAGTACATATTCTCTCTGGTATCTTTAGACCAATTATATAAAAAAAAAAAAAAAAAAAATGGAAATCATTTCACAATTAACAAGAACGATTAAAACCTAGTCTACCTACTTTGCACACAAATTATATTATGATTATTAGTCACAATTATCCAATACTGAAACAACTTAAGGGAATCTGCATAAATCTTAGCACCAATATTTGAATCAGGTTAAAAAAAAAAAGATAAAACTATCAAATTCATAGATAGATAATGCATATAAAATAAATTAACAATGAATAAGAAAATAAAGAAAGTACAAGACTGAAAAATATCAACGCTCTGAGGATGACGTCCAAAGAAAAAAGAGTGATACTAATAAAATAGAAATATATCTTTCAAATCACCGAGAGCAGAATGGGTTTTTTGCAAACTTACGCTACAGCATAGATTCACATGGATTTTCATACAAAATATTTGATAAACCCACAAGGAGCCTTCAAATTCCATTCATAAAGTTGTGAATGTATTTTTAAAAATCAGTAAGTTCAAACAGCAGTCTTGCAGTTTTTATACCCAACAAGCAACCGCCACAAAGCCAAACGTAGAACAACACGAAACGGAACTTTTCAAGTAGAGAGAAACTGCTCCCTTGTCAGCTTATCAATACCGCTGCAAGGTGGATACTGCTGTTTAAATTTACTCTTTTTTGTACAAACTAACACTTAACAGCCACCATGCAGTTGCATGTGATAAGATAAGCCTGTTAAGCAGTTTCCCCGCTTATTTCATCAAATGTTTTTAAACTAACCCCTCTATAGCTACCTCTCTGTGAAATTAATCGATCTGTTTCTTAAAATCTCTCTCAAACAAACTGCTTTCAACAATTTAATCTTACTCATGTAAATCATTTATCAAAGATTGGTTACATAAACTATAAATCAATTCTCTAATTATTGTTACTAATTATGTTTATGTAACAAAATGGTGACCTCCGCAAAACCCATGAGCGGTCATTTGCATTCCATGCAATTCCTCTTCATTGACTGGACTTGGTGACATGCAATTGCTTATTTGGAATTAAAGTTGCAAAACTTGGTATCAACGCTTGATGAGTGAATTTTGAAGGTTCTTCATGTGTCCATCGGTTTTTAACATTAAAATTCACAGGAATCAATGCCTCCAACTGCTGTAGCAAAATTTTGAAAAGGACCCATAAAGAGAGGTACAGTTCTCAAAATATCATTGATTAAATAACATTTTTCAGTGGATTTTCGCAAAAATCAGAAATTATTAGCGCTTTAATGCATTTCCATACTGTTCCCTAGGAGGGGCTCTCTCTTCTTCTCAGCAAGGCGGATACTTTGGGTCATAAAGTTGTTAACGTCTCATCATAGTTTGAAATCATGCTATCATTGTCTCTCCTTGTTTTTTTAACACAAAACACAATCATGCCGTCATTGTCTCTCCTTGTTTTTTTAACACAAAACACAATCATGCCATCATTGTCTCTCCTTGTTTTTTTAACACAAAACACAATCATGCCATCATTGTCTCTCCTTGTTTTTTTAACACAAAACAACACAAATGCAACAGAGAAAACCATGGAAATAATCAATAGCAAGACTTTAGTTAGAAGATTACAAGACACCAACAACTTTGCAACTAAAACAAATCACCCTGCAGAGATCAAGAATAAACAGATCACATACACAGCAGATAGATGCAGGAATATCTGGATAAATTACTTGGCCATTCAAGAATAAAATTGATTTTGGAGTGATTAAAAGTGCACTTGTCTTGCAGTATTTCTCTCTCTAAACACATCTCATTAAAATCAGTTTAGGACCATATTTATGATGAGACTCATTTCCCTCCGAGCAAGCTTAAATGTAGATTTCGTTACTTATTTATTTGAGAATAATTCCACAGTTTAAAAATTTTGTGAAATACTTTTGAGAAAATGCTTCAAAAGCAGAGAGTATTAACGCAGGTGATGAAAAAAGAGGTTGAACCTGAGTAAAATGAGTTTTAAAACCAAACAAGAGTAAATGTTCAGATTGGGTTGAAAAAGTTGGTAAAACAAAATCAGGAGGTAAGATTACAAAAAAAAAATAAATAAATAAATAAATAAATAAATAAATAAAAAGAAGGGTACTAAGTTCAAGCTAAGAAGGAGAAACCATGGTAAAATACAAATATAATCCTTGATAACATTCCAATGTAACCAGAGATGTACAGTCGGGGAGAAAAATAATGTCAATTAACTAAAAAAATGTTGGTTTGGGCAGGCCACTTGCAATGCTTAAATTCATTGAGATACGTATCGCGGGTAGCCTATACCCGCAGAACATACTTTTTGTCTCTGACTGTACATAACTAAACAGATAACATATTAGTTTGGTGAAAGCAAAAATTCAAATATTTCAAAAGAAAGATAAAATGAAATAAATATGTATATACCATAAAAAAGTAGTTTTAATTTCAAAAGACACAGTGAGTCTACGTTATACGCAGCATTACGTATTTTGAAACAATAGTTGAGAGAACTATCTAAGTAAGAAAACCCGTTACACATAAAATTTTTTAGAGAAACTTTATATCAAAGGGACAAATGACTGACAAAGAAGGTCGATTTCCTTGGTTGCTGGTGTCAAGGACTTGTGGCTGCAGCCCGTAAAGAATAAAAGTTTGCTTTTTCCTCGGAAGTAAACTGAAAAAAAATGGTTTAAGACCTGTAATTTATCATTCAAAAATGAATTTCAGGTGTACTCGCA
Organism: Trialeurodes vaporariorum; assembly: GCA_011764245.1. Taxonomy (NCBI): domain Eukaryota; kingdom Metazoa; phylum Arthropoda; class Insecta; order Hemiptera; family Aleyrodidae; genus Trialeurodes; species Trialeurodes vaporariorum. The sequence goes on from VMOF01000220.1 coordinate 59,888,431, forward strand.
TCATCTAAAATTGATTTTAATTATTAAAGTTCAAGTTATAGTAATCAGAACTTTAAGCCAGTGCAGCTCCCATGAAGGCTCCCTACGAAGCTCTCAGTGTAGCAATTGAAACTGTAATCTTTGAAATCAATTTCTGAAACACCCAAAATCAGTTTTTAGACAGTTAACCATAGCTTCAGCTCCAAGTCATGGGCTGATGTAGCTTTGATGCAGGTATTTTACTAAACAAAATTTCCAGAAGAAGTTTTAGAATAAAGATTACTCATTGAGAAAAAATTAAAAACACAATTTCAGCACAAAAAACTCCTGTTTGAACTCATCAAAACCCTAAAACCAGTGCAACCACAAAACATAGATACAAGAAACGGTAATTCTAATTATATCTACTAGCAACCAAAGGATAAACAAATTCAAAACCCTCGATAACATTATTGCATTGTGTAAGTACATTGAAAAAATAAATGAATTATTTAGAATAGAATTTGCTGATCTACCTAAACTGTTAAAGTCTTCTACACAGTAATACACAATAGTGTCAATAGTAAATGAACAATCTTTTTGGTTGTTATAGAAACTTGAATAGTTATCCTCAATAAAAGTCTTCTTGAGGTATTCAAACAAAGCTGACAAAGAGTTGAAGTAGGAGACATTTATAGTTTGCACTCTTATTCTCTAAATAGGGCTCAATACTTAAATTTGATTCTAGAGGCTACATATGAGATACAATACTAAAGGAATTTTTTTGGAAAAAAGAGGCTCTTTTTGAGCCATTTTTTTCAAATAATGAAACCTAAAAACTCCTCTTGATTAACAAGTTTTCGGGAGTAGAGGTAAAATAAACGGACAAAAAAGTTCAGAAAAAGATATGGCCCAAAAAAATTGGGGAAAATTGTGGTGAGAAAATTTGGGGAAAAAAGAGCTTGAAGAAATAATGGGCAAAGTTTGATAAAAAATTTCAAAGATTGTTGTGCCAAAAAAAAAAGAAAAAAGAGAGGGAGAGAGAGGGAGGGGGAGGGAGAGAAAAAGAGAGAGGGGGGAGAGAGCAAGAGAGAGAAAAAGAGAGCAAAGATGTTAATAGAGAAAAAAGTATAACAAAAATAGAATCAACAGCGGATAGTAATGCTTAAAACAAAATTAGGGCTTGAAGTAAAAGAATTCAATCATTTAACAAAAGGACTTTGAACACATTTTAGGTAAAACGGCAACTGAAGATACAAACTATTGGGCTTTCTTCGTGCCTCTTGAAGTCCATGCGTTAAGAAGATTTCGGGCAAAATAAAGTGAGAATGAATGTACTTGAATTGCTAAAAGGATGAAGGCGTACCACAAGAGTCCATATGGATACCCCTAAGAAAAAAACAGCAATAACAAGAATAAGAATAAGTAATAGGAAATAAAATAAAAATGTGAAAAAAAAGAAATAAAACAGCAACAGCTCAGTCCAAACCAACATTTTTTCTGAACCAGTCATTTTTTATAAATTTAGGTTGTCTGCCAGAGTTAATGGGAAAAATTGAGTAAGCATCTATTAAGACAGGGCAGTGTCTAAAAGTGTACCAATCTTAGACCTTCTTCCTAGTAAACAATTTGAATGTTGAAATTCCATGAATGGGGCAGTTGCAAAGGTCTGAAACGTTAGGTTTTTTATGCAGATAATGATAGTACTTGATGAGCTGAGAACAATGCTACCTTTGGTTTTTTCACAAGTGTCCCGGTTTTGGAGATACATAGGAGTAAAGTAGTAAAAAATTGTGTGTGCAGTGACGTCACTACACGGAATTCCCATTTAAAACAATGTATTTTGGGCAAAAATCTCATCTCCGGAACAATGGGTTTTGATTAAAACTGAAATACGTCTTTGTTCTCAGCTCATCGAGTACTTTCATTTTTTTCATGAAAAACATAACATTTCAGACCCTTGCAACTGCCCGATTGCAGAAGTTTGATTGGCTAATTTAAATGTTTTGAGTTGCCAATTCTAGTAGGAGCTTTGATTTTCTCCTTGAGATTGGAATTCAGGCTTTAATCTTCATTTCTCAGTAATTTTGGCATAAAATTGGTAACAGCGAAGAAATCATTGCAATCCAGTCAAACTTCAAAATTAAGTAGCGAAATGGATTCGGCTACTCAAAATACAGATGACCACAGCTTTTGAATGAATAAGTTGGACCAGAAATTTAAATGAGCCAACTTACGCTTCACTTTGAAGGTGACTAATGTATTGCTGTCTTGAGGGCGTAAAAATAAAAACATGCAGTGCTTTTCAAGGACTTTTTTTTCCCGCCAAATTCAAAACTTAGGGACCTTCTGCTTCCGTAGACATGCAGAAAACACATCTTACAGAATTATTTCAACTGGAAGTTATGCAAATGGTTCCTTTTTCCGGTATTTTTGAAAAAAAAAACAGAGCACCAAATTTATCTGATTTTTCATTTCTTCTTCAATTTTTTTTTAACTTCTAAAACCTTATGATGATTTTCAAGCCTAATGAAAGTAGAAAACTGATATACCATTTTACGAGCATTAGAGAGGGGGGGGGATATAGATTCTTAAAGGTATACATACAAAATTCAAATGAAAGTTGTGCTGAACTTCCTTCCACTTTGACTGAAGCAAAAAAGTGGTGCCAATACTACTTTTCAAAAAAGGAGAGACTTTTCGTAGGTGCACTCCTTACTATGGTAACAGAGAAAAAAATATTTTACCTGCCAGGTTGTAATTTTGCTGGTCTTCCCAGTGTTAATATACTCCAAAACATCCGAAAAGTAGTAAATTATAGCATACAACAGGGGGCTGAATCCAAATACGCCGATTCCAAGCATATAACGTTCCATTGTTTTGATTCTGTTTTTTCTAACGGCTGACAATCCTAAAAATGAGAGTAACAGACTGATGCACCAAACATACTCCCACCATAGAGGCTGAAACAGTTGATAAAATTAAAAATTAAAATTAAAATGATTAAAATGCAGCAAACTTACTTACAATAAAGAAAGTTTGTTTAATCAATTGGTAAATAAAAACTTTGAGTTGGGAAGACAATAAAAACCCAGAAAAAATACACATCAAAATCCACAGTGCAGACTTAAATGTCAAATGATTGGTTTTAAACAGTCAAAAAGATTATTATTGACACGGAAAAAAAAAAAAAAATACTCGTGTTGCTCTCGGGGGCCATCATTATTTGTTCCGGGTAGGAAATTTTTCATTTAATTTTTCTCTGAGTTTTTCAAAAATTTAAAAAGGAATCTTAATAGGTAACTAATACTCAGATTTTATTGGTGCAGAAAGTTATTTCAACGGGCCATTTGTTTGATCTGAATGAGTTTGAGCAAGTTTAAACCCTCTCCATTCTGCAAGGCTTCAAAAACCAACCCTTTCCTTCTTGCTGATGGGACTCAAAAATAAATTGTCTTTATCTTTATGGGATACAACAGCAGAAATTTTTCAAATTTAACGGCTGTAATTTTTTCAAAAGTATTTTTGTGATAGACTGAAGAAGGTATATACACCAAGAACACGATGAATAATATTCTGAAAAATGAAAAAAGAAAAAAAAAGCCAAAAAATCTCATCAAAGTATAAAGGCCTTTTTATAATGAGAATAAACAATCCCAGGCGATTTTCTTGCTAATTTTTTTCATTTTCAGTATATTACTTTACCGTAATTCACATTTGGATCACTTTTGGCTGTATATTCGCATTTGGTACTTTTAACTTCTAACTCATATTTTTAAACATATTTTCTAAAGTCCATTTCTGAGAAGAGAAAGTGAGACCACTTTTCCCACAAGTTGATATTATGGAATGATCCAGAAAGCCACGAGACTGAGAATTTCTTGACGAAGAGAAAGAAAAAAAAGAAGGGGCACCAACCTTAGGTATTTCCAATTCTTCTATTTCAAGGATGAAAATATCTAATTTGTCTAAAATGTCAGCTGACAATTTCGCCAACATGGCGAAAAACAGTAGATAATGAAAAAATATGCAGTACTTCAACCTCGACTTGTTTTGTGCACTGAAACAAACATCAAAATAGGCATCAACTTAAAATACAAACATGAAAACCAAACCAAAGGCCAAAAAAAAAGTCAGCCTAAAGCCATAAAGTCAGACTCGAAGTCTGTCTACAGGTGTTAATGACTAGACAGTCATACAGACAGTCTATGATCGGACAGTTGATTGCAGAAATGCCCGTGATTCTACAGTTTCATTTATCTGCCACCAAGAAGGAATTATTTTTTAAAGCTGGTTAATTTCCGCAGTCAATTTTGTTTCCGTGGAACACTCAAAATATCCCAAGATCCTGCGGTTTTAGCAATCCTTGCTTTAAAATAGAAAAATTAAACGTGCCATTCCGAAAGTACAATCTATTCAGCGCAAACAACTATTGCTGAATGTTATGATCAGAGGCTGAGGGGAGGAAGGATCAGTAACAGTAGAGGCAAAATGATTGCCCATCAGGTAAGCAAATTTGTGCATACACAAAAGAGGCAAACTTTAGTACTTATTCTGTTCAGAACGATGGTGCATTTTATTATCTCACCCTAGCTGTTTGTTCGACAATGGTGGATGACATCCATGCAGCACCCAAACCTCAAAATTTGTACCTATTCTGAGAGGTAGGGGCGAGACTCAATGTTGAGAGACAGCGGTACCTAAGCAACAGTCCTGATTGGCTAGAAATGGTATAGAGGACGTTGATATTCAGTGCCTGCCGAAAAGTCTTAAACCTCAAACCAAATAATAAGGTACCTATGCTTCAGGTATGATATTTTTTAAGCTGCTCTTTCTAAAGCAAACACATTTGGTGCATTCGGTCCTTACAAGCAGAGTTGAGCTGGAAATGCATTAAACTTGTTGGTGAGCAGTCGGTTGGCAAAGGGTTTGCTAATCAACCGCTCAGCAATGCACTTAGGATGTGGGCATCATTAATTGTCAGAACTGGATACTTGAATATATTTGCTTCAAGAGAGTTATCTCTTGCGGTTGGAATTTTTAATCAAAGCGCCTCAAGATACAGAACACGTAAATTTTGGAAGAAAAATATCAGAGGCAAAATCTACCCTCCCGAACTTTACAAACTGAAGAGTTAAGATGCACAGTTTATAGAGCGGTTTAAAACTTTAAGGCAGAGACGGATTTCAAAGATAAGTTTGACTTCGCTTCAAGAAGCCCTTGGTGTCAAATTTCATCCTATCTTCACAAAGACAGAGCAAGATGTGGGATACGTACAGATAAAAGGGAAAAGTGAGGAAATTTGAGACCATAATAGGATGCCTCACCTAATTTGATATTGGGCTGCCACCCTTTGCCTGTGTGCAAAATCTGCCCCATCAGTACCAGCTACATACGGTCCACCTCTAGAGGCCATCGTTAGCCAAAATTTGTTTGAGAAATTTGAACTAAAAATTAAAACGTTTCAAAAAATAAGACCTCCAGAAGGATGAAGAGACACTATGGCAAGGAAAATTGAGTCATTACAAGATGCAAATTAAAAGCACACGTATCAAACTGTCGGACCAGCAACATAACCTCAGACTTTTAAAATTAAAAATTGAGATGTCTCGCGAGGGGGGGAAAAAATTGAAAAATAAATAAAATGAAATAAATAAAAAATTCCAACGCTTTTGGATGACTGACGAATCAGATAAATTTCACCATTCAACAAAAAGTATTATTGACATTATTTGGCAGCCTGGCAACCTGGCAACGGTTAAGCTGGCATCACTGTAATCTGTATTGGTATTCTGCAAGTTCAAATTTTAATTTTAGGTTATGTGTTTTTAGCGGAGGCAAGCACGCGACACGTGTTTTGCCCCTGACTGTAATTTCAATCCTTGTAGAGTATTCATTTTAAAATCGGATAAATTAATAACCTGAACCATGGTAAGTCATGACCCCCTTGTTTTCTTTCCCTCCAACTCTATTATTCAGCCCCCTTTGGCTCCTCTCTTTACATCCATTTCAAGATGGTAGGCCACCATCGTACATGTCACCTCATTTTGTACCCTCAAGCAGAGACAAATAGAGTCGGAGCACTATTTGGCTGCTGCAGATGCATGTCGGATTCATCAGAATCGTCGAAACTCGTCGCATGATGTTGAATGGTGACATTCGGTAAACACAGGGGGGATATGTGGTGCTGGGAAGTGGAGCGGAGGGTGCGCTCCGTTCAACACCCTGCAACGATTTTCTTGATTCTGCGAGGATTCGGTCTGCCTGAAATCCTCCCCATGTATTTTAGCTCAGTGCTCGGTCTCTACTTGTCTCTGTCCTCAAGCGACACCCCCCCCCCCCTCCCCATTACTAGCTCTAATTGCAAGCACACTGGATGTCGGAAAAAGAGGCAACGATATCCCCTCTCAAGAGTGACTCTTGGTGCGTTAAGATTAAGCGTTAATCCATAACGATGCAGCAGTGTGTTGCTTATACTTGAAAATGTCATCGCTGTTATCAAATGAGGGCAAAACAAGAAAGTCAGTGGAAAATCAGCCGTACCTCTGTGGTTTCAAAAGCGAAACTGTTGGGAAGTCTTATTGAAGCCGAGAGGGGACGCATGTAGAGTATCAGGATCTGACTTGTAGCTGTGCTAATGTCCGGTAAGACACCTATCATTGGTTTGCGTTTGCTAGCAAAGAGTCTAAACTCTTGCTAACCAACTGCTCAACGCTGAGTTGTGATGCATTTGCGACTTCAATTATTGTTTCATGGAGTGAGAATGATTTTGGTCTGTTTGGTTTCTTCGCACTATTTTTTATCTCACTCGCTGTCGTTTTCAAACTTTGCCATAGCTGTCTGAATAGTCAGAATATTCTGAAATCTTTAACTCCTCTTCTAGAACTGTATACTAGAGGCGGGCGATTAGTTGAAAAAGCGATTAGTTCGATTAATCGGGAAAAATAGTAATCGGTCTTTACTGATTAATCGGAGAGTAATAATCGATTAATCGATTATTAATCGGTTTTTTCCAGAAATCCGAGAACATTGCCATTTTAAGTGAAAATTAAGTTATGATCTCTATTAATGCCCAAAGTAGCGTATGATTATCTTGTATGCATGTCCCAAACATGCTATTATACAGTTCACTCTTTCCATTGACCAAGTAACCTCCATGCAAGTCTCAAAGTAAAGGAAGTTCAGCGATTTGGGATGGGCTTAAGAGTTGTTATTCAATAACAGTTCCAACTGTAACCGTTTCTTAAAAAATGAACATACAATATGAACGAACACACAACGATGGAACTTGGAGGGCGCATCCCCGGGCATTTTTTAAAAAATATGAAAAATCCGATTAATCCAGAGCAAACAATCGATTTCACGATTAATCGGAGTTCAGATAATCGATACGATTAATCGATTTCTGACATGCCGATTAATCGATTATTAATCGACTAATCGCCCGCCTCTACTGTATACATGCAACTCGGGGCTGCCGTTTTGCGTATAATTAATGCTATTTTTCAATTCACCGATGCTTCCATCGGTTGAGAAAAGATTACACAGTTCAGGTCAGTGTATGACTGTAATGCACGAAAATACTCGCATCTGTTATCTTTTCTCAACCAGTGGAGTCGTTGATGACTTTAAACAACTTGAGGATATTTTAATTAATTAACGGAGTTTCCACCGATTGAGAAAAAATTACAGATCAGAGTATTTTCGTGCATAACAGACATACACTAAACTGAACTGTGTAATCTTTTCTCAACTGGTGGAATCATTGGTGATACGAAAAAATAGCATTGTTTGTACGCAAAACGGCAGCTCTGGCTAAACGTGATGGCCCCCTCAGCTATCATAAAATCTAATACCTGTGTTGATGACCAAAGAGAGAGAGAGAGATAAGTTCCTGTATCAGCCAATGCTGTGATGTAGTCACTGAAATAGTCTCCATGTATTTAATCATCACCAGACGATCAAATCTAGCGACAGTTATACTTTTATGAAGCTGAATGTGAAGTAATCAAGTAGTATTCAGAATCAATTCACTGTGGAAGATAAATAGAGCTCCTTTCAAGTTAGTTGGTGTCGGAGAGTTCTCCATGTTTATGCGCTGTCGATTTAATTTAATCATTGAGAACTATCGGACGCCAACTAATTTGAAACAATCTCCAAGTTTGACTTCTGTGTTGAAAGAGCGCATGGTTTACAGCACTCTTCTTCTTTTATCAGCTTTTTCAATCAATCTGTAACTATTTTTAACTCTATTGTGCTGACTTTCCATTTCATCATTCTTGAATTTTTGCAGGGTTTCGTAAAAGTTGTGAAAAACAAGCAGTATTTCAAGCGTTATCAGGTCCAGTACCGAAGACGTCGAGAAGGGAAGACCAACTACCGTAACAGGAAGAAGCTTACTTTCCAACCAAAAAATAAGTATAATACTCCTAAATACAGGCTCGTGGTTAGAATCACCAACAAAGATGTTATTGCTCAGGTTTGTATCTATTTTTAAGCTTTCAGTTGTATTTTTCATTTTATCAAGGACTTAGTTTTTTTTTTATTTTTAGGCTGGAGTGCATTGGATATATTGTTGAAGCAGAAATGGCGCAGTGGCCGATTTGGGACTTCCAGAGTTGTTGGCAATTATCGGCACTCATAGTTTGGTCTGAAAGTTAGAACACCCACCCACTAAATTTTAACTGACGTATAATCTACCCTCCATTTTAATGGCATTTTTAAGAAGAACAAAGCGTCTCCATTTCGCAATCCACCCAATGAACGAGAACATCCACCTGCTAGATGTTTAACAGACAGTCTTAATAAAAGTAGCCCTAAGTATCCATTTGCACTTCATCAGATATATAATCTGTGATTAATTGCTAGATGGTCTGAGGGTTAAGACTTAAGTTAAGTCTTAATAAAAGTAGACCTAAGTATCAATCTGCACTTCATCAGAGATATAATCTGTGATTAAATGCTAGATGCTCTGAGGGTTCAGCCATAAGTTCAAGTTACCTGTTAAAACCTGTTAAAATGGATAATAATCATATCTCTTATGCAATCAGAATTGCCGTAGTAAAATGCCAGGTTTAATTTAGGTTTTATCAGATGTAGACAAATATTTCAAGCAAATATTTCTAAATCTTTTTTTTTTTTTACAGATTGTCTACTCCAGAATCGTAGGAGATATGGTAGTATGTGCTGCGTACAGCCATGAACTGCCAAAGTTTGGAATCAAAGTTGGACTCACAAACTATGCGTCTGCGTATGCCACAGGTCTTCTTATTGCTCGTCGAGTAAGTTTATTCCTTTTTTTGTCGAAACATAATGTCCCTCCTTTTTTCTGCTCTCTTCTAAAGTGCCTAGCTGATTCTTGGGAGTTTTTCTTCTGCCAGGTCCCTCTGGGCTTCTGAGATAGCGGACTCTGGTCCGCCACTAATGGTCTGCCATTAGCACTGTCATCAGCATAGTGGTCAATAGCTGTCATTTCATATGCTCTGATTAAGCAGGGGTGCCAAAAATGCCTGAACTAGTGATCTGCGGATCGGCTGAAATTGAAAAAATTTCTGGGAAGGTAAGGGAATTTATTAGAATTTGACGAAATTTGCACGGCAAAAACATTTTCCTGTGTGAATGGCCCCAAAATTTTGAAAATATAGGTCATTTTGAGTATAAAGAGTACTTAAATAACCCCCCCCCCCCCCCCCCCCTTAAAAAAAGGGTCATCATATCTCAAATTCTTGTGAGGAAATTTAGCGAAAAACCTGAGAGGAAGAAATCTCAGATCGTGTGAAACTTTGGACGTTTTGCAGCATCTTGCGCCTCTGTGATTAGGTCAACCAGAATTTCTGATTATTGCATCCTGCCCTGTAAATTCGCATTGACGATAATACTCTCTCTCCGAAGAGCAAGGAAGTAAAGATAGATAGACGGATAGATAATTTTGTATTCAGGAAATATTTTAACAAAATGAAAAACAAAAACTACCCTGCCTCAAGAAATCTTGTGTGGCAGCGGTAGGGTATATTTTAAAATATAAATAATTACAAATCGTAAAAACAAAATAAAAAGAAAAATTAATAAATATTAAATAATAAAAGAGGATAGATATAATTATAATTTTACTTTTTACTCTTTGGTTTTATGAGGAAAGGTAACTGAGATATAAATAGTAACAAATGAAAGAAAAAAAAAAAAAAGGGATTATCAGTAAGAAAGGATTATCAGTAAGAACATATTTTTTTAAATGGAATTTTCACTTACCGTCTCTCATTGTTTTCCTCCTTATTTCAGTTACTTCAAAAATTGCAACTAGATTCTCTCTATGAAGGATGCAAAGAAGTCAATGGCGATGAGTATATTGTCGAAGCAGTTGAGAAAGGTCCTCGTCCTTTCAGGTGTTATTTGGACATTGGTCTCGTTCGGACATCCACGGGAGCTCGTGTATTTGGCGCCATGAAAGGAGCCATAGACGGTGGTTTAAATATCCCTTACAGGTAATTTCGTACGTCTTTATCAGAAAAAGAACAAAAGGTCTGGGTTCCTATCTTTCGCTGTAGTTTTGCTACAAAACAGTGTTTTTTATATTATTACAACTCAAAGTGGCGTGCTTGCAGCAATAGAATAAGATGACATTTAGAGCATTCACCACTTTGGATTTTGAAGGTTCTTATAGTCTGTTCGTTCTAACTTGAGTCCTGAGCGGGCGATAAATGAATTTCGGAAAATAGGGAATGGCAACACTTCAAAAGGTTGTCATAGCTCGAGAGTCGGGCAGCAGGCTCGTCACCTCGGCTGACTGACGAGTTAGTACTCCTACGTTGCCGCAGAAGGAAAATCTACCTGAATCTCCAGGTCTCAAGTTAGAACGAACAGACTATAGTCTGTGCTTTGTCCTTTTTTTTTGGAGGGCAGAATCCACTGGAACACGAGCTCCATATTTTTGTAACATTCTTTTGCACTGCATTGAAAAAAACACTGGAAAATTTTGAATGAAATGATGGCAGCTCTATGAAATTGTGCTTTTATCTCAATTTAAAACTCATCGGTGGACAAAGAAAATAAGAAAAGAAACGTTACGCAAATTCAACCTGTTTGAAGAATGGCCGTTGAACTGACTCCGGCCTTTGTTTCTTCTTTTGATTGATTTTGCAATCCACCTAGTCAAAGCTGAGTTTATTTGTTCAGTTAATCATCGATTTTTTCTATTTGAGTTCACACCTTTTCAGTGTAAATGGGTCAGTCATCTTCAACTTGGTTATTGTATAAATACTGAGCAATAAGTGCTTGTGACGTGATAAAAGCGGGAAGACGTATTGAAGGATGGGAACAGCAATAACCACGTCTGCTCATCTCACGTATGAGTCTTGAAATGTGATGGTCTTCGCCAAGAATTTCCCCTGACATAAAGCAAGAATTAGAGTTCAGACAAACCGCAACACATTTCTTTGGCTCGAAGCCAACTCCTTGTCTATCCATTTTAAATAGAGATGTTAAGGCTGTATGGATCAATAAATTTGTCAGTCAATAACTTTTACCTCCCCCCCCCCCCCTCCTCCCTCTCTATCGTCACTCCGTGATGTTCAGCTCCATTAGTTGAGACGGATAGCCATTAGCCAGTGCTCCGTGTTTTAAATCAGCGGTTCTCAACCTTTTCTTAATCATGGATCCCCTGTTGACATTTAATTCAATTCAATTCAATTTATTATCCAAAAAAATTTACAAAAATAAGTGAAAAAACAACATTGTGCACTACCCAAAAGCATAGCTTGAGTGGGTGGGACAAAATAAGCAAACTAACATAAAACAGAACAAAAATTAAAAACTAATAATAATTTAAGTTAAAAAAATAAAACAAAAAAAACAAAAACAGAAAACAATGGGGCTATTGCACACTTTTGCTATAAGCGATTTAATAGTCGATTATGGCGTAAAAACCTCAACAAATAACGATGGCGGCACTAAAAACTTCCAAAATCCACTCCTAAACTCAATAAACGCAGTTATTTCCGGGAGCGTAATGGTGGCCGAAGGCACTAACAATGGGAGATTCCTATCTTAATTTCGTCACTCTTTCTATGCTGACAAGGATGATTCACAGAGTAATTAGTAATCAGAGTGATGATCCACATCCGATGAATGGTACCGTAACACCAAGTGACACCGGTGTCAAATGAAAGTAGTCTCTTATTGGTCACTTCTTGATGGAGTTTCAGAATTGTTAGATGGGAATCTCCCATTGTTAGTGCCTTCGGCCACCATTACGCTCCCGCAAATAACTGCGTTTATTGAGTTTAGGAGTGGATTTTGGAAGTATTTAGTGTCGCCACCGTTAGTTTTTGAGGTTTTTACGCCAAAATCGACCATTAAATCGCTTATAGCAAAAGTGTGCAATAGCCCCATTCAGAAGCATAGTTAAATTAATCATTTATTTATTTATTGGGCGGCTGGACTTTACTACTACTACTACTACTTATTTATTTATTTATTTATTTATTTATTTTTTTTTTTTTTGGCAACCATGATTGCATAGAAGATTTTTATAAATTTTTATAAATGCGGCTCATGAGTAAATATTAAATAAAAAAAAAAAATAAAAAAAAAATTAAATTTATAAGCTGAAAAAACTTCAGTTTTTGAAGTAAAACATAATTGAATTGAAGTAAAACATATTGAACAACAACGACAGATAATTCTGTCGACATTGGTGTAGCTTGAGAATTTTGCAGCAAAAATATCACCCTTGCGACATGATGCTGACAGAAATTTTAACAACTTTTCAAAGAAAAACTAATCTAAGACACTAATTTAGCCATTTACTAGAGGGTTGATAAAAATTAGCATTTTACTAATGGGTCTATTGCTCAATTTTGCGATAAAGGCAGGAGCAATTGAATGTACTGTAAATTATCACGAGACAACGGATAGGACCGACGGAAACTCCTTAATTTTCCTCTCTAATAGAGAAAAAGTAGTAGTAAGTTGAGGGTCACTGTGAAACTACCGATTGCGCAATAGTATAGGTCTGTGCTAGTGTTGCTAATTATACATTAATTAATCCACGTCACCAGAATGTATACTAATTGCATGGACCGTATATGGAATGATTTCCTTATAACCAAAGACTTTTCAATGAACTACTTCCAGTTATCGGTCACCAGATGTCCTGTTTTTCTATGCAATCATCAGTTTCCTGCCAAACGCGAACCTTTTCAAATCGCTTGACTTTTTTGCAACTTCGAAATCTTTTTAATGGGGCTCTTGCAAACTTTTGCTATAGGGGATTGAAGAGATAATTCTTGCGTAAAAACTTGTAAAATGACAATGAGTGCACTGAAAAATCACGAAATTCACTCTCAGAATCAGGCTTAGTGGCGGATAGATGCAGGTATCATGGGAGATTCCTATCGACATTGAGACGTATCTCTGTGTTTCTGTAGAGAAAGTGACATAATAGACAAGAATCTCCCAAGATACCTGCGTTGAGACGCCATTGCCATTACAAACTTACTGTCCAAGCAGTTATGTTAGTTTATTACTGAATTTTAGACTTTCTCGGTGTGATTTTTGTGATTTTCGTTGGTTTCTAAACTTCACATTGGACTATTCATTTGCTCCCAGCAGAAGTTTGCAAGAGCCTCATTCTTGATCAAAAATAAATTATAAAAAATACTGTAAGTTTCTTTCATCTCGCCCTTTAAGAAAATGAAATAAAAAAAAGTGTGCAACAGACCCGTGTTTCTTTCAATTTATGTGTTTTCAAACCAAGCAAAGTCATAATGTTTTATCCTACATCAAATTCAACATTTTTTAAGCTACTTTTTCTTTTGTTCCAAACAGGTCCAAAAGATTCCCTGGTTATGACGCAGAGGCTAAAGAATTCAATCCTGAAGTTCATCGGAAGCACATTTTCGGACTCCATGTAGCAGAATACATGAGAGCGTTGCAAGAAGAAGATGAAGAATTATACCAAAAACAGTTCTCGAAGTACATCAAAGCTGGTGTCAGCAGTGAACAAGTAAGTTTTCTCTTTTGTTTCACCGCATCATCAAGGAAAAGAAACTCTTTAATCCAATATTTATTTGCTACTTTACATTTGGTGTTCAGGAGTGTGTTCATCAGTTTTTGGGCTGAAATCTATGTCAACTCCTGCTGTACATTACTTACTGTAGCAAAAGTGTGCGAAAGACCCTAGTATTGAAACTAGAAAGTCTGCCATTTAAAACGTTGACTTTCGCTGAATGGAATTAAATTCGTAAATTCAATCTAAGGAGAGAAATTAAATTTGATGGACTCATAAAAATTAGTGCAAGTTTTGTAAAACTAAGAGTTTTGAATAACTCACTAGCTTTTATGCATAAAGTGGATTTGACAATCAAAAACCAGATTAGTTTACAGGTTTCCTCTCAATTCAATGAAATAACTAATCCTTGTCATTTATAACGGTATGAAGTAAATGACCATAGTGCCTGAAATAAATGTAACTCAACTTTATTGATAATTGTGAACAAACAAACGTTGTTCCAGGTTGAAACTATCTACAAGAAAGCTCATGAGTTAATTCGAGCCGATCCTGCCGCGAAACCGAAAGAGAAGAAGACTGTCACAAAGAAACGGTGGAATGCTGCTAAACTTACTCTGGCTCAACGCAAAGAACGTGTCACGCAAGAGAAAGAAAAGTTCATCGCAAACCTTGAAAAGGGTGGTGCTTAGGTTTTATTATTTATGATGTTTTTTTTATGAATAAACTCTTCAAAAATATTTTATTTTGTTACAATCATAATTTACATCATGCCTCAAATATTAGAGCTTGTTTCACGAAAGAAGGCGGTTGCCAAATCATGCGGCTGGCTGTGCAAAGACTTGTTTGCGTTCTTGAATATGTTCAAAAACGCAAACTCGCCTCTGTGCTGTAAACAAACCCTTCTGTCATTGGCCAACTCTCTTTCTGTAACTCTTACCACTCAAGTCCATGGGTAATGTCACTATGAGAAATTTACAAAATGACCACAGTGATTTCTGAAAATATCTTCTTGATCGCTCCACTGCATTGACCTGTTGACCCAAGTTCAACAATTGACCTGACAGAAAGCTAAAGCTGCATAAAAAACCGACGATCGATTAAAAGTGAAAATAAAGAAAATAAAACTCTCTTCAAAAATACAAAAAAAAACATGCTGATCTTCAATTAGTTAGTGTGGTCTTATTTTTCCAAAATGTGTTTTTTAATTTTTAAAGATAACCAATATTTTGCATCCAACTAATGGAAAATCAACCACGGATTGAATTTTTGAATAATCAACAATGAGTCTGTTGTGTACTTTTGCCGCAACAATTTAGAGCCTTGACTCTTTAGTATATTTTTGCAGAAAGAACGATGCGCACCTTGTAAATACTCAAAAACCACTCATTAACACAGGAAATCATTTTAAGTTCAAACAGCCCGTGTTACTCTAGACACTATTTGCACCTGCTTACTACTACATAGACCGAACCATCGTGTATATGTAAGCAACATTGTAACTATGAAATGATGGAATTACCCTCAGAATACATGAAATATTGACTGCATTTGCTGTCTGGTCTTTTCTGGTTTATCTAAGATTACAAAATAATACAAAAATTGTATGCATCTAAACGAAAGATTCAAATGTTTCTAAGTTGTGTTGATGTTTACGTAAACAAGGTGGTTCCGTCTATGTAGTCGTATGTCAGTGATAATAGTGTCTAGTGTATTGCGGGTTGTTCAAAATGGAACTGATTTCTTGAGTTAATGAGTGGGTTTTGAAAGTTCATAATCAGAGCATTGTTTTTTTTGCCAAATTTTATGTTAGAATCAATGTGTTATATTTCCATAGCAAAAGTACATAACAGACCCATTGACCAATTACAGTGAAAGCTCATTCTGTGGAACTATATTTCTGCCATGTATTAAATTCCTCTTGAGAAGTAAAGTTGGCTTGTGTTAAATAATTTGTTAAAATCCAAGAAAAATTGATTTTTTTTAACATATTTTGGCGGATATAGGTAAGCTTAACTCCTTACTGCAATTGACTCACAAAATCGTTTTACAGGTTGCGCTTGTGTGTCAAGCACAGCTTGAAAGATTCCATTAACGCTTCCATATTTTACTATCGGGTGCTATGCAGTGTTGCCGAATTATGGGTAAAAAGCCGTTTCGTCCCCATTTAAATCAATGTAAAAGGTACAGCTTTTTCATCCCAATCTGACAACACTGGTGCTATGTAGCAATTGACAAATATATACAGCGCTACCACCTTAAACACAATTTTGTCAGTAGAGCACGATATGCGAGCTGTAACGCTGGTACTAAACCAGCTTTGCCTGATTTAAATACAAGCGGAGTAAATGAGTGTGGAAAAAAATTCGAGCGGTAAGGTTTAAATGAATATAAACAAACAAGCTTCCCATGTTGAATTTTGACATAGATCTAGTCAAGAAGCATGAGTGGTGTGGGAATGTCCAAGACAAGGGAAGCAGATGAATCCTTTTCAAGTGATTTCGCCACCCTCTCGCAACTTGCAAGGAATTTCTGTCGGCAAAATGAACCATGCCAGTCATTCTCTTGGAACCAAATAATGTTAGGTCCCGAGCGTAACTTACGTACGGTCATGTGACGTGCGTAGACTCTCTGATTGGTCGAAACCGCAAGCAATTCAACTTGTGCACACTGCAGGGACCATATGTTTTGAACCTCTATCTAAGGAGTTGATTGACAGACATTCTTCAATTTGTCGATTGTACCTCTTTCCACTGGTTTTGACATTTTTCAAGACATTGTGAAAAAAAGGCAGCAAAAGTATTGGTGGAGACATGTGTTAGCCGAAGCTTGAAAACATGCTCTTGGTTTAAAATAGTATCGATTAATTTTTCTCATGGTGTCGGTTTTCTAAGGTCAAGATTTCTATTTGATGGTTTCCAAATACATCATATAAAGAAATATACAGGGAGCTATGGTGAATATTTTGCAATCAGCTTTGATTTTTAAAAAAAGCTGAAAAATGTGTTCCATACTTGAGCGGACATCTTCTTAGGGTTCGTCAAATCCCCGGTCCGCCAAGGGGCAGTTATAGCTCGGGGCCAAACCCCCCCCCCCCCCCCCCCCCCCTACAAATTATTTCATGTGGCTGTGCCCACGCAACAAAGGAGAAGAAGAAATTCCAACTGCATACTTTGAAACCCAAAAAAATAATTTTGCGCGCAATTTTTATATCCGAAATACAACTTCTTGTCAAAATTATTCGCGGCAGGACACGCGCCAAATTCTGCGATCTAAGTATTTTAAAAAATACACGGATATACTTTCGAATTCTTTGAAGATACACCGGATACACGCAAATTATTCCATCTTAACATTCTAAAACTCAAACTTGCGATGGTCTTATGGCCCTCATTTTTCAGCGTGTATTTTCGAAAGACGCCGTTCTCAAGATGTTCACCGCTCATCACTCCTTTTTTTACCTACTTTTTCTTTCTTGCACCAGAGGTAGAATAAAATATGAGGTATCCGTTTCTCCCTTTCCTTTTTCGATGGATTGTGGAAGAAAATGAACAGCCAGTTAAAAATTCAACTTCTTAAGGTGCGAAGGCGCTCCTTTTCAAGTTAAATAATAATTATTCAAGTCGTCGGTGTTATGTACTTATTAGATTTTATCAATAGAGAATGAGTTCCTGAGTTTATGAATATGACGCAGATTTTCGATTTTTGATAAATGACGTCATTCCATCAAGGGTATTGGGAGTACGGTAGTGTATGATGTACGGTAATTTGAACTACCGTACCAGCTCAGCTGTTCTCAAAGTTTTCGATTCTAAACAAATAACAGCCAAGTTTTGACAGTTCCTGTGTAATTAGTGATTATATTTTTTGTCGTGAAATTAACAAATCGAAATGGCACTCAAAACTCTCGTTGGTCAAAGTAAGTTAATTCCGAAACATATTCTTCCGTTCGTATTTATCTTGTTTCTTCGCAAACGAGCAGGTTAAGATTTTAGCCTGGGGGATCATTTTATCAATATGCACAGGCTCCCCCTCCACACTTCATATCTTCGACACAGTTTGATAATTTGAAAAACTATGATTTTCACGGACTTAAATCTCACTGTCGCTTTTGGCATTCGAAGGATATTCATTTGGATTCTGCTGATTAACCAAAGTATAGAATCTTATGCAATGACAGACATTTTAGTGTTGCCTCTGGTAGGCTGGATCGGCTGCCAATTGAGATGTAGAGGACAGCAGATTCTGTTTTACCTCCCACTAATCTCTATTAATGCTCTTTGTCAAGCACTTTAAACTGTGTCTTGCTGTTTACCGCAACCCGCTCATTTTGATTCATGGTGTGAGAGAGGAACCTGGTGCTCTGCCTGAACCTCCGGAGGTTCAGTTCTTTGATTCTTAGTTGTAACTTGAGATGTTTTGGATGCTGATTTTAGAGTATCACTTCCTTCAGTTTGTTGTCTAGATGGCTTGCAATGTACACCTACCCACCTTCAAGCTGATTATGAACAATCGCATCGTAATGCTATCGAGTCGATGTTCGAGCGTGTGTTATCTTATGAGTGGTGCCATTCCGATAGAAACCCTCCCATCTCTGCGGAAATTCTCTGATAGCTCAGGAGTCATTGGCAAATTTCTGCAGAGATGAGAGGGTCTCTATCGGAATGGCACCACCCATAAGATAACACGCAGTCGATCATTGACTCGATAGCATTACGACACGATCGTTCATAATCAGCCTGCAGCTTGATTTCAATTATTTTCTCTTCCTCATTTTTACGTTACTATGTACACTTCAGTCATACCTAAATACATCAAAATAAGATCAATGGCTTGACTGACTGAATCCTAATTTTTTCTTGTTGAACTCATTTTTTGAGCTTACGGGATGTAAATTCAATGTGTCAAGCCTAACGCTGATCACGTATAATGGAGTTAAGAAGTCAACTTCGTCGAGGAAAAAGTATGGTTTCCTTGCGAGGTCATGCTGTGATCTGGAGTTAATTGGTTTTCTCGACTCCATTGCATACATGTACTTAATCAGCGCCCTGATTTAGATTATATTGCTGTGGATTAGTGGTGTAGCTAGAGTTTTGTTCTGGGGAGGGATCAGAGTTAAATTTCTCTTTTCCCCATGATGTCAAAGTTGAGGAGGGGGATTAGGAAGTGATGATTTCTATTAGGTCATCAATTTCAGTCAATTAAGGGATGAAGGCAAAGGGCTGTTTCTCCTTGTTTATTAGTTGGGCTCCTTAGAGGTTGGGGGGGGGGGGGAGGATTGATCCCTCTGATACCCCCGCTCCAGATGCCACTGCTGTAGATCCCCAGATAGGTCAGCGCTTACTGATTTGAAGATAATAGCAGGGGTAATTTAGATTGATACAGGTAGATGCATTATTCTAAGCAGAGCATTGTGAGGGATGTGCTTCTCTCAAGTCCTCAGGAGATAATAGCTTAGTCATGTGAGTTGGTTCACTCGAGCTGGTTGACCCAATCAGGGATTGTGAACCGAGAATCGTTATCCATTAAATGGAGTCCTTGCATTTACTGATTTTGTGAAATGGACCAATGATAGTTTACTTTATAATGCAAGTAACTTTACTATCTCCCTGTATTTTTTTTTTTTTCTGACTGAAGAAACGCTTTTATAGCCATCCTTCTGACGGACGAGAAGGGCATGTGAGATTCCTTTTCTCCAAAGTGGCCCCACTCACCAAAAATCCTGCTGTTCCGGCTTCTGTATACAACAGAAGCACTGAGTCAATACCCCTGGCAATCTGGAACCGACGTTAGGCATTACTTAACTCCTTGATTCTTCATTACGTTTCCCTGTATTTATCCAATGTATTTTTAAGCATCTACCTGTATTTATCTACCTTGTAGCTGGTGTATAAAATCATAACCCAGTTTGCCTATGCATTATATATTTTCTCAAAGGTATTCTTAAATTTTCTTCATTTTTTTAAAAATTAGTAGACGCTCTGTAATCTGATGCAGTTTGCCCTGAGTAAATTTACAGTTTTGTTAAACAGAGAGTGAAGTTGAGTATTATTCAAATTACACAATCTGATGTGATGTGGGTGGTTTAGTTAGTTTTTGAGAAGCATACATTTAGGCCTGTGCGATGTCTCATTCGGTCCATCGAAGTCACTTCGATGCCGATTTCTAACATCGGAGCGATGTATCGAAACATCGAAAAATCGAAAAATATCGGATAATATCGAAACATCGATCCACATCGAAACATCGATCGGCATCGAATCATTAATTTACTGAAAAACATTGAAACATCGATATGCATCGAAAAATCGACCTGCGTGTAAGCATTCCATTTACATTAAAATACCAAAACATCAACAAAAAACTGTCATATTTCTTGATTTTTGTTCTAAAGATCGATTGGAACAGTGGCCAACACGACCGTTTAGTCGGAAAAATCGATATGAATCGATTTTTCGATCTGGATCGAAGTTGTAATGTTTCGATGTGAATCGATGTTTCAATGTTAATCAATGTTTCGATGCATCTCATGAGACATCGAACCGCATTCGATGTCCCTGAAACATCAAACAAGCGTCGATGTATCGAACATCGCACAGGCCTACATACATTTAACCGAACTTTGGGATACTGTTGACTGATCCAAGTAGCGATGGACCCAGGCTGCCCAAGGGGCATATTGCGAGCTTTCTCATCAAAATTGTATCGAGTCGGTGATCGAACCAATGAAGTTAATCTTCATAGGAAGGTGCAATTTACTTTCCAATAGATTACATTTCTTTTTAATATTTTGATTTTTTTCCTTGGAGATTTTCTTAGAAAGAAATCAAATTTTACCATGTTGACAGCGGAAATTTATAAGCAGACGTTTTATTTGTTGATAAAAAAATTGACAAAATTTTAGGTAAATTTTGATCGTATCTATGAGGGTGGAATTATTTACGTGGACATTTTGGGAGGCGATGGATATCAGGAGACAGTCAGTTAATCAAAATTTTTTTGTGACCGACAGATCTGAAACTTTTTTACTTATTAGATTATTAATGATTGACATGAAATTTTTCAGAATTTCTTTCTTACTTAATCTGACAAGTGGGTCTCTAGCAAAGTTTTGCCGCAGCAATTTAAAGCATTGATTTTGTTGAAAATTGCTGTAAAAATAACAATTTGCGAACGTAATTCTACTCAATTTCACTACTAAAAATAAGCCAGCCAAAAGTTATTTTCTGTTCCCACGGTTGGTTATACAATTCAGCCCAAATATTTTCACCTTGGACACTAATTGCGTGGCGTATTCAAGGTGACAGTCGAGGCTGATCACTTGAGCAAATTAGGTATCTGAGACTTGAACTGCTGATAATTATTAGGATTTTACACAATTTCTCAGGATGTATGTTATTGTTGAATTAACGAATCAAGCAATCAAATATTGTATTTGTTCATGGGATCAGCTGAGTCTGTTATCTCCAGTTATCTG
The DNA here is from genome assembly GCA_011764245.1 of Trialeurodes vaporariorum. Lineage (NCBI taxonomy): Eukaryota > Metazoa > Arthropoda > Insecta > Hemiptera > Aleyrodidae > Trialeurodes > Trialeurodes vaporariorum. The sequence goes on from VMOF01000220.1 coordinate 59,909,871, forward strand.
CAACCCGGATTTTGGGGCTCTTGACAGTTTTAGCTCTAAGCAAAAGAATAGTTAATTCGTCAGTAAAATCCTGCAAAAATTTTGATGAGCACATGAAAAAATTACTAAACTCACTTACAGACGCATAAAGTCTAAGGCATCATGGCAGAGCTACGCAGGTAAAGTTGGGGACAAAAAAAATGTCAGACGACTCCTTGAGGTAGGCCACTTGCAATGCTAAAATTCATTGAGATAAGTATCGCAGGTGGCCTACTTCTAGGAGACGCCTGACATTCTTTTTGTCCCCGACTATACCATGGGAGATTTTTATCTAATTCAAGACTTTCCTCTGTGTGTTTCTACAGAGGGAGAGAGACAGATGAGATTGGAATCTTCTTTGATACCTGCACAGCTCCGCCATATTTACTCTTGAACAGCGGAGCTACGGAGGGGTTATGGGGGATTCCTATCTAATTTTTCACTCTCTCTATATAGAAACACTCACAGGAAAGTCTCAAATTAAGTAGGAACCTCCCGTGGTACCTGTACAGCTCGGCTATTACGCCTTAAACTTTAAAGTCATTTTGTGAGTCTGCGAGTGATTTTCATAATTTTTTAAGTGCTTATCAAAATTTTTACTGGATTTTACTCAATAATTAACTGTTCAATTGCTTATAGCACAAGTTATCAAGAGCCCCATACCCAAAATGAAAAGGAACTGGGCGGAATAGTATCCAGTGATTGTATCAGAAAGTGACATTGCGCTTGCTGAAGTGAACTGCTGTAGCTCTTTTAAAAGCATGCATCATCATCTTGCGCTATGTAACAACAGAATTATTGCTCAAAAGCACTGTAATAAAAGTTCGCATAGGATCCAATCGTATTCTTAAAACTTAAAGACTGATTACTGATTTTAAAGTTATCTATGTTTCCCAGTCTGTGCATTTTAGTAGTCTGATCACACATACTTTCAATATTGAAAAATGTTGATGAAAAAGGTCTGAACCGCTTGCCTCTATCTTCAAAACAACTTTTAAAATCATACCGCGTTTTTTTTTTTTTTTTTTTTTTTTTTGCTTTACATAAGAAAGGTCTTTTACAACGCTTCTCTTCAATTTAAAGAACCTTTCTCCAACTAACATGAGTGAACATCACTATTTCACACTTAACATGAAGTAAAACCAGCTGTTTCTAAAGAAAAGTATGCTCTTGTAGAAAGTTGATTCTGAGTAAGTAACAGGTATCCTTCTTTGTACTGTTAGAAAAAAATTACTTCCGTTTCTTAGCGAGGACGGCAGGTGTTACGGATGTAATTGTGTAAAGGTGAGATACGTAACACTTATTCTCCTCAACTGCTCTCTAACAGAAGTGTCAATTTCTGTGCTAGTATTCTAGAAAAATATAGATGCTCTTAAGTTTTGGCTTCCTGGATAGTTATATTTTTCTCCTGAAGCAAATGGTTTTGCAGGATGTTAAGTGTTAGAGTGAAATGCAACATCCTAAAGGTGATTCCAGGGCCAATTAGTTGGAACTGTGTGTCGTGCTGCTCAAAAAGTCAACAGTTTTTGGCTAAATCAAATGAATCTACTCAAAAAGTATAAATTTGAGGAATTTCGGCACCTGCGAGCATACTTCAGGAAGATACTCTGAAAGTTTCAAGCTGAAACACTCAAATAAATAAAACTGGGATTCATGAATTGCAGAAATTCCCATAAGCCTCAATGAGTGCGAGTGAGGCAGAGAAACCTATTATCACTCGCACTCACTCACACTCACTAAGCTTATGGCAAAATGAATTTCCTAAATTACCTTTAAAGAAAATTTTATGGCCAAAAACATGATTTTTCCCAAAAATGAATATCGTGGCGTGATTGTTTCTGGAAAACTTTTGCCTGACATCACCTTCTTATATATACACCTTGTAACAAGTTTTAGGGTGACACCCTCCTGGTTCACAGTGACACTCTTCGTACGAGCGTCCTGCTTTAGGGTGACACCCTTTAGTCAGGTTGATATTTTAATCATACCCCCTTCCACACCCATTTTTTCATATCATTCTTTCAGTATCTCTCTATTTTTTCAATCTTTCTCTAATTATTTTCTCTTTCTATTTCCTCTCCTTTACTTCTTTTCTTTTCTTAATATTCTGTTTCTCTTCTCTATTTTCTTTCTTCCTCCCTTTTCTTCACAATTTTCTGCATATTTACCGTGAGTGTCAACCCCATGATAGTGTCACCCCGGGCGGACCGCCCCCTCCTCACTACGTCACGGCTATGATTAGGGTTACCAATTTTACTCTTTCCAGTAGGAAAGTCCCATAGGCATTTTTTGGTGGAAAGGGGGGGGAGGCGATCGCCCTTTTGCCCCCCCCCCCCCTGTATCCGCTAATGCCCATAGGTAGATCCAGGAATTTGTCTTTCTCTCTCTGGTCCAAATTGAATACATCCGTTTGAGAAGGATGGAGATAAAGGCTGCCGTCAGGTGATATTCCCTCCCTCCCATCCTTTCCTAACACATGTGTTTAAATTGGCAAAGAGCGAGAAAGACACATTCCTAGATTGTCTCTAATCTGTCCTCCCTTTTTTTTGAAAATTCTAGAAATGTTTGACTCTTTGTAAATTTATTGAATCTCCAAAAAAATTGGTCCAAAAATATGAATATCCAATGTATCATCAGGATTTCATTATAGATGAGTCAACATTTTGAAGAGCAAAATAGCAATTTTCAACATAGTCTTACTGTTTTTAATTATTTACATTTTAAGAAACTTTGATAAAAGGAACATGCTCTTTAGTTAGCGGTTTAACTTTTATAATGGCTGCTTAGTGAAATCCTTCCTTCTATCTAGAGATTTGAGGAAATCTGCTGTAGGAATCTAAGGTCTTGGAAGTTTCATGGCCGAGAAAGTTTCCTAATTGTAAATATATTTCCAATTCCATTTTGGGCTCATATTCTCTCCGTTTTTTTGTGATTTTGTTCGGTGGGATAGCAAATTCCGTTAAAAATTGGGAGCTTAATTGGTGAAAAAGAGGATTACGTATTTTTATAAGAGAATATAATAAAGAGAGAACATGTTCCTCTTGAGAAATTTTTGCTGAATAAAATCCATGGGTTTTTTCAACTTCTAAGGTTTTTGAAAAGATTGTGATGGTAAAAATTTGGGACTCATTTCGTGACAGAGAAGAAACCCATTTTTTATTTTATAATTACATCATTCTTTCTAAATAACAGCCTTACTTAATCTATTTTCACTGATGTGAGTAGGTATAGACTTTATACATTTTTACAGATTGTTAAAAATTTACTTAAAATTACTTACAAAAAAAAAAAAAAAATGAAATGACATTTATTTTGAGTGAATGTCAATAAAGATTAGGTATTGAATTGTTCATTATTGAGACTTGAGTTTTTTGGTGGATGGTTCATCTTCATTGGCTTCCTCTCCTTCCTCTTTTCGGAAAATGGGTTTTGGCTGCGTTTGAGAGTAAGCTGGAGCAACCCAATACGGGTTTTCTGCTGCATCCTTGGCAAACTTGAGAATGGCCTCTCTAGGATCTTGATCGTCTTCTATCTTTTTGCTTAAACCTAAATTACGGATGACATAAGAGCTCAGTGTGCTTCCACACGCTGCGACACGACCGCCTTGTCCAGATTTAATTGGTAAATCTGGGCGGTGTGATTTAATTGGATCAAGCCGATCCTTTTCCATTTTCTTTCGCATCGATTTTGATCTTTCTTGCTTGAATGCAGGTAGTGCGTGAGGCGTTATAATTTGTGTCGCAGCGACAACCTCGACTTGTTTGGTTTTCGTACGAACTTTAGTCGCGCACAGTTTTGCACCGCGCATACTTTTTGCTTCATCATAAAACACTTTCACTATGCCATCTCCACAGCTGACAAATATCTGTTGTAGTCTTGGATGCCACACTGTTTTAATTACATGAGATTTTCCGACTATAATCTCTTTGACAGTTTCAAAACTACTGGTATCGTAGAAGTATAATTTTCCTTCAGATTCTCCTTTGTTCAGAGAAATTCCTGTCGCTAATACAGTGTCATCAGGACTAAAAGCACAGTCTGTGCTCCCATAACGGGAAAACAAATCTTGTTTGACAAAGAGAGGTTTTTTGAAAGCCCGCAAGTCCCAGAGTTTCAGAGTATCATCACCGCCTCTGCTCGCTAGCCAGTTATGCAAGTGTGCAAACAAGACGCAAGATGTCTCGCTTCCTTGTTGATGAGCTTCTCGACAATGCATTGTTGGGTTTGTGATGATACGTCTAGGGTCCCATAATTGAATTGAACCATCTACACATGCGGCTGCTACTAATGTTGCATCGCGATTGTAGTTTATAGCTGTAGGATTGGTTTTCAACCCAGTTTTCGACCGACATTTAATAATTTTTTGATGGGAATAAGGTTTGTCCACTGTCCAAAAACGGCACGTACCATCCTCAGCGCTAGTTAAAAACTCCTCGCGATTACGGGGATGCCAACATCCAGCTGTTAGCGGAGAAGTGTGCCCTTTTGTTCTTGCCATATCAACAACGTATTGATCTCCTTTCACGCACTCGAACAACTCGTGGCCATCTCGATCCAGCACTTTAGCTTGAGACATACCTGAAACCATCAGTACCGAGTCCCCTGTAGCTGTGTAGGCGACGGCTTTGATGGGATGGTTCCCGCAAGGGTATAGTGATCGGAAACTCTGTAGAGTACTGTCCATTCCTGCAAAGTCCCAGAACTTGACCTGGTAATCAACGGAACCGGAAGCCAATCTGGCTCCAGCAGGATCGACTGCCAGTGCGGTAACTGCTTTTGAGCCATGAGTCATAGAAATATTCGTTTCAATTGGAATAATATCTTCTTTTTTCGTCGGCTCGTCCTCATCTTCACTTACGTCACTATCACTGTCGTCACCACTGTCTTTTTCACTTTGTTCATTGATACGTAGTGTTTCTAAAGTTTCATCATCTACCGTTGACATTGTTCTGAACTAAAATCTTTTTTGTGCAAGACACTTTCGGGACAAATTAAGTAATTAGAATTGACTCATTGACAACTGAACGAACGTTTGTTTACAAATATTGTGAGCCTGTCAGTGTTTATGGATTATCAGTGATGTCAGTGGTACCAAACGTCTAAAGTCTCGATTACCGTGCAACATGCTGTGTACGGTGTAACATTGTCCATAATGACCGTAACAATGCACTGTTTTAAAATACCGTACTCACATGGTCTGCTTTTATTATCAGTTTTTTGTAGGAGCTCTCCAACAACCGCCTGCTCATTAGTCACCACTCATTATAATTTATACTTTTATTACTTATTTTGGGTCAATACTAGAAGCAGGAGGAACATTACACAGGGTGTATGAAAAGAAGAAGAAAAAAAATATATTTGTTTATTAGCGAGTTTTTCAGTAACTGCTGCTGATAGCGAATAACGGCAAGCCGCGTGTTTAATATTATGGGAGGCCACATTTTCTTGACCTCCCCCCCCCCCCCCCCCCCGCAGTTCTCCCTGAGGTGGTCCCAGAAAATAAAACTCTTTTCCTTTTGGTAGCGTGGGCGTGGCCACCCCCCCCCTCCAGAAATCCGATGTTGTTTAAAAATTCTGTAACAATTGAAATATTATTAATTATTATCATTATATACGACTAATTATTGTTTGAATGTACGAATGTAGCAAAAAGAATATTGTAAGATTGGGTTTTCTATAATTTGATCGGGTTTTCACTTCCGGCGTAAGAACTAAGAACACTTGCTAAATCGAAGGTCAATGTTCGATATCTCATATCGACCTACTTTCCCAAACCCCCCCCCCCCCCCCCCCCCCGTTTCGTCTTAGTGAAAGTTTTTTAATGGCCGATCATCCTTTTCTAACCATGAGCGTAGCCAGAGGCCAGAGTATCAAAAGTGGGGGATTTTGAAAAGTGCCCTTTTTTTGGCTTGTTCGTTTTTAAGAAATTACCCAAGTCATTTAGTCACTTTGAGTTGAATTTTCTCTGTTAATTCCCGTAGTTTGTGGCTGAGAGTGACACATTTTTTAGTTTGTAGCGACCGTATGAGGCCACATTGGTTAAAGCCACTGTTGCCACAGACGCACTAGTGATGACGATTTTTAATCGATTTTTTTTTCTAATCAATTTTTCCGCTCGATTAATCGGAAAAATCGAATCGATTTGTTAGAGTCGATTATTTTCGGAATCGATTTTTTTGGGGTACCAATCGAAACGGCAATTTCTTTCCAAATATTGAGATTTTTTTTTTGCAACTTTCGAGATTTAATCATGTTAACAGAGAGATGACCTTTCTTTTCTGTGGTTTTGTTTTTTGTTTTTACTAAAATTCACGCCTAGTTTAGCTCCATTATTGGGATGTAAAAGCGGAAATTGATTTTTCCGAAAATCGCCCCCCCCCCAAATAATCGTCATCACTATGCCACATTCGCTTTTCTCGCAAAACCAAGTGAGTGAGCTTTTGAGGCTTGAAAAAAAGTGGGGAGGGAGGCTTCAGCCCTATGCACGCTACGCCCATGTTACTAACCCATACATTCAAATGGGTAAAGAGAGAGAAAGACAGATTCCTGGATCCGCCCGTCGTATGACGATGACGTATGTTCCGTTTGATCTGGAATATCCTCTCCTGTTTCGGCACGTGGCGTGAGACACGTGGGCGAAGGAACTGTTCCGGTGAGGCGGAAGGCAGCAATCCTGCAGCCTCCGCCACCCACCCACGCACGCCATGCACAGGTTTCCGTATTATTGTTATTATTATTATAATACTGATAATAATAAGTCGAAACCTTTTCAGTGCGTCAATAATCCAGGTAGCTGAACTTGAGCTGTTATCCTTCCCCGCGATATTCAGCTTTGTTTGTCCCCAGCCCACGCTATGTCGCCATAGCTTCCCCCTCCCGCGTCTAAGCCCGCGCAATCTTTGAAGGTAGTGACTGGTCAGGTTGTGGGAAATGCAGTCGATCCAACGAGCTATAGACGGTTTTAGCAATAGACGGTTTTAGTGCAAAGTCAACGGTTAGCCAACAACCACGACAATGCGCTCATCGGTTGCAATCGGTTGGGATAAAACCCGCGTAGCGTTCCAAACTATCTCACTCAATCTCCCGTGACCCCCATGTATATCCATCTCTTTGTAGTATCGAAATTCGTATACAGGGCCTTGTTTTACGACATATTATTATCAAAATAGCATTTAAATAACTCGTGAAATTCATCTCTGCCATAAAATTTCACAAAATAAGTCTCTATGTACGATTTTTGAAATTAGAGTGAGATGGCAGTACATAGGGGTCACGTGAGAGCGAGAGAGACGAACTGGCTTTGTTTGGAACGCTCATCACCGGCAGTCGCCATTACTAAAACCCTCTATACCATGTTTTAGTCCGAAGTTAATGCGGTTAGCCAACAACCACAACAATGCGCTCATCGGTCGCAATCGGTTGTGATAAAACTCGCGTAGCGTTCCAAACTATCTCACTCACTCTCCCGTGACCCCCATGTTCACCCATCTCTTTCTAGTATCGATATTCGTATTCAGGGCCTTGTTTTACGACATTTATTTTCAAAATTGCGTTAAAATGCCTCGAAGAATTCATTTTAGCCAAAAAATTTCACGAAAGATGTCTCTATGTACGATTTTTTTAAGTTAGAGTGATATGACAGTACATGGGGGTCACTCGAGAGCGAGAGAGACAAACTGTCTTTGTTTGGAACGCTCATCACCGGCTGCCGCCATTACTAAAACCTTCTGTAGCGATGGAAAGGATTTGTATAGGGCGTGTTAACGAAACCTCACGGAGGCAGCCATGATCGAGATCTCTTATGGACGTTTTTCACTCTGGCTAGGTTTGTTTGCCTCACTTTTTTTAACCTTTAAATTGGGGGGGGGGGGAAGAGTTGAGACAAACACATTTGAAATCGGTTATGAACGAAAGTGCAATAAGTGTTTGTCGATTTAGTCGATTTAATCATAAGATTTATAGGCGATCCTCTTGCGCCTTCAAATCATGGGTTATGCAAAAACGGTACAGTCGTGTAGGAACAGTTATCTCACCACAACTCCACTTATTCGCGGCGCTTTGTTGAGCAGGTGGTGGGTTATAGCACAGAATAATACAATCAGAACGGAAACTCTGTCGGATTTTGAAGCAAATTCATTTCGCGTCCGCCATGTTGGGATATACGATGGTTACATCTGGATTCGCGCGCGAAAAAAAAGATAGGACATGATCCGCGAAATTTTCATTCGGAAATGCCATTAGAATAAAAGTGAGGCTGGAAACTTATGATTTCTTTCCAGAATTTACAAAAATAAAAAAGTTTCAACACAAATCACACACGTCCGCCATGTTGGGAAATAGGACCACAGCGTTGCCTATTGGTGCCGGTAAATTCCAAACTTGCTTCCATTGGCTCTTTTGGGAGTTTCCGTTCTGATTGTATTATTCTGTGGTTATAGGTTATGCGGTGCGCCAGGGAATATTCTACTCAACAAGCTATAGCGATAGAGAGGATTTGTAGGGCGTGATATTAAAACTTCCCGAAGGCAGCCACGATCGAGATCTCTTATGGACTTTTTCCATACAGGCTCGGTTTGTTCGCCTCACTCCATTTAACCTTTAAATTTTTTTTTTTTTTTAAAAAAAAAAGAAGCTGAGACAAACACATTTGAAATTGGTTATGAACGAAAGCACATGTGTTTGAGAGTGGCGATCTAGGACCAATAAATGTTCGGTACAGACGGTCCCCGAAAGACGTTGGGTGGTGCCTGGTGAGCGTTTACGTGTGCTTTTAAATGACCTTAGGTGCACACCAATCATCTGTGTGCAGGACCGTCTGTACCGAACATTTATTGGTCCCTGAATACAGAAACCGATAAAAGTGTTCCTATCGGAAGGATTGGCACGATAAAAAAAAAACTGACACATGACAAAAATAAGCAAAATTGTCTCTCTTGGATAGTTGCTTTTTGGAATTCTGTGACCGGACAGCCCCTCTAAATCACATAATTCCAATTTCCTCTGAATTATTTACAATTTTTGATTTAAGATAAAAAAAAAAAAATATGAGGCAAACAAACCAGATAGGACTTATAATGGGGCTATTGCACACTTTTGCTACAAGCGATTTAATAGTCGATTATGGCGTAAAAATCTCAAAAAATAACGATGGCGGCACTAAAAACTTCCAAAATCCACTCCTAAACTCAATAAACGCAGTTGTTTGCGCGAGCGTAATGGTGGCCGAAGGCACTAACAATGGAAGATTCCTATCTTAATTTCGTCACTCGTTCTATGCTGACAAGGATGGTTCACAGAGTAATTGACAACCAGAGTAAGTGAATGAAAGTAGTCTCTTATTGGTCACTTCTTGATGGAGTTTCAGAATTGTTAGATGGGAATCTCCCATTGTTAGTGCCTTCGGCCACCATTACACTCCCGCAAATAACTGCGTTTATTGAGTTAAGGAGTGGATTTTGGAAGTTTTTAGTGCCGCCATCGTTAGTTTTTGAGGTTTTTACGCAATAATTGACTATTAAATCGCTTATAGCAAAAGTGTGCAATAGCCCCATTCTGTATTAGCCTCTCTATTGCTGTACTAAGTCAGAGCCCGGGAGATTTTGAGGTTCGGAGAAGTGGTGGGGATTTTACACGGGTGATTATGGGAGTTATGGGAGTTTTTTGAGATTGTGAGCCTTTTCCCGACCGAGAATCGATTTTTTTTTTTTTTTCCTGATCTATTTGTCGATTCTCTTGATCTACTGAACAATTTAATTTTTCTTGTTTGTATCTTTTAAAAGATATTTACTGTCTGTTCAGTTTTCATGATGTTTCGCCGGGAACCTTTTTTTTTTTTTTTTTTTTTTTTTTTTTTTTTTTTTTTTTTTTTGTGCTCTCCCAAAAATATGACCTGTACTCCAGTTAAGGCAGACTAAAAATCTTGTGGAGCGCCTTCATTTCTAAAACACAATACACTGGCCCACGGTTTGTTCACGTTTCGGCGAGCGAGAGACGCGCGGGCGGGTTGACTGGCCCACGACCATCACGACTGACTCCACCCCCGCCACGCCGCGCGCCTGCGTGTCTCTCCCTCCCGAAACATAAACTAACCGTGGGCCATTGTATGACTTTAAGCCTGATTTTAGCAATGAAGGCGCTCAACAAAATTTAACATTGGCGAGATTGCTAGTCCCATATCTGGGGCCAAATAATGTTACATCCTCAGAGTCTCGCTCGCATGATGATCGGTGTGAGCACTTACAGGGGAAATAAACCACACGTAACCATACGTAAGTACGCACCATCCAACGTCTTTCGGAGAACCGTCAAGCCGTAACATAATTTGGTCCCTGAAGTATGAGTAATCTTTGATTCTTTGCCCTCTCCTCCAACCCCGCGTAACTTCCCTTGATTTGACAACGTTGGCAGGCGGGTGAAGTGAAGTGGTTGATTTAAGTATTATAATGACGTCAGATTATAGCTGCAATAGCCCAAGAGAAATCGATTACCTTTTGTGTTGTTTTAGCTTACACCCTTTATAGTTTTGTACTCGATCAGCGTCGCATCTCCCGATTTCACGACTCTTTTTATTGAGCTCATAAATGCTTTTTAGATTAATCCAGTTTTCTAAATAGGCTCGGTGCCCTGTTTTATATTCTTATCAGCCTTTCCCTCACCGGTCCAACGCCCGCGCCCTCCCCTACCCTCCAGTTCTTTTGATTTCAACCCTCCAGCCCTTGCCGTCTTGTGAAGCGGAACTAACCTTTTAATGTTTCCCTTCAAGGTCGTATGCGTACCTTTCTACTCTACCATGAACATGACATTTCCTCATCCCTTTCAACCCTTTGTTTTAACTCATTTTCCTCGTCCCACAGTGCAATGAGAAAAACTCTCCAAAACCGCTTTAGGCAGCTTTAACTCGGCAAATTATCGAGACTTTTATAAACTGAAAAAAAATCCCATTTTTCTTTTGTGGAAAGGAAGAGATAGCCTTTTCAAATTCTTACATAACTTAATTTTTGACCGAGAAATCCTGCCCTGAATAATTTTTCACAGGGCAGCATTTCTCGGTCAAAAATTAAGGTACGTAAGAACTTTAAAAGACCATCTCTTCCTATCCACAAAAGAAAAATTTGGTTTTTTCAGTTTTTAAATAACTCGATAATTAGCCGAGTAAAGCTGCCTAAAGCGATTTTTGAGCTTTTGTCTCCCTGCACTGTGCGTCCTAAGAATTGCTGATTATTTTTATTTTCCTCTTTCTCAACTTACGAAGCCAGGAAAGCATACAGTACTAGATCGCGCATATATGTAGCAATTTTTCAGGAAATAAGAAAGATTTTTTTTTTAAAGGGAGCGGGATGCAAAAAGGTCATCATTTTTGTAAATATTAGATGGTTAATGTGATGATAGCAACGTTTCTAATGGGAGTCCCTGCGACTGTTACATATTGGCTTGGCCAGAAAAAACTTTCTGGAGGGGGCCAAGTTTGGAAACCCCACTGGGCGGTCTGCGGAGGACACTTTCTTGATTGGAAGGGGGATCGCGCAAAAATGTTGCAAATTTAGCCGCTCTCGGGAGTGGTTTCAGGCTGTTTTCACCTATCAAGGCGTAATTTCATGTTCTTTCATCGTAAAAGAGGAAAACCGATCACATTAGAAAACCCGACAAAATTAAAAAAATCAATTTTATTATTTTTTCTGCTCGTATGTTCAACGGAAGAGCAGAGGGGAAGTTTTGAGCGCCCTGCGCCTTGCCAGCGATTAAAAGCCCGCCAAAAAGACAGGTCTGCTCGTAAGTCTCTTTTCCCATTTAAAATAACTTTGGCGGTACCCCGGAAGAGCAAAGGGGACGTTTTGAGAGCCCTGCGCCCAGTCAGCGATTAAAAGCCCACCCAAAAGACAGGTTTGCTCGTAAGTCTATTTTCCCATTTAAAATTACACTGGCGGGACTGCGAAAGAGCAGAAGGGACGTTTTGAGAGCCCTGCGCCCAGTCAGCTATTTAAAGCTCACCGAAACGACAGGTCTGCTCGTAAGTCTGTTTTCCAATTTAAAATTACACTGGCGGGACCTCGAAAGAGCAGAGGGGACGTTTTGAGAGCCCTGCGCCCTGTCAGCTATTCAAAGCTCTCCGAAACGACAGGTCTGCTCGTAAGTCTATTTTCCCATTTAAAATAACTTTGGCGGTACCCCGGAAGAGCAGAGGGGACGTTTTGAGAGCCCTGCGCCCTGTCAGCTATTTAAAGCTCACCGAAACGACAGGTCTGCTCGTAAGCCTGTTTTCCCATTCAAAATTACATTGGCGGTGCCCCGGAAGAGCAGAGGGGACTTTTTGAGAGCCTTGCGCTCAGTCAGCGATTAAAAGCCCACCGAAACGACAGGTCTGCTCGTAATTCTATTTTCCCATTTAGAATTACACTGGCGGGACCTCGAAAGAGCAGAGGGGGCGGGCGTTTTGAGAGCCCTGCGCCCATTCAGCGATTGAAAGCCCACCTAAACGACAGGTCTGCTCGTAAGTCTGTTTTCCCATTTAAAATTACACTGGCGGTGCCCCGGAAGAGCAGAGGGGACTTTTTGAGAGCCTTGCGCTCAGTCAGCGATCAAAAGCCCACCAAAACGATAGGTCTGCCCGTAAGTCTATTTTTCCATTTAAAATTACACTGGCGGGACCTCGAAAGAGCAGAGGGGACGTTTTGAGAGCCCTGCGCCCAGTCAGCTATTAAAAGCCCACCAAAAAGATAGGTTTGCTCGTAAGTCTGTTTTCCCCTTGCGCCAAAGTAGGTAGGATCGCTAGGTAATGCCAAGCCACCATTTTAGAACCAGTCTGCTCCTCTTGTTCAGGAATAAGATTAATGGGTGCTAAATTGACTGTAGCGTCGCGTGCAATCTGGCAATGCTGTATTTCGTCCATTTAAACTTAGGTATGATATACATTTGAGGGAGTGCACTGTGCAGTTTGCGCACCCCCATCAGTTGGACCTTTTACGTGAGTTTAAACGGACAAAATACAATGTTGCCAGATTTAGTGGCGTAGCGGGGGGGGGGGGGGGGGGGTGGGAGTGCTCAGGGGTTCTGGACCCCCCTCGACACCAAAATTTGCCCTTATAAATGCCATTTTTTTTTTTGCATTCCCAGACAAATTTGACCAAATTAGTATCTTTGGAACACACCCCCGCTCCCCCCCCCCCCTCCCCCCGAAAAATTCTTGGCTCCGCCACTGGCCAGATTGGACGCGAGGCCACTAAGTAAGTTTAATATCCTCTTTTTCTTCTCCTCATTTTACACCTTAAAATGTTTACAGGTATTTTTACTGGCTCTTCTTTTTTGCTGATAACATTTCTAATTTTCAATTGTTTGACTTATTTTCTTCGCAGAGATCATGAATGAAGCAATAAAGCAAAAGAAGAAAGGTGGCAAGGAGGTGGAATGGAGAGTCCTTGTTGTGGATCAACTTGCAATGAGAATGGTCTCAGCCTGCTGTAAAATGCACGAGATTTCTGCAGAAGGAATTACAAGTATGTCTACTTTTGAGACCCAAAGCTTCACTTTCTTTTTCTTCATTTTGTTGCTTTATGTTCTGCTCCTGAACCTTAGGATGCCTTACCACCAACCTGAAACAGTATTCCTCCTGTCTCATTGCATGAGGGAGTAACTTGTATCCCTATTCTTTTCTTTCGCCTTCATTTTATTTATTTATTTATTTATTAATTACTTATGGGAATTGTTGATAGTGAATCATAGAGAGTAGAGCTACATTGATAAAAAGAGAGTTAAGGGAGAAAAACTGAAGGAAGAGTTGCATAGAGAGAATATTTAAAAAAAAAAAAAATGAGTTACACAAATGGATAGAGAAACAAAGCAGAAACAGAGAGTTGAGCAATATTTTACATGAGAAAAGAGAGAGAAAAAATATATTTAGAGCTCTTTACCTCCTTGAGTGCTCTAAGTACTTCCTTCCCAATTTGAGAGTCCCTGGCCGGTCGCCGTTACTCTCCTCTTTTCTATCCTTTGTTTTGAGAATACTCTAATTGTCTTTCCTACCCCTTCTTTTTTTATGCAGTCCAGTCGTTCGCTGTGAAATATCAGCTTAACAAACCACGTGTTTGGGCGGCTGGACTTTACTACTACTACTACGTATTTATTTATTTATTAATTATTAATTATCAACAGGACAAGTCCTAAGTCATTTACATTTAATTGCTTATCAATTCTGTTTAAGTTTTGGTGCTCGTCACTATTGAAGCATCAGTACGCAATACTCTCAAAGTATCAATACTTACAACTCTTAAACTGTCATTACCTACTCATAGGGCTTCCACATGCCCTCAACCAAAAAAGGGGACTTATTGGACTTTTTACGCTGAAAAAAGAGGATATTTTCTGGTGAAAATGCGGACAGACACATTTTCTGGGATTTACAAACTTTCGAATCGTAAAATTTTTACAAATTGAATGAATTTTGGCTGTATAATGATTTAAATATTGATTTTTCCTCAATCATACACGGCCATTAAGAATTAAGATTTTACATGGTTCTTCATGAAATGCAAAGATAAAGCTGGAAAATGTTAATTTATTGTCAAAATAAAACCGAAAACTGTCATGGTTAACAGACTAGAAGTATTGCATTTTAGTTTGTTGGTCATGTTATTCATGTAGTCGCTAGATTACTGATAGAAAATCAGTATCTACCAAAAAAAGGTGAAAATAATTTATTCAGATACTAATATTCCTTTTCAAAAACTAAAAATATAACCAAAAGCTGCAAGAAATGTCGGAAGCAACCTGAAACGCGGACATATTTTGGACAGTTTCGGCAAAAAACCTGGACACCAAATTTTTTATAAAAAAGAGGACGTGTGGCAGCCTTACCCTACCTACTAGTTACTTTAAAAGTATCGATAATTGATTGTTAATCTAAGTTTCCAACGATACTGTCAAAGTTTAACACACGGTGTACTGTCAAAGTATTAACTTATTATCCTGTTGAAGTATCAACTCTCAATACTGTCAAAGTAATGATACACGATACTGTCAAAGTATTGATACGCGGTTCTGTTGAAGTATCAATACTTTTTTAGGATTTTTCAACATTCTAACGGAGACGCTGAGGAGTCCAAAATCCTTCTCTACAGGGATTCTCCTGGGCCAATTTTTAGCTTTCGTTTCAGTATTTTCTCTTGTATTCTAAAAAATTTTTAGAAGATGAGAAATTTCCCCCAAAAATTATGTTATTGGTCAGATTTGACTGGAAAACGCACAAACGAAGCTTACGAGAGAGTCTTTTTTAAGTTAATGTCTAATCAAATTTAAAGTAAATCTACTCCTTACTGTTTATCACAGAAAGAGTCAATTTGAGTTATACTCCTCACAATTTAACTTACCTTTCATCCAAAGGATTGTATCAAATTTTGTCTTTTGTTAACAAATTTCTCCTCTGTCTAGTTGTGGAGGATCTGCATAAGAAACGTGAACCATTACCTACCATGGAAGCTGTGTTCCTTATTAGTCCTTGTGAAAAGTCAGTTCATGCTTTAATGAACGATTTCTTGTACGGAAACCGCACTATGTATAAAGCAGCACACGTTTACTTCACAGAAGGTAAATCAATCTTATCCTAATATTTTTCATTTTCAATCAAAAAGTATAAATAGAGGTCGTTTCAGAATTGTAGGCACACCTAGACCGATAATCTTTGGAATTTTCCTACGTTATTTCTCTTACTACGTAATATAAATAAAGGAAAATGAAGTTAAGTCGGCTTATTATTGAGGAAAGCGTTAAAAGTAAAATGTCAAAGTTGCGGGAGGCAAGTTTTTCTTTTATTTGAACGAATGCAAATTGAAAATTTGCCAAAGATTATTGGTCAGTTGCATCTATACTTCTGAAACAAACTCTAACATTCATTTACTCACATAAATGTTTGATCCTCCGAATATTCTCATATTTAGCAACCCTAAGATATTATTGTATTGAAAAGGATTGAACCATTACCAAAGGGGGGTAGGAGGTTCGAAAATCTTTCCCCGGTGAATCATGCAACTGTGTTGAGTTTGCTTTTGAGATTCCCATCCCCTAGTTGTGGGGCTGTTGCATGATTTAGCTACAGATGGATGTAGTGTCAGCATTCATGAATAAAAAACCGAGAAAAAAAAACCCTAAAACAAATGGGACCGTAAAATCTTCTCAAATCTACTCGCCAACTTGAGAAAAGCTTTTAAATAGTTTAGTAACAATAATGTCGTAAAGCAGGTACCATGATGTTAGTCCTATTTAATTGGTCTCTTGCCCCACACTGGCAAAGGTAATTCATGGAGTAACTATAGTCACCAGAGCAATGATTCAAAATATAATCTCTTTTGCCTGCTTAGAGAAATTGTCAAAGACTATCCCCTTTGTTGCTTGCGTTATGCCATTTTTGCTTTACTTTTTAAATGCTCTCATTCAAGTAGTGAGTGGTCTCAGAATTTTTTAGTGACAGTATTGGTTTTTTGCCGGTTTCTCTCTTATGTCCTGTAAGTTAAGCTACATTCATGTGTGCCAAAACCATAGAACAGCCCTCTGTTATTTTTTTTGAAATGGGTAATCTTTGGAAAATAATCAATTGTAAAACATTCGTCTTATGAATGTAATTACTATCTCTTGTTTGTTTGATTCAACAAGTTGCAAATTTATGGAAGCGTTCTGGAGGATTGATTCTTTTGTAAAATCACTTGAAATTAATGTTGAGAGTATCAGAAAGTTCCAAAATTCACTCACAAGCTCAATGAATGCTTTTATGGAAATGACAATATGGCGGTCGAATTCAGAGCTGCTGATTTGTGTAAATTTAATGAAATTTTTAAATTTACCATTGATTCCACCGGTTGAGAAAATAATACATCGTTCAATTCAGGCCTGTAGAATATTCCCTATCTGGCAATCCTGAATCGCGTGATCGGTGTGGCAAAATAGGAAATTTTGTGTCAAATTGTGGCAAAAATTCAAAATTTTGTGGCAAATTGTGGCAAAAAGTGAAAGTTTTGTGGCAACCTTTTAGCTAAAAGTGTGGCAAAACAGATTTCGTGGGGCAAAAAAATGTTGGGGATTGCAGAAGAATACAGAGGTTGTGGAAGATTCTGCAGGCCTGGTTCAGTTCAGTGTATGACTATAATGCACGAAAACACTCTGATCTCTAATCTTTTCTCAATCGTTGGAAACACCGTTAATTAATTAAAATATCCGCAAGTTTTCAAAGTTATCGACTCTATACCGGTTGAGAAAAGATAAGATTACAGTCATACACTGAACTAAATTCCGTAATCTTTTCTCAACCGGTGGAATCTTCGGTGAATTTCAAAATGCCATTAAATCTATGAAAATCGGCAGCTCTGGTCAAATGAGTAGGTGACAATAGGGGTGCCCCGTCTAATTGGAGCTTTCCATGCTGAGGAAAGTGATTCATCATAGAAAGAGCTACAACTAGATGGGACTCCCCCATTGTCACCTTCTCATTCGACCACCATCACCACCTTGTAATTTTCATAAAAGCACTAATTGAGCTTGTTGTTTTTAACGTTATTTTTAGTTATTTTACACAAGAAGCAATCCTGCATAAGGCTGCAGCAAAAGTTTGCAACAGACCCATTGGTGCTGGCCAAAGAGTGAACAAGAGTTGCAATAGCATTAAGAGCTAGCATGGTCAATGTTGATAAGATTTGGCTTCTGATTGGCTGGAAATGGAGGGAAATGTGTAGGTCCAAACTTTTTTTGGCCTCACGGAAATTAACACAGGGTTAAAGTTCCAGGCCGTTTATCTCGAAACCTGTGCAAAATTGACGGTAGCAATTAATACGAGCCGATTTAGCAGAGTTTTCTCAACAAATTGATAGGTCATAAGTACCAGTTTATTGTAAATTCGAAAGACTGTCTCAGTTGAAAAGTACACATAATAGTGAGTTACTCAACACACGCCAAGCATGAAAACACACTATTATTTGTACTTTTCAACTGAGACAGTCTTTTCGAATTTTCAATAAACTGGTACTTATGACCTATCAATTTGTTGAGAAAATTTTGCATAGTCGACTTGTATTAATTTTGACAGGTGGGTTTTGCACATGTTTCGAGATAAACGGCCCGGAACGAAAACCCCGCTTTAATTTCCATAAGGCCAAAAAAAGTTTGGACCCTTGCTTACAGCCAATTAGAGGCCAGCCCGCATTTCCGATCCCTTATCTGCGCTGATCACACAGGCTTTCTATTCAATTGAGACTCTTGTTTACTCTTTAGTGCCGGCACCGTGAGACAGCATCCAATAATGCTGGTCAGATTATTCAATCTGTCAGTTTTGTTGTGCGGAATACAACTTTGGATGTAAAGAAATGTTGACTATCAGTATTAATTTCTTGCTAGCAACAAAAGAAACAAGAAGTTATTGCAATTTTAAGCAAATATTTTCAAAGTATTTTGTTTCGCTCGTTGGTCTCATTATTAATTATTAATTTATTCTACTGTGTATATTTGTTTGTTTGTTTACACTTAACTTTTTAGCTGATTTTTCTCCCATCCATATTTGAATTCAAAATAAAAGTTCAAAACTTAAGTTAAGGTTAATAATCCTACCAATATTTGTGAAAGAAGTTGTAAACACTGGAGGTCCTTGCTGTGTGAAATATGCAAGAAGAATTCTATTTTCCTTTCTCTCATTTTTATTTCTGCTGAGTTTCACTCACTTACAGTTACACCTGGACCGTTTTAGAAAATCTATTAATTGATATGAAAACACTAGCTCCAAACAAAAGCCAGTTCAATGTAATTTCCCGTAAGATAATTTTCAAATGGATACTTTGGCATGAAAACAATAAACTGATGCCAATTTTTTGAGATCATGAATTCTACCTGCTCGGATGTACCTATTTTTTTAGATTGTTTTAAGGTGATTCCAAGCGAAACTTTTCCACATTTCAATCCGATGGATAGCGCCCTGGTAAAACTGAGCACCAAAGAGCACCTAAAATTGTTCCAATTGTCACCTAAATTAGGTGATACCACCAACAATTCTTGGTGATATCACCTTATTTTGGTGACAATTGGAACAATGTTAGGTGCTCTTTGGTGCTCAGTTTTATTAGGGCGCCACTGGTCGCTTTTTGGAAAAGTCGAGTTTTTGGCGTTTTAAACTGAAACCATGGATAAAACACAAAATCCAACAACGTCAGTACCTACAAAATTTTTTTATAGATTTTTAGCCCAAAATGAGCAAAATTGGTTAAGAATTAAAGCTGTAAATTATGAAATTCATTTCACCATAAGCTTAGTGAGTGAGAGTGAGCGCGAGTGATAATAGGTCTATCTGCCTCACTCGCACTCATTGAGGCTTATGGGAAGTATCGTATTTCATAATTTCCGGCTTTATTTTTGAGTGTTTCAGCTTGAAACTTTCAGGGTATCTTCCTGAAGTATGCTCACAGGTGCTGAAATTCCTCAAATTTGTGTTTTTAGCATGAATTCGTCGAATTTAGCCAAAAACTGTTGACTTTTTGAGCAGCGCGTGTCCACAGTTGAAACTAATCGACCCTGGAATCACCTTAAGGTGGGAAACATCAGAGTAATTTAGATGTTGGCAGTTGACTAATGCATTTGTTGGTTTGATCATTTCTGTCATCAATGTTGCAAGTATATACAGTAGAGAATAATGGCTTGAATGCATATATTATAAAAAAAAATAAAAAAATAAAATTTATTATAGAAAATGAGGAGCCTTAACTGAAAATGTATTGGAGAATAGGGTTTATTCTACTGACTTGGGTGGTTATTGGTTTCAACTTCATTTCAAAACATTTATTCAAAAGCCAAGAATTCTTGATTGCAAAAAGGTTGCGTCTGTTTTTCTGTTTTGATGCTGTAATTTCCTTTTGAAAATGCCCTTATGGGAAAAATACAGTGAACCAAGAGGTTGATTCAGCTCTTTTGGACAAGATGAGATGTGGGCATTGATTAATCCCATTTGTTTAAACGGCGTCTTGTGACCATTTATGCGCAACTTAAAGGTGTTCGTTTTTGACCCAACAACTTCGAGTCTTGTTTATATGATCCTGTTACTCTGTTTAAAGCAGTGGGATTCTCAATATCTCGTCTCGTTTTGCCAAAAGAGCTGAATCGGCCTAAACTGTTTGTTTGGAACTAAAGCTGTCAATCAATCAATATACCTATCTATTTACTAAACCAGTTTATTGAAATGATGGAAAGTTGGAAAGTTAGATTGACTTGAAGAAGGAGGCGGTAAAAAACTTTTGGCTCCTCCGGTTTTTGAATTTTCCTCAAAAGAAGGAGATTAAAGAGAAAAAGTCACATTACTACATTAGTCATCAGTAGAATCCCTGTATATTAAACAGTTTTGCCTTACAAGGTATCACTGTTAAGTAGCTCCTGGATTTTAGACCGCCACTTACGCTCGCGGAAGTAATTGCTGTGCTTTTTCTCTGTAAGATGAACGTTGGAATGGTACCTTTCAGGTGCCATCTTTCAAAATGAAAGTTTACAGACCTTTGAAGACTGCAATGGGTCTGTTGCAAACTTTTGCTACAACGATTAAGAGAGTGTAATCTGATGTAAAATCCCCTGAAAAGTCCATTGGTGGCATCAGAAAGTTATAAAATGCAATAATAAACTCACAAGAGGCGTTTAATGAAATCCAAGATGGCGGAGAAATATCGAGCAAGTTGTATGCATGCACCACGAACATCCAAGATAGCGAACCTCACAATATCGATCACAACCAATCACAACGTTAACAAACACATAACCTCTACCTCCAGTGAGGTTGTCAAAGTTGGCCATCCTTGGATGTTCGTGGTGCATGCATACAAATTACTCAATATTTCTCCGCCATCTTGGATTTCATTAAATGCCTCTTGTTAGTTTATTATTGCATTTTATGACTTTCTGATGCTACCAATGGACTTTTCAGGCAATTTTACATTGGATTATACATTCTTAATCGTTGTAGCAAAAGTTTGCAACAGACCCATTGGGTTTAAAAAAAAAAAAATATATCTAGCTGTTTTTAATATCTTTTTTTTACATTTTTGGACCAGCATTTGATTTTTTCCGAAAACTAAGGAGCCTGTTGTTTCTTCTTCTTCACTTGTTCATGTGACCAGACTCTTTTATGTACAGGGCTTCTACGTCTCTGATAGAGTCATCATTGATTGTTCTGCATTTATGAGGTAGACCCATTTTCTGTTGGGTCTATCAATACTTTTAGAGCATCTAGGGTGAGAAAACAGAGCTCAAATTTGATTAATTTGGTCCTTTGCATTCTAGGTGCCTCCAAAATTAAAGTTTCCAATTTTTAAGTTTCTCCGATGAATTATATATTTTGGTACTCAAGGCAACACTAAAGCAGGGTGTCTACTGTCAGGGAAAACCTGGAGAATCAGGGAGTGTCAGGGAATTAAAATCTGTCAAACCTGGAAATTACATTTTTCTCTCACAATCCACCAAAAATACGATTTTACCAGTCAATCTCACAAGGAGTTCTTTATTTTCCACGTACCTTTCCATGTCTGAAAAATTATCATGCTATTGAAACCATTAAATAATTTTTTAATGCAATTTTTTAAGGGTTTGCAATTCTCTATTTTCTCAAATATCCGGGAAATAGTCTTGAATTGTGCGAAAAGTCTGAAGAAATGTCAGGGAATTTGACATTTAAAAATGAGGAAAAGTCTGGGATTGTCAGGGAATTTTAAAATTGAACTGTGCTAGACACCCTGTAAAGGCTTAGAAACTTTCAGAACTGTTGGAAAATCTTGCTGCTATGATACTCCTTATTTGAAATTTTGTCCATGAATTTTATGAATCGCCTAATAATTGTTATATTATTTCATCCTTTCCTTTCATGTCAAAGATTTCCTGTTAAAAAGAAATTTCATTTTAAACTAGATCCTCTTTATGGCAAAGAACTAGATTTAATTCATCATAATAAATAATGGGTTTGTTGTAAGCTGTCTAGCTTTTTTTGCAATATAGCAATTAACTATAGATTAATGGCCTTTGTTGTATAGGAAGTGACAACATTTTGATAGGAATTTCCTGTGGTACTGCTGAGTAACGATGCCATTGCAGTCACAAGGTTTTTTAAGCGAATGAGTGAATTTTAGAAGCTGTCAGTGACACCTTTAATGTCTTTGCTAGTTGTAGCTAAAGCTTGCAACAGCCCTTTTTGGAAAAGTAGAAAATCCTTAAAATAGCCAGAATTTAGCTAAAGGAATGTATCCTGCAATCCTACATCATGTAGGTTTATGAAATAAACTGTAGGCACTTTGGAATAATCCCATCATCAGTGGCTCACTAATAATGAAGCAAACGAACAGACCAACAAACTTCGTTTTGTAATTAACATGCCTCTGTTAATGAATTTATCCTAAAATGCCTATGGATTATTTGAAATAATTCATCCCTTTTTCAAGGTTAAGGCTATTTTTATTTTTGTTTTAATTTTTTTATTATTTTAGGTCCTCTCAGTTTTTCAATTTGGGTTTAATCTTGTTTTATTTTCTAATTTTAAATTGTTTTATATTTTTATTTTTATTATTATTTGAGACTCTTTTATCTTATCTTTTCGCCCTTTTATTATTTTGATTCAACAGTTAAGTAATTACTCATTTTTTAACTTTGTGTTTTATTTTCAAAAATAAATTTTCAGCTTGCCAAGAAGAGCGATTTAACAAACTTTGCCATGCCCCCGTTGCCAAATATATTAAAACCTGTAAAGAAATAAATATTGCATTTATTGCGTATGAGCAAAAGGTATTTTAATTTTTGTTCTGTTTCTAAACTTTATTTTTCCTTTTATCTTTTCTTTTTTCTTTCCTTCTGGTTTTTTTCTGTTTTTTTTTTTTTTTTTTTTTTTTTTATGTTGGTTTTTTTTTTCAATCTCTGTCTTTACTGTTTCGGATGTTTTTTCTCTGTTTTAAGTTTGATTCTTTGTTGGATGGACTCTTTAATTTTGATTGGTGTTCTGTTTTTGTCTAGCCGTACTTTGTATTGGTGTAAAATAAATGTATTAAGCTAAGTTAAATCAACAAGTTTCTCAACCATCATCTTTGAAGAGTGTCTGAAGATTTTTCCTCACATCAATGCAGTGTAACATTTGACTAAAACGAGTGATTTTTAAGTATCTTAACTTTTTTATTTTTTCATCACTGAGGTTAAGGGAAATCCCTCAGGGCAAAATTGATGGAAGGTATACCGTTTGATCCATGATGGTATTCTTTTAAAACTTTCGTTTCAAGTGAAACACCGGTTTCATGATGTGTAGGCGTAGATATCATCACCAGAATGACACCTGAGAATTAAATATCTCCTATCAAAATGCAAATGAAAGCCGAAAGTACTATAATGGCTGATATCTAATGTTTCTTTATCAGTGCTTAGTTTTTTTTAAAAAATTTGCTCTGCCAAATGAATCACAAGTTCTCCTCCAGTTTTTTTGTCTGTCATAGAAATAAAATCCAAAATCAAAGATAAAAAAAGAAATGACGATAAAATCCTAGAAATATGTGGAGGAATGGTTTTCAGCAGTCAAAGCTGTTCCCAAATGTGCATAGTTTTGTGCAGGGACAAATATAGATGGAGCACTAACTGACTGCAGCAGAGGCACGCTGAATTATTGCGGATTCAACAAAACAACAGTCAACACCCTTGACCCTTCTAATGTCGCGTGGTGTTGAATGGTGCGCACCCTCCTCTACACTTCCCAGCCTATTCCCCTTGTGTGTACCGAATATCACCATTCAACTCCATGCGACATCGAAAGGTGTTGACCGTTGTTCTACTTGTTATTTTGTAGAATCCCCAAAAATTCAGTGTGCCTCAAATCTTCCCTATGTATTTTAGCGTAGTGCTCCGTCTCTATTTGTCTCTGGTTTTGTGACGCTAGCACTAAATTGTAAGATTTGTGGGACCTCTCTTTCTTTATTCAGTCTCTAATGAACATCCAATAGTATAGAATCAGCTTACTTTGTTTTTTAAATTCATGAAATTTTGATAAAAGATTAATCGGTTCCAATTGTCTTAAAAAAAATTCTGAAAATTGCTATGAAAATGATGGAGGTTAAAATGCTTACATTCCCCCCATCCCCCCTTTTTTTTTTAACTATTACTGAAATGCTAGGTAAATGGAAGAAGGGAAAAAAACTAATGTACATATCTAATATAAAATTCAACTCTAAAACATAACAATGTTATCAGCATGGAAGTCGCCTTTTGTAAAAATGTCAACGTTCGTGTAAATATTATTTTGTGAATACAACCCTCGATTGGTTTTTAAAACATCACTTTAACTAACTGTTTCCTTGTCCAACTCTATCTAACGAAAGCAATGGCTCTTTCTAAAGTACATATTAATAAACAAAAGATGGCAGATTTTCAGGGTCAGGTCATGACACGTGTATTCAATCATCCATTCTCTTCTCTCTCATGGCAAATGCTTGCTTTGGTTTTCTTTTCTTCTGTCGTTAATTCTTCTCTGTGTTTCAGGAAGCTTCATTGGTAATCAAAGATTATGCATACTTTAATCGAATGTGTAATCTTTGTTTGTAATGAATAGAACTGAGAAAATGTCAAGTGTTATCATTTGATTTTCTTGATTAAAATCTAGTAAAAGTTCATTGCCGCTGCGAGTGATTTTTTTGGTTTTTTTTCACTTTAATTTCACAAGCATTTCTCAATATTCTTTCCAATGTACAGTCTAAGGGCTAATCATTTACTTCATTGACAAACTGATGGTCATGAGTGTCTATGAGTGATGCTGTTGATCCAAAATTGTAAAACTTTTCAAGTTCTCAGTTCTACTCGTATCAATAGCTGT
Source organism: Trialeurodes vaporariorum (assembly GCA_011764245.1). Lineage (NCBI taxonomy): Eukaryota > Metazoa > Arthropoda > Insecta > Hemiptera > Aleyrodidae > Trialeurodes > Trialeurodes vaporariorum. The sequence continues at coordinate 59,934,721 of VMOF01000220.1, forward strand.
CTCTTCTTTCTCTCTTCTCAGAAATTTGACGACATCAAAATATAAACAATATTCTTCCTGCGTTTTTCTTATTTTCATTCGAAATACTCAAATTTATCTCAATCTGTGAAAAAATTTATTGGTATTTTAAAAAATCTATTCAATTTGTAAGAGACACCGGACTCATCTCAATCCAAGTAAAAGTTTCAACGGTCTTTTAAAAAAATTGTGCCTGAACACTCACCAATCGCTGAACTTGAAGGAATTTAATTTTGAAGGTGGTGGATCAAACTTTCAAAATTTGTTTTAAAATTCCTCAGTAAACTTCGCATAAGAGCTATCCCTGCAGCTAGGGCGGTAGACCTTCTATCTATCTATCTATGTAAAATTCCTTAGTAAACTTGGTACTTTGATTGTGTTTCTTGCCAAAGCTTAAAATCTGAATCACATGTTACCAAGTAAAATTTTCTCAGAATTTGAAAAAAGAAAGAAAAAAAAAATAATCAAGAACCTCTTTTATGTATATTGCTTGATTACTCTTGCATTTCTTCCATTAGGTAATTGATATCATTTTCCTCCTCCACCTCTGTTCAACATATTTTCTGCACCAAACCAAGAAACGCTCAAAATCATTTTGCTTTTGTGAATTAATTTTTCACTAGCATATACTTTCATGAAGCAAAACGTCAAATGAAAAACATGCAGTCACTCTTTCCCGTGACACATCAGATGCTGTCGTCAAATTTCGCCCCTGAAGAAGGAGAACTTTTGTCCACTTTGTCAATACTTTGTAATTTGAGTGGCATGATTATTGTGGAATGGTATTTCTGGATGTTTTTTTTTTTTCTTCTTTCTTGTGTTTTTGCTCTCGCAAAGTTTGCCAAGAGGAATTATTCAATGAACTGTGCAAGTCCTGCGTAGCTAGGAAAATAAAAACTCTAAAAGAAATAAATATTGCTTTCCTTCCGTATGAATGTCAGGTGCGTTCTAACTTTTCTAACATCTATTTTTTATTTTCAGTTCAACTGTCACCTCTCATTCTCTTACATTAGTTAGCTTACTTCTCCTCTCTCTCTCATCATATTTTACTCTTTCTGTAGCACGTCCAGGAACTTCTCTTTCTCTCTTTCTCTCTCTTTATCCATAAGAGTGAATGTCTTAGAAAAGGATAGAAGGAGGGACTACTTATTGTTTTTAGCTCCTATCTCCATTCCTTTTCAACTCATGCATTTAAATGGAAAAAGAGTGAGTGAGACAAGTTCTCGGATATGCTTTTGCTCTGCCATTATTTTCTCCATAGTTACTGTCCCTCCTATCTGTGTTTAGTATGATAGAAAGTCTCTCCTTCTCTATAGTTGCAAATATTGATACAATATTGTCGTCCGAATTTTTATTCTCCAGTTACAAATGGTGTTCATGAAAAGTCAAAGTAAAGTTTTTTTTTTTTTTTTTACGCCTTGGTTTGGTATTCACACGCATTAGATTAATGTTGAAATTAACAAAAAATTGTGACAGCGCACCCTACTTTTTTAAAAGATGTTTATCATAAACAACCAAGATGTTTAATAAATGGCTGCGGAAAAGAATTAAGAAATAAAAAGCCAACTCATAGACTTCTTCGAGTGGTTTCAGCAACAACTTGAATTTTTTTTTGAACAAAAAAGGAACCTTTTCAAAACGTTCAAGTTTTGCTTTGAACAACTTTCCCTTGCTGTTTGAGACCGAGTTTACACCTAGGTACAAACATGTACTTAAAATTTAATTTTTGATTTCAAAAGGGCAGTAAAAATCTTTTTTTCAACAAGCAATAATTGTCCCAGACATGTTAGGTGTAGATTTTCAAATAATTATTACGAGATTTATTAAAGATGTTTCTTTCAAACATTTTTCATAGATGAAATCTAAACATGTACAAAACACACAGTTGTTTTATTATGCTGCTAGGATCACTATCAAAAATCAATTTTTTTCCCTCTCTGAGTTTGAGAGAGCTTTTAAGGGGCAAGACATTTTGAGGACTGTCACGCTATTCTTTCAAATCGAATTACTCAACCTATGTTACAACTTTCTGAAGAGAAAATCTTTGCGCTCACTTCAAACAGCTTTTCTTTCGCTGGAAATAAGTATTTACGGAATGGGTCTGCTGCGCACTATTGCCATTTAGGCAGAAATCATTGATGATACCGTAAAATGTCACGAGAAAACCGATTAAAACAACAAAATCTCCTCAAACTTCCTTTCTAATAAAGAAAAAGTAACAATAAGTTGAGGGTCTTTGCGAAACAAATTTGACAATGCCACCAATGGCGCAAAATTGCTGATTTCGCAATAGCATAGTGTTGGTGGTTGCACTTTGCTGCACCATTTTAAAGCCGCTCTTGGCTCTCCCAACTGTGCATGCAGGGCGCACCCTGTGTAGCTTTTAATATCCAAAAGAATGTATTGATCTTCCGTCGTTCTTGGAGTGTTAAAAATCATTCTTTGTCCTGTAGAATACTATTGCAGCTAAGCTAAATTTACTAAAAATAAACACTCTCATCACTTTTACAACTTTCCACTAGTTGTTCAATGTATATAATATTTTCTAAGAGTTGAAGAAAAAATCAATGAATGAGTAAAAGTTGAATAAATTAACTAACATAATCTTAAATGTCATAAAGTCAAACGTTTTTATTGCATGATTGTCATTAAGTGGTTTATGTGAAGTGCTCAATGGGTGTGCTGTAGAGAGTTGCGTTTCTGTCTAGCTTAAAAGTCTCTGCTGTACATTCAACACAGATGCTTCTAAGTATACGTTCTCTTATTTTTAAATTCAACTTAAGGTTGCTGCTGTCCTTCAGACTTTATCACCTCTCTGGAAAGTTTTGTAAAGCTATGGTATTACCGCAAAGCGACGATTGGCAGCACCAGATTTAGTGTTTTAATCTTTGATTGTTTGCAACTATCATCCATCATCCATCAGCAGAATTTGAAGTTTTTGATTGTGTAGCTTCACACATTGGTGTGTGTGGGTGATTGCTGCTGCCAGGAAATTTTATAGAAATGGAATCATTAAATTATTCAAAGCTACCAAATGAAAAAATAATTTGGTCATAGTATGTTTCACTTCTGCAAATTTCATCAAAACGAACTATTAATTTAATGAATTATTGACGTATTAATTCTTTTAAATGTCTTTAACCAAATTTTTATTGGTTTGATTGCATTAAATCTTTTAAAGATGCCTTTTCCTTAAAATTCTCTGGCGTCGCTAAAAAGTTGTTACCGTAGAAACACTGGTGTGCAAAGTAGATTGGCAAATAATATAGAGATTATATTTGTCGTATTGGATAAATAAGGCGTTGGTTGCAGAAAGGGAACTAATTTTAAAAATTGCGTTCTTGCAAGAACTTAGGATTTTTTATTATCAAATTAAGGGTCACAATTTTTCGAATATTAATTGTACCAATTTAAACTTTTAAATGAAACTGAAGAGCTGTTCAGTGTTGAACCAAATTAAACTAAAATTAAACCATGGTCAAATTAAATTTCTAAAAAATGTAGTTTGAAACAACAGTCAATTCTAATGTCGCAGTTGCAAGGGTGTGAAATGTTGTGTTTTTTATAAAGAAAATTATACTTGATGAGCTGAGAACAAAGATGCCTTTGGTTTCTAATTAAGTCCCATTGCTCTGGAGATGAGATTTTGGCCCAAAATACATCGTTTTCAATGGAAATCCCGCGTAGTGATGTCACTCCGGTGCCTTTGGTTTTTTCTTTTTAGGGTTTTTTTTTCCTCCGTTTCCCCGGAAAAGGGATTACAAAGCTTTTTTTGGTTTTTAAAGTTTTGGGGGTAAAAAATTTTCAGTATGTGTAACCATGCATTACGTTGGAATTAAAACATTTAAAATGTAATTTGAAGCCAAAATGATCAAAGAGCTTAGTGAAACAAAGGAATGACATGAAATCATTTTGAAAATACCCAACATTTTTCTTTGTTGACATTAATTTACTTGTTTTCGTTCATAGTAAATAATTTTTGAGTATGGTTTTTGAAATTGACAAGAGCTAAGTTGGGTAAATTAAAACATTCAAAATGAAAAATGAACAAGAAAAACAGAAATGATAAAAGAGCAAAGTTATGACAACAAAGAGAATGACAAATGAAAATCAGTTTTAAAAATAGACATTTTTCTTTGTTTGACATTAATTTACTTGTGTTTTGTTCATAGTAAATAATTTCGTTGAGTGATGGTTTTTTGAAATTTGACTGAAGAGCTCAGTTGGGGGTAAATTAAAACATTCAAAAATGTAAAAATGAACAAGAAAAACACAGAAATGATCAAAGAGCAAAGTTAGTGACAACAAAGAGAATGACAAATGAAAATCAGTTTTGAAAATAGATAAAATTTTTCTTTGTTTGACATTAATTTACTTGTGTTTTGTTCATAGTAAATAATTTCGTTGAGTAATGGTTTTTTGAAATTTGACTGAAGAGCTCATTCTTTTATTTATTCGTATTCATGGCCACTTTTGTTGCTTCCAATTTGTTTTGAATGTTTTTTTTGTTAAAAAAAAAAAAAAAAAAAAGATAGTGCTCGAGAGAATCTTGATTATCAAATTGATCTGCCTGTCAAAAATCTTAACTTTGGATGAAGAGCATGCCTTTTAATGAAGGCACCCTTTTTGCTTCCAACGCCCCAGTCAACAATAAAATTATGCCGTAGTGCCTTAGATTCATTAAAATATTAAAATAATTGGTAAACGTTTAAGATGAGTCACGCCATTCATATCAAGCTTTTTTCTCAGGAACTGTTGGTCGTAAAAAGATTGAATATAGTTCATGAACGCAATTGCCCTTAAAGAATTACTGTTCACTAGTTTCAGTTAGGTTTACTTATTTGAGTAGCGAGCTGATTGGGAGCCTCATAGTCAAACATATCAATAAAACTACACAAGTGATTCTATTGGGTGAGAGACCGGTCTGGTGTCTTATGATAACCATTGTTCAGTCCCTCGTTATGTAAAGGTGTCTCCTGAGCAACCATTACTTATCTAACGATTGAGCAATGGTCTTCGAAAGACTTCCGCCTCAGATCAGTCTTCCACCCAATCTCGTCACTTGTATTTAGTTTTATTGATCTGTTTAACTGTCAAGTCCCGATCAGCACGCTGGTCTAGTGGTTCAGGAAGATGCTCTCCTTTTTCCTTGTTGGGCAGCAAAAATATTAAATTAAAATTTGTTTGGGTGGCTGGACTTTACTATTGCTACTACTCCTATTACTTACTTATTTATGTATTCATCTGTATTACCTATTTATCATCAGTTGTTCTGAGAAAATATGAATTGTAATTAAATATTAATCCAATGGTAGCAGTCTGGTGAGAAAAATTGGCACTAAATGCGGCAGATATATTTAATGACATTTTTAAATTCACCAATGATTTCACCGGTTGAGAAAAGATTCCACGCTTCAGATCAGTTTATGACTGTAATGCATGAAAATATACTCGCATCTGTAATCTTTTCTCAACTGGGGAAGTCGTCGATGACTTCTAAAAACTTGCGGGTATTTTAATAATTCAACAGCGATTGTAACGATTGAGAAAAGATTACAGATTGCAGAGTATTTTCGTGAAATACAGTCATACACTGAACTGAACTGTGTAATCTTTTTTCAAATGGTGGAATCTTCGGTGAATTTCGAAATGCCATTAAATCTACGCAAATGGGCAGCTCTGCTCCAGGGGTTATTGGGAGTCTTTGTAACTATAAAATTTAAAAGGCTTTTCTGATCGATTAACCATTTATTTAAACTACCAACTTTCTATGACCAACAGAATTCAAGAGAAAAGCCTGATACAAGGTAGGTGCAAGTTGTTTGGGACTACCAAAACTTTAGAAGGAGAATCCTGTCTTTAACTTTTATTGCAAAAGAAAATAGTTTTTCATTACAATTGATGCAGTCTCAAGAAAATATCGTATCTCAACATCCTTTCTCTAGAATTTAGAATCTTGAACCATTTAACAAAAATCATTGTGACTATTAATTAACGTACTAATTTTAATTTTATCAGGTGTTCTCGTTAGACACGCCTGAAACTTTCCAGTGCAACTACAACCCAACTTATTCTAGCAATCGTAATGCGAACATGGAGCGTATCGCTGAGCAGATTGCTACTCTGTGTGCAACTTTGGGAGAGTATCCCTCTGTCAGATATCGCAGGTACTTGTTTTTTATTATCTTGTCTACGTTCTTTTTAAATATTTTGAAAGATTAATATAATATCCAGTTTCACCTCCGAATCCCTTGTAATGAAATAGTTCGGGAAGAATGATTGAAAAATTCAAGATTCTATTAGATGTTTGCAAAAGATTACTGATCTGAAGGTATCCATGTACAAACTCAAATCATCTACGATTCTCTCTGTTTCTCGGAAAATAGCAAGTTATGGGAAATAGAAAGTGATTTCTAGTAGAGTCCCTATATGTAGAGAGTTCAGACAAGTGAAACAATGGGCGCCGCCATTGGATGCGATTTTACACCTTTGTTTACATTCCGAGGGCCGTTGTTGTGTTTTGGTCCATTGCAAAGATTACAATGCCGCAGAGCTCCTAACAGTATAATCTTTCACTGCTTTTGTTGATCGACATCTATTAACACTTTTGATGGTTCTTTTGAGATTTATGGACTTTCTTAAGGGGCATCATGATGAAAATTAACAACTTCGTCCACAATTAACTCTTTTATCCATAAAATACCGTTGGACCCTTTCGTTTGTGAATAAGAGTAAGTAAACGAATGTGCAAATCGCATCCAATCTGGCGTCCGTTGAGCCTAAAACTCAGTAACCAATCAGAGGTTGACAACCTTCTTGTCTTAACTCTCTACATATAGGGGCTCTAGTTACTAGAGCTCTTACATTTTGAGTACGTATCTGGTTAACAGATTCTGAGAAGTTGGCAACTTTTTTGGAGAGCAAAAACAAAATTGACGGACTCCTTATTGATGTCAATGACTTACGCCTATATGTTTTCTGTTTTAACTTGAAAACTATCGAGAATTTTACTTTTATGACATCACAGATGGAAAAAGCGTCATGTTATACTTAGGAATTGATGAAAATGTCAATTTGTCATTTTGTGTTGTTTTTATCAAATTGCCGACTTATTTGTCAAGATGGACAACGATGGAAGCAAAGAGGTGAAGGATATTTTGCACAATGTTGTCATCATTTTAATAATCTGAGAGTTGCAGGGAAAAAGTGGATTTTGTCAGTATAAAACAAAAATTCAATGATGTAATCGTATGAAAAGCTGAAAAACCAAAAGATAAAAAGCGAAGAATGCAGAGCATTTCTCTCATGATTTTGTCTTCTTTTGTTCTAGCGATTTTGATAAAAATTTAGAGCTAGCCCATGTAATTCAGCAAAAACTTGATGCATACAAAGCAGATGAACCGACAATGGGTGAAGGCCCTGAGAAAGCTCGCTCTCAACTCTTGATCTTGGACAGGGGTTTCGATTGCGTTTCTCCTCTCCTCCATGAATTGACCCTACAAGCTATGGCCTATGATTTACTTCCTATCGAAAATGATGTCTACAAGTAAGACCCTCTCATCATTTATTTTTTTTTTATATGTTTAAGAGCATACCAGTCCTAGTGTACTCTTGAGATATCTCCTTTCCTCAGGGTGTCACGCTTGGTGCGGTCTCCCTCTTGTCCTCTTTCCTCACAGTGAGGTACCTTGGTAGGTAGGGGTCATTTCAGGAGAGTTGGCAGATGACAGATCGCCTTGTTTACTGCGTGGGCGAGTGTTTGGTTTTGCAAAGACTTCTAATACTTACCATCTTATTTTGAGTAGCTATAGGACTAGAAGTCTTTGTGTTTTAAGCATTAATTTTGATGCGTGAGCGTACCAACTGAGCAGGAACTGCGAGCTTTCATCTGCAATCTTTCGTGAAATGACCCCTATCTCCCTTCCTTCCTATTCCCTTTTTATGTACTCAGTCCAGTCGTTCGCTTTGAAATACAAGCATAACGAACACAAGGTTTGGGCGGCTGGACTTTACTACTATTACTACTGTTTATTTATCTAAGTATTTATGTATTTCTGTAAGCTCTGACTAGAGATCTCTATATAGAGGATCGAATCAGAGCTTTAAAGTAGCTGCAAAGTGGGTATCTGGTGATTGGCGTGTAACAGACACCAATTTTTAATGTTGGTGAATCAACAAGAGACATCAAACACCAAAACTTTGAAAGCTTTGAGTATCTAGTTTGGAAATGAGTGTGAGTCGTGATTGATGATGTGATGATATCCAACAACATCGATGAAGATCCAAGGTTTCTTTTGCCTCTGTATAAGCTCAAACTGAGCAATGGGGCTCTTGCAAACTTTTGCTGTGATCAAACGAATAGTCCCATCTGCTGTAAAAACCAGTGAAAATCACAAAAATCACCCTGAGAACGTCTAAAATTCAGTAATAAACTCACATAACTGCTGTAACGGCAAGTTTGTAATGGCAATTCAACGTAGGTATCATGGAAGATCCCTATTTATTATCTCAAAGTCTCTACGGAAACACAGAGATATGTCTCAATTTAGATAGGAATCTCTCGTGATACCTGCGTCTCTGTCATTGAGCCCGATTCTGAGAGTAAATTCTGTGATTTTTTTAGTGTTTTCATCGTAATTTTTACAGGTTTTTATGCAAGAATCAACTCTTTAATCCCCTGTAGCAAAAGTTTGCGAAAGCCCCATTGAGGAGTTGTTTGGTGAAAGGGCAATTAAAGCAGTGGCTATGCTTGTACTTGAAAAACCTGATTTCAAAAGGTTATTAAGTGAAGATGAAGTGTTGGATTGGGTTCTCTTAATCATCTGACAATTTGACTCCACGCTTTGATTGTTAGAGAATTAGGAAAATCCAGTTTTCTTCATCAGAGTTTCACGCAATAACAATTTGCTATCAGGTCTTTTGAGCTCGAGCATACCCACTGTCTTATCTGCCCTCTTACCGGGATACTCCTCAATTGATAAGCCAAAACTCTCCGCCAACAACAGGACCTACTGTTGCAGATTGAAGTCAAAAATATTCCATCAATGTCATCAAACAACAGCTCAACAGCCCATCAAACAAATCCCTACAGTAAGTTTATCGAACATAAGTTCCATCACCAGCAGATCTTGGATAGACTTGATTTCGCGAGTTTACGAGTTGAAGAATTTTGCGATTATGCGAGTTCAAAATAAACTGGTGACATCTCTTTCAATCCCAAGCAGACGTATCTCATAGTGTATTTATCAGTTGAATTAAATATTAGGCAGAACAGGGTCAAAATCTTAGTCTTGGGGAGGGTTTTGACCAAAAAATTGCGCGGGCAGAAATTTCAAGTCCACTTTTGCATTGCGGTCCGCTCGATACTTTTTTTCTCCTCTTTTAACTCTAATGAGCACATAAAACCTGTTGCTTATTGTGTCACTGGTAAAAAAATAACAAAATTTTGTTGCATCGCTGAAAAAAAACTAAAAAGACCGCGATTGAACTTGAGGAAATCCCCATTTTTTATGATGAAATCTCCATTTCAACTTGACGAAATTAGGAATTTGAACTTGACGATAAGAAGGTGCCTCTACTCATTAATGCACTCTGATTGGTCAGAAAAGCTGGGGTGAGTATTGCTCAACATCACCGAACTAAAGGAGCGCAGACATAACCCACCGTTGGATCGAGTAAAAAACTTGACCAGATCTGGATAGTAACATTCACCTCACTTTTTTTTTATTGACCGTAAATAAATTGAATTAACATGATTTGCTGAATTTCATTGGGACACTTTTTATTTCTGCTCTCAGGTATGAAGCCACTGCTGGAGCTCCGGAGAAGGAGGTTTTGCTTGATGAAAATGATGAACTTTGGGTCGAGTTGAGACATCAACATATTGCTGTTGTTTCTCAGTAAGAAGAACTATTTTTTCTCTATAAAATTGATTTAGTACTTAGGTAAACATTCATAGGAATCATAGGATGTTAGGAGGTTGGTCCAAATCATGCTGAGGTAGTCTCAGAGGATTTTCGTAACTTGTTTTCGTATTTTGTCTAAACAAGTTACCACAATTTAGAAACAAATAGAGACGGAGCACTAAAATACATAGGGAAGATTTGAGGCACACTGAATTTTTGGGGATTCAACAAAATAACTTGTAAAACAACAGTCAACACCTTTTGATTTCGCATGGTGTTAAATGGTGACATTCGGTAGACACAGCGGGGATAGGCTGGGAAGTGTGGAGGAGGGTGCTCAACATTCAACACCCTACGACGTTGACTGTTGTTTTGTTGAATCTGCGAGAATTAAGCGTGCCTCTGCTGCAGCCGTTCGTACTCCGTCTCTATTTGCCTCTGCCACAAATGAATTGCAGCCAAGATTGATGTATTGCATCTTATAATGTCTTCTTGATGAAGTAATGGTATTCTCAATAAGATTGTTAATTTGACCGTGAGTCAATTCAGCCGTTTCATTGGCTGTAACTTATATTGCAGCAAAATTGGTGTGTATTATTTATATTTAACAATGGTTCTTCGTTTTTCCTTCATTCCAAATCATTTGGACCTGTTAGTAGAATTAATCAAAGAGGGAAAGTAATTTAAATTAAAGAATGAAAAGCAAGTAGAATTAATCAAAGAAGGAAAGTAATTTGAGTTAAAGAATGAAAAGATAACACCAAAGGTGAGAGCCTTACTTACTCCGTTTGACTTTCTATTTGTGTGTTCTAGTGTCTTCCTAGAGCTATGAAGCATATCTGCTGCATAGTTTGTTTTTAAAACCTAGTTATAGAGAAACATGAGCACTAAAAAACTAACAAACTTGTGTGCCAAAGAATTGCTTTGATTTAAAGTCATCTCAATACTTGCTGTTTGCAATATTTTATAGGAATGTAACGAAGAATTTGAAGAAGTTTATCGATTCCAAACGGATGCCGCAAGGAGACAAGCAGTCTATGCGTGATCTCTCTCAAATGATCAAGAAGATGCCGCAATACCAAAAGGAACTGAGCAAGTATTCAACGCACCTCCATCTTGCAGAAGATTGCATGAAAGCGTATCAGGGTTATGTGGACAAACTGTGCAAAGTTGAACAGGTGAGAGCAGAACAAAACTAGCACTTTATTGTAAATAAACTGTGACTTTCAAAAATTTCATGTCTAATCTTTCAGTCATTTTTCATTTCATTTCTTATACATGACTGCCCTTAGCGGGCTGTGGCAGCCGTCAAAGGTTTTACAATATTTTAACATTTTAACCCATTCACTGAAACAAGCAAGTATACCCACTACCTTTGAAGAAATTCTAAGTACCTGATAGATAGCGTCATTTGCTCCACTCTTCTTCTGCAGTTTTACCTCTAGGCGCCACTTGCGTAAAACGAGCGTATAAGCGCTGTTGCCAAGTAACCATAATAAAATTAAAGTTTCAGTAAATAGGTTAATTTAGAGTAAAAAAAACTCAATTTAGGAACCCAATTAAATTATGAACAACAATAAAACAAATGGTGGGATCAAAGCTAAAATAAAATTAAAAATTAAAAAGGATGGGAAAGGATTTTTTAATTTTATTTTGATCCCGCCGTTTGTTATATGTTGTCTCTAATTTTGGGCTACTTTGTTTCATTGTTTGTTTATTAAATTATAACAAACCATAACCAATGATAGGTTTCCGCACTTCCTTAGAATAATATAGTTATCACCGTTTGCAAAATGCCTTTTTAAAGTGTGAGCCAATTTTTAAATAATTCCATAGCCAAATGCTTGATTTTATTTTTAGAGGACTAGCCAAAATTTCATTACATGAATCATTCCGTATCAAAACAAAATATTATTCATTAGGTCGTGTGTTGTTAATTAATTATTGTTGTATTGTATTCCTTTCATTTCATTATGTGATTTCGTTGTAATTGCCTTTTACAATTTGATATTTGGTAATTTTGATGTGTAAATGTGCAGGGTAGATTTACAAATAAACATTTCAATCCAACTCCATGATTCCATTGAGATATAACAGGAAGACTCAAAACTTTGTTTTCTTTCTTATCAGGATTTGGCAATGGGGACTGACGCAGAAGGTGAGCGCATCAAGGATCACATGCGGAATATTGTTCCAATCCTGCTGGACAAGAATGTTTCAAACTATGATAAAATGAGAATCATACTGCTGTATATCCTTTCAAAGAATGGCATTTCAGATGAAAATCTGAATAAATTAGTTCAACATGCCCAAATCCTCCCTGCAGAGAAGCAAGCAATTGTTAACATGGCAAATCTTGGAGTGAATGTCGTCACGGATGTAAGTGAAATTTGCGTTACTTTATTTTTGTTAAGTCTGCGGGCCGATCATTTACTTTATCGTTAAACCGATCGTTAAAACTGTCTACGAGTGATGCTATTGGTCAAGAATTGTAAAACTTGGCTGTTGCTATGGTAACCATCGTTAAGAGTCTTGTTTTATAAAGGCTATTCATGAGTAACCTTTAAAAAACGGACACTACAACGATGGTTACCATAGCAACGGCTAAGTTTTACAATATTCGACCAATAGTATCACTCTTAGACAGTCTTAACGATCGGTTTAACGATGAAGTAAATGATCGGCCTGCTGATTTAACTCACCAAGAATGATTCAATTTATACAGCTTTGGTTTTATCATCAAGTGTTTGAATCGGAGTTGAATTGAAACCTAAGTAAAGAAGTCTTTTTCAGGTTGAAATCTTTTTTACAAATAACGAGCTTTTTGTTAAAAAGGTGGATAGAGCAAAAGGTATGCTTATGTGTTGAGGTAGTATCAAATAAAAAGCTCCTCAAATCTGTGACAGTGCCACGAGAGGTTGTTTCAGAAGTGTAGGCGTATTAGACCAATGTATAGACCAATAATCTTTGGCTCATTTGTTTGAAAATTAGAGTTTTAATAATAATTTTGTCTTATCAACTGCTAAAGAATCAAATCTCAGTTACTAATGTCACAATGGTTGGAAAAGTGTTTACCGTCAAGAAAAGAATCATTTCAGGGACCTCAAAATACTAACGGTTAACGGTTTATACTTTCTGAAGGTGATTAAGTTTGTAACTAAGCATTATGACATATTTATTAACTTTCAAAGAATGTTGACCATAATACAAGAGAGTTCGATAATATTAAATTAAATGAAAGCAAAATATTTACTATTGGCGAATGAAAGACTGTCGCGAGATTCTCACGAGCTAATTTTCTGCCTTGAAACTTAAGAAATTTATTCAAACCCCCCTTATACCCCCCTAGGGACTGTTGTGGGCTTTTGAAATTATCACAAATAAAAATTTCTGGGTCAATGCCATATTTGAATTTATTGTTTCAAATCATTTGGCTCACTAGTTTTCGAGAAAAATGTCCTATCCAGGTGGTCTGGTACACCCTGTACAATATTTCCATCAATGGACTCTAAGCAACCACTACCGCAGTTACGCATTTGAATGTGGGACTGATCTGTGACGGCTCTCCCACCCCACTTGCACTGGCCCCTTGTCTGCAAGATGTGAGGAGTATAAAGAATGGCCGAACCGGAACCTTGAAGGCAAAACTTGGCTTGTGAAACTCTCATGACAACCTTTAATTTGTCGATAGTTCTGTGTATGGGGAGAAGAAATTTTGACAAGCCTCCAAAATCCCTGAAGGGTCTGCTGCAGGACACTTCCACTTCTCGCAGTGGGGCCCTTGATAAGCTTAAGCTTTCTTGGTGAAAAAGGAATATAATTTCCTGCAGGAGTTTTTTCTGTAAACCTCCTCTGTAAACTGTAAACTCTTAAAGTTGTTCTATTAGTCCTGTACTATAGATTTTTGTAAAGCTTCTATTTTTTTTATTAATTTTTTGAATAAATAAATAAATAAATAAATAGATAAATTAAAAAAATAAAAAAATAAACAAATAAATTAAATTCTAGTCAATAGAGAGTGCGCACTTAATTGTAACTGTTTTCCTTCAATTTTTTCTGTTGTTTCCTAGGGTGGTCGTAAAGTGAAAGTGTACTCTCCGCAACGCAAGGAACGTATTACAGAACAGACTTACCAAATGTCTCGATGGACGCCTGTAGTAAAGGATTTGATGGAAGATTGTATTGAAGACAAGCTGGATTTGAAACACTTTCCATTCCTTGGAGGTCGTGCAGCGTCATCTGGGTACCATGCGCCGACCAGGTAAGAGTTCTCCTGGCTCTCTATCTCTCTTGCTCTAACTGACTAGTTAAATACGTTGACTTTAGGGGTAGTTTGCCATAAAAAGAACATTTTTTTCTATTTTTTCCCACTGCTAAAATTTTGCGCCGCACTCTCTTGAACATGACGAAGGTTTCATACTTTTTGAGTCATGATCTAGACATGCCTCAAAAATAATTGTAATTAATGAACATATTCTTGTTGCATTTACGACAGCTCTATTTTTAGTTTCCTAACTTTTTGCATTTCCCTTTTTAAAGCTCCTTGGTGTTCTCTATTTATTTTATTTATTTTAAAGAATATAATGCATAGAACACCCGTGGGCATTATGGTATAAGTCACATATGGTAAACCATAATAAACTTGACAGCTTTAATCACAAATAATAAATTTAACTGCTGAAATCACAAATCATAACCTCAACTGCTTATAATCACAAGATTGTGTTTTGGGGATCCTCACCTGAAAAACTCCTCAAGAGTGTAGTAGGCCGCCTGAGCCAGCATCTTCTTCACTGCATTTTGGTAGGCCCCATAGGTTTCTATTTCCTTAATCACCCTTGGCAGCTTATTTTTCTCGCCCCGAGTGCGACAACGGATGCAGAGAAAGATACTATTAGAGAAACTATTAAAGATACTTCTTGCCGCACTAATAAGCAAATGTTCCACTAATGTTCAGAGTTGTAGTGAATGATGTTGTGTGTAATTCATGCAATAAATTATTATTTCATAATTATTAAATTTGTTAAAGTGATTCAGTTTCATTTCCTAATCTTCTTCTTGTATTTCAGCGCCAGATACGGGCATTGGCACAAAGACAAGGGCCAGCAAACGGTTAAAAATGTACCAAGGTTGATTGTCTTCATCGTTGGTGGTTGTTCGTACTCTGAAATACGGTGTGCTTATGAAGTTACGAATGCTGTCAAATCATGGGAAGTTATAATAGGTAAGAAAGAGCACTTTCATAAGTTTGATGTTGTTGACGAAACAACAGTTTGATGTATTGTTTTATTCTTATTCTTATTCTTATTCTTATTCCTAATTAATATTTATTACCCAAGTGGAAATGTGTATCTTGTTGAAAAAAAAGAAAAGTTCCAAAGTGAAGCGAGTACTCTCTTTCATTCGGAATTTTTCAAACCTCTTCAGAACTTTGAATGGCCTGGGGAAACATGAAGCACTTTTACTAGGTAATCAAATTCATTTTTTTTTCTCTGGCCCGTTTATTGCCATGGAATGCACCAGTTGCACTGTCAACGGACTCCTCTTCTAACGATTGATTCAAATTTGCTTCTAATGGTTGATTCAAATTTGAAATGTGACCCTTCCAAAAACCAAAATTGAGTTACTGGTACCTCTGCATGAAGGAAGTCATGAGACGAACATTTTGAGACCAAAAACATATAAAATTCTGTCATGAAAATGCTTGTAAAAACGGAAAATGAGAAAAGGTACCTTATCTTCCCGCATTAAAATTACATTTGGAAGGCAAGGTCAAATGTGGGCCCAGGCCCCATGGGTCTAGCGTCCCCTTCCCCCTGTGACGGGCCTGGGATACCTGGGTGCTACTGCCCTTTTTGCATCCCTCCAAAAAAACACATCACTTTAAACATCACTTTAAATTAAAAATATCAACTATTTGGCATTTAAATGTTTTGACTCATTTTCAAGGGCATACCCAGATTCGCAGATTGGATATTAATATTTTAGACTTTTCTGTTTATGGGCCACGCTTCAGTCCACCATTTTACCTGTTTGACATGCGGGCGCATTGTGAGCGGGAAATACGCTGTGCCTTGCAGGAATATTTGATTTATCCTGTATAGTAATTTTTATGGATAGAGAATTTTGAACGTAGGCTAAAGGCTAATATTATAATTCTCTTTGTGCAGGATCATCTCACATATTGACACCGGAGGACTTCTTGAACAATCTTGCCAACCTGAGTACTTAAACGTCAAAATAATGAGACTGAGAGCATTTGCTACTCCTTCTCCCAGCTCTTGTGATAAAGTCTTGACGTTGCAATAAAACATTGTGAAAACATTGTTCAAGTATTTTTTGATTTAAATTTATAAGTAAATCTGAGTATTGCTTCTATTCTAATATGAGTTCATTCCTTTTATAAATAATAATCTGTGTTGTTATTGTTGATTTATTTATTTGATTATTTATTATTGTATACATCATTCATTTTTATTTATTAAAAGTTTTATCTCAACTGCACGGACTTACATCCTAAATACCAGCAGCATTGGGCAAAAATGTAAGAGAGCATTTGATCAGAAAGCATTAACTTATTAAGTAATGCTTCATTTACGAATCAAAACAAACTCCTTTTCTTTGATTACATTTCATCCAAGTTTTAGAATTTTCTTTTAGGCAATTATCTTGACATTTCAATGAAAAGTTTCTTGTTTGTCATTTGAAGCGTATATTATTCAAAGCCTTGCAACGTTTTCATAACTGTACAGCTTTCTCATTTTTTCTTCCATGAGTCCGATGCACACACTTTTAGTAACTTTTCGTTTCAGATTTGCTAAATTGCAATTTTATTTTGAGGGAGTAAAGTGTAAAATTGGCAATAGTTGGTTTTCTTAAAGAAGAAATAAAAACAGTAAGATCATGGAAACATTTTGTAGACTTTCATACTATAATACACTTCCTACCAAGATTGAAGTTAGCATTTTGGTTTAAGGTGTTTTGCAACACTCAAGCCGAAGACTTCAGCACTTTGCCACCGCCTTAACATTTGATTAGCTTTTTATTTTGATAAATTTTAATTTTTACGAGCAATTACCGTTCCATAAACAAATGAAGTTGTGAAAAAGACTCTGTACTCTATTTATTCTGCCTCCTATGTAAACCATCAGGTTTCTCTTCTGACATTTGGAGGAAAACTTTAGTTTTGGAATTGCGAGAAGGAATTGTACGAAGCAGAAATTTATGTCATCTTTTCTCTTTTATTGAAAATTGTGTGAGGCATACCAAACTTATTGTAAGAAGCTTTTTATCAACTGCTCTCCAAATTTTTTAGTACTTGATACCGTTGCTGTTGGTTGAATTTTAGATAGATAGTTAGAATTGCCCTTTATGGTTAAGTTTATTTAGTTTCGTTGGAAGCATAGCTTTCGTAACTTAGTCCAGTTTAAAATTGAATGCATCATGCCTAGTTTTAAAAGTAGCTTTTATAAAACGCATCTCCCTTGATTATAATATTGTATTTATTAACCTTTTATTTGTATCATTGCTATTCTTGTTTGATTACCCTATTTTTATCATGTGTATAAATAAGTTCATTTTTTTTGTCAGAAGCTGAAAAGTTTAACACGCCGTGTTGAAATATTGAAATCGTCTCCATGATATCCTAGGTTTTAATCTCAAATTTCTTAATTTGCTAATTATTGCAATGATGTTTTGTCTCAAAATTTGACTTTTGTTATTTACGACAGTTGTTATATAATTTATGAGGAGTTTTGCATGTTCTCTACAGTGGCAGCTCGTGTAATTTTGGCAACAATGTTTTCCCGCCATTTGAATCTATGTAAAACAATCGATTGCAGATGAAGCGCTGTTTCATTATTGAATCGATTGTTTTGCATTGAATTAAATGGAGGAAAAACGGTGTTGCCAAATCGCGCGAGCCACCGCTGGTTCTTTAAGAGGACACTTTTGCTCCTTCAGTTTTAAGTGGTGGGGATCACAAGATCTTTGCACGAGCGGATCCAGTTATTTGGCAACGTTGAATTCATCCCACTTTACTCTGTGAGAAACCATCCATTCTTGAGGGTGCCATGGCTCGTCTCCTAATCCATTGTTTCTCATAAATTCAAACGGGAATAATACTCAGTTGCCAGATTGCTGGATCCAGCTTTGGATCTTTGTAGAGATTGTAAGATGCACTGGCCACAATTTCCAGGTTGCACTCTGCAAACGGACATCTGTGTTAATTGATCCAATGAAACCTCGGAACGAGGTTGCCTTTTTGCGGATAATTATCCAACTTTTTCCATTTGACTCAATGTTAAATTTGAAAATTAATGGAAAAATCTAGCAATATTGAGTTTGGAGGTTATCTTCAAGTCTGCTCTAAAGACATCTTAAAGGACCAGAGTTGGGCAAAGTGTCTTAATAAAAAAACGTACTTTTACTTCTCCAAAGTAATCAAGGTGGATTTAGCGGTAATCAGGCGCACCAATTTCAATGAAACTAATGTTATTTGATGAATAACAATTTCATTCATCATAACTTGTTGGTCTTATTTAAATCAGTATGCTTGACTATTGCTAAAATCCATCTCGATTACTTCTGGAAAGTAATCAGGAAGTGAGGAATCGATTATCGTTTGCCCAACCTTGATAAAGAGATTGCTGTTTGCATGAACTGTGAAGCCTTGCTCTGTAGATTTTGGATTTAGTGATGAACCCATTTTTGCTTTCAGCCTGTCCATTGTAACCTTGACCATTTAAACAGAAGCAACTCTTACCATGATTAATTTTTGAATTCAGTTTGAATTCTCCCGCAACCTGTCAAATAGAGACTTTCAACACAATTAACTTCCAATTGAAGTAGTCCGTAGAATAGGATTGTATCTATTGATTAGTTGCTGAATTTTAATGTTCAAGCATATTACTGTGCGTTGAAAAAAAAGAAAAAAAAAACCTTATTCATGCCTATAGTATAATAGTAAGGTTAAGATTTGTGATACTGAGGAGCGCTGCATATTGTATTCTCACAGCATTTCACCTTGCATTTGCTTTGTAGTTATTTTCTGTAAGTCCTCCACACCACTTGAGTTCCAAATTAACCAATGAGGCTGTTTCACACTTTTACTATAATTTAATAGTCACTTCTGGTGTGAAAACCTCCAAAAATAACGATGATAGCACTGAAAACTTCCAAAATTCACTCTTAAACTCAATAAACGCTTTTATTTGCTCGAGCGTAATGGTTGCTGAGGGCAGTAATAATAGGAGATTCCCATCTAACAATACTGTAACTCCATCAAGAAATGACCAATAAGAGACGACTTTTATGTGACACCGATGTCAGTAGATGTCACGGAACCATTCATCGAGTGTGGATCACTACTCTGATGACTAATTACTCTGTGATGTCAGCATAGAGAGAGTGACGAAATTAATAGGAATCTCCCATTATTACCGCCCTCAGCGACTATTACACTCGCACAAATAGAAGCGTTTAATGAGTTTAGGAGTGAATTTTGGAAGTTTTTAGTGCTGTCATCGTTATTATTCAAGGTTTTTACACCATGAATGACTATTAAATCTGTCATAGCAAAATTGTGAAACAGCCCCATTTAGGTGGTCTACTAAAAAACAATAGAAATCGAAACTGCGCTAGATCTATGAGCTATTCAACAAAATCCGCTCTCTATGAAATTTGGACCAACGTGTCTTTCGATTGTCCAAAACTGGCCAGGCTTAGCAACAAAAAAAGTGTTGTCAGGATTCTATCAATTCTATTAAAACCGATCCTAAAGTCTAAGTTTAGAACTGAAGTTTTAAGGCTTCTGTTCATTTTCATTCTTTTTCTGTGAGTGTAAATATTTTGCTCTTTCATTATCTTCTGATTCTCTTTCATCTTTGTCTATTATTTAATTCCTGTCCCAACATACTAATGTTTCTTTTAGCTAACTAGTCGTTAATTTATAATTTTTAATTTTTTCAAGAACATCAGCAATGCAATCCATCAGAATTTCTTTGTTTATTTTTCATCTGTTTCGACTTCAATTACTTTCCTCTAGCGGAAAATAAGTTGTAATCAAATTACTGCCAGACATCAATTTCCGACTTTAAAAAATCTTTTAATATTTTTTTATCAACATCCTGTTCTATTTTAATTTCCTAGAGAAAATAGAAGTAGTATTTTTGATGGGTTGCTCTTTGCTGTTTTCCTAATGTTGTTAGTATTTCATGTAGCGCTAACCTCTATTTTGATTTTTGAATTCTATAGCAACCTTCAGCTTTAATGAAAGCAAAGATTATGATTGTGATTCACACCCAATAAAAACTTGTCAATTTATTGTTCACGTTGTCTTAGTCTTACTGTGGAGCGTTTTCATTCAATTGAACGGAAGCACTCTGTTTAAGACGTTCATTCAAGATGAGATGGTTCAATTCTAATTATTATACAACATGCTTTGAACATGATTGTGGCCTCTCGATACAGGATTAAGTTGATTGGCCTGTGCAGCATGTCTCAATTATTGACTCGTTTAGAAATACCAAAGATTATAGAATGTTTTTTTCACTTAGAACACATGATTTATTTCTCTAAAAAGTAAATTGAAAATTTAAGCATATTTATGTCGTGTTAACATAGATTAAATGTGATTCTTGGCATATCGTTCACTAGTCGCTCACTATCTTTTCTAAGTTCTGTCTTTTTTGGGTAATTTGAATGAAATGAAAAGTATTTACGTTAAATATCAGGATGACGGCACCTTCCTAATTTTTTTTATTCTTATTTTTGAGCTATAAACCTTTATCATTGACTGAGAATGAAATTCGATAAAATTTCATGGCTTTGCTTATCTTTTCAATGGGTGTGAGTATTTCGCTTGCAATTCTTGAGCAGATGGTCAGATTTGCTGGTTAAAATTATCGCTTCAGCTGTCAACCAATCTTAATGTTTGATTATTATTGGCTCAAAAAATCCAGACAAAAATTAAGGAGGTGCTGTTTTTCCATTATTCAGCTAAAATACTTGTTTTATCTTATTACCTGATCAAGACAAAATTCAGAACAGCGGATAGTGGCCCCATCCGGATTCTGTGAGTATTGCTGGGAATCACATTAGTGGAGTTTGAGAACTGCTTAGTTGCAATTGTTTTGTCTGAAATTGAATATGAAGAAGGATTGAATGACAGTTACTAAATTGTTATCAAACTGTTTTCTTCTCCCCTCAAATGCATATCTGTGTTGAGAGTGCAACAAATTTCTTCTCTTTCTCCCCCCCCCCCCCCCCCCCCATCTCCATCAGAAAATAAATCCATCTCTGCCTCCATCTCTGCCTCCACAGATTTGCAGAGTTTTTCTATCAAAATTGAATCATCTAGACCCTTTTCAAAATTCCGTTTGAACTTTAGAGGTGAAAATTTTAGAATACATTGGTAAACGGTAAGTATTTTAGTAAAAAAAACTTTTCTCTTCAATTAAAAAAAATCACTTATAACCCTGTTAATTTAGCAGCGAGGAAAAAAGTGCTCCATCTTGATCTCTGGTCAACCAGGTATTTTGCAGGAGAAAATCCTTTGAAAACTTTGGATCTGTTTCTTCGGCTTCCAATCTAACTATCGGTTTATCTTCAATTTCTGCAAATTCTATCTGAACTGATCATTTACTTAACCCAAACATTGCAAACACGCAACAAAAAAAAAACAAGACAAAAAAAAATCATGGACGTACACCCTTTTTAATTTCTTCTTACCTTATTTTATTTTATTCACTTATTTCTATTTACTTTTCTTCTCATTATTACGTTAAGTTCCAAAAAGCTTGTGTTCTTCCTCTCAGTGGCGTGCGGTGCATTTGAAACTTAGGCAGGCAGTATGTATTGCAAAAAGTAGGGAGCATTGTAGCATGTTACATTTGTTTTTCAAGGAGCCAAATTTTACAAGTTCCATGATAACGCCTCTTATTTTATTGTAAATTTTAGTTACCGTATAGTTTATTTCTCATGTTGATTGGTTCTATCACCTCGTGTGAACAATGAACATGACTGCATTTTTAGTGTCTTAGAGTTTTTAAACTTTGTAGTAGATACCTTTGTTAACCTGTCATGAGCTGTTGCCTGCGTATTTAACTCTCTGAGTCCTCCACATCTCCTCTTCCTCAAGATTCAAATAGTTTCAGTTGACTGTGGTGTAGGGGTGTATTCTGAGATTTTTCACTCTCTCTCTTTTGTCTCATTTGAATCCATTTGTCAGAAAAGGACAGAAGCAGAGGGCAAAAGTCACCATGCATGATTGCCCCTCGTATCTCTTTCTTACACTGTCTTCAAATGGTTACAGGTGGAATTTTCCTATTTAAAATGTCCAATGTACAAAATGTTTTATAAAAAATGTCCTTTGTAAAATGTCCAATTCACAATTTGTCCATAGTAAATAAATGTCCAATGTAGGATTTGTCCATCATACATAAATGCCCCCATTGGATAATGTCCAATCGGATTTTTACGCCTTAACGACATAGTGTGTCCGGCTGTTATGAATGGAAAACCAGGCTTTCTTATCAAAGATACCTCTTTCTCACCCCTCTTGCGTGTTTTCCCTTGTGTTTTGACCCTCTGATTTCCAATTCGGCCTTAGTTTTTACTCAAAACCCATACTTTTTCCAGAATTGAATTTTTTGCTAAGAAGCTGTAATTTCGAATTTACGTAAAATCTAGGCCAGTTTAATGAAAACTGATGGCATTTTCGAACTCAGCGTCTCAAAAGACATTAGATAGCGATGATGAAGTGAAATTGTAGGCGTAGAATTATTCTAACACACTAAAAATTAGTAAAACTAACACTGATGGATGGTGAATGTCGCGGACACATTATGTCGTTATTGATGCTTACTTGTCCACTCGTAGACTAAGTACGCAAAAAAAAAGTCCACAATTTATAAATTTTACCTCAAGTTATAAATAAAGCATGATATACGAAATCAGTACATTCTCAGCTGTTTTGAACATGATGGCAATGTATGGTTTGTTACCAATTTTGTCAGATGTACAGGGCCAGATTTGTACAGCTTTTGTCTAAGGGCAGCTTTGTGACAACCAATGTTCATTCTTGCTTTTTAATTTCCTCATCATTTCAAATTTTAGCCACCTCCTTTGGGACATTGAACACCCTGAGTCCCTGAGGATTTTAGATCCATGGACAGAATCTATTGTTTGACATTCTTTTTTCTGAACGGTTTTTTTTTTTACCATGGTTCAATTGTGTATTGGATATTTTAGAGTGGACATTGTTGCATGGGACATTCTGTACGTTGGACATTTAAAATGGGACATGTCCTTCGAGCACCGTTCAAACAGGGAAAAGAGAGAGAAGACAAATTCCGGAATCCATATCCGTCTCAGATGAGCATTTCGTTCTTTAAAGCTCTTCTCGGTAGTGACTTTTTTTTCAAAATGTTTCTGTCAAGTAGCAACTAAATGACTTGTTAAACTTTATTCAAAATTTTGTAGTTCGTAAATTATTGGAAATAGGTAGTAAACTATTTCAAGTGTGTTTCCCTGCTTTGGATCTTGTAAAAATTGTATAAAGGGATCACTTTTTCTCAAAACTTGCATTTTACTCTTTAATTTTGATATTTAGCCACTTGTAGCTTTTAAAATGAAATTTAATTGAATGATTTTGAACTTTTTAAAGGATTTGTTGTTTTTTTCTTTTTTCTTTGAAGTCTCAAACGGTTTTCTAATATTTTAAGAAACACTTGTATGAAAATTCTCAATTAAAGCTTATTTCTAGCAAGGAGGTTGAGAGAGAGAGAGCCTACAGCTTTAGAATTGTTTTGGTCAGTGTTCCCTTTAAAAAATTCTTGAAAATTGTTTATTTTTGATCAAAAACTTGAAGAATGCATTTCATCTTTGTAGCCTGGAAGTATCAGGGATTATTTAGAAAAAAAACAAGAGTTTTAAAGTAGATAATTCTTATAGAAAAGATGTGTGAAATAGCTGAAATGGTTTTTGAAGTTTTTATGTTTTCCTAATTTTTCAAATTTTCATCCTCCAAAACAGATGGAACGCATGGTGATACCATCGGAAGAGTAAAAATGTGCAAAGCAGCGTTTTGAAAAACGAAGTGAAAAGCATAATTGATATGGCGCTCTGCCAGGTCTGATGTTTTTGTTTTTTTTTTTTTTTGTAATGAATGAAACATTACCTCCCATTAAAAATATTGAACTATGTACACAGATATTGTATCTGCTGTAGACATGGTTATCTATCACCCCACCTCTTTATTCCCCCTCCTTGTTTTGTGTTTTGTATTGATTTTAAATCTTCATTCATGTTTAGTGCTTCAGTTAATTAATAATTTTTAATTAATTATTTAATTAATTAATTTAATCAATTTATTTATTTAATTAATTTTTAGAGTTTTAGTTCAGAATCTTGTAGGAGTTGTCTAGTGTTCCTCACTGGTCATCAACTATTCTGGCTCCGATGGAAAAATCTCATGAAAAGTGGCCTATTTTGATGTAGTTGTACAGACTTCTTTTTTCCCCCAGTATCCACAACTTATTAACTTATTTACATTTTTATAAAGTCATTATATTAATTAACATTGTATTTTATTTTCGTAGTCTTAATTAAGATGGTTAATTTAATAATTTGTTAATCGTAAACGAACTGTAAAAATTTCAAATGTCAAATTAGATTGTCATAAAGGAGGAAAGCTTTGAAGTTTTCGACTGTCCATGAAAAAGCTAGGAAAGTTTAAAATATTCACAGAATTTTTGAAGATGCAATTTAGCAGTCCATACCTTAATCAGTAAGATTGAGAGCTTAAAATTTAGCCAAGAAGGGAAAAAAAATAAAACAAACAAATTTTTGAACCACAATATCTGAAATATGTTCATTTCTCAAAATTCGAAGTGCAGCATTGGAAGAAAAACCAAATACGAGCTGTTGAAATTTTTGTTTTTTTTTTTACGGAAGTGGCAGAAGCTTTAAAAGAAAATGTCAAACTTTCCGCTGATAATTACTGTTGAACTTCTAATCTCTTATTGAACCTAAATTTAAATTCAATTTTCCCCTCTTTAATCTTTAATTGTTTGCTAGATCCAAACAAAAAAAAAAAATTCCCTCACTGGTTCCTATTAGGATCTTACCTATAGCTCCATCAAACAACAGAAGAAACGGCTTCTATAAAGATAGAACCTAACTATTCGAGTCAAGTTTTGTCATACCATGATCAACAGTCTTGAAAAAGTCTGCTTTGCTTCGATTAAAAATAAAATCAATGACTGTTTTTCAATGAGTAATTTTTGGCTCTGTATCAATTTTTTTTTATTCCTATTTATTGAATTAATAAACACCATTCAAGAAGCGATTACAAGATTAAAAAACCAAGTTGGCTAAGTTTTTCTGAAACCAAGTTTGCATTGATTATGCTGTTGAATTTATTTCCTCTTGACCGAATCAGAAGCAATTCTTTTCCTCTTTATGAGAATTAATGGGTAACAAAGCGTCATCGTAGTAAGTTACCTACCAGCGTAAAAATCAACTGACTCGATATTGAAACGGGAACGGAGAAGAAACTGCTTTAGTCAATTGTAATATTGTTATAATGTTTAAGATTAGTCATGTTTAAACCTGTTGATAAGTTGTATAATTCAATTCAGTTTTTGTTTCTGTTGTGGTTGTCTCTACACAATTGTTTGAAAATGTAAAAAAGTTCTTCATTAAATTTATTTCTCACTGACTTGTGACTTCAGAATGTTTCTTACAATCCTCCATATCAGTAACCCTAGGAAGCATCATACTCCAGCGGGCCGATCATCTACTTCATCGTTAAACCGATTGTTAAGACTGTCTACGAGTGATGCTATTGGTCGAATATTGTAAAACTTAGCCGTTGCTATGGTAACCATCGTTATAGTGTCCGTTTTTTAAAGGTTACTCATGAATAGCCTTTATAAAACGAGACTCTTAACGATGGTTACCTTAGCAACAGCCAAGTTTTACAATTTTCGACCAATAGCTTCACTCGTAGACAGTTTTAACGACAAAGTAAATGATTGGCCCGCTGAATTGGGTTGTGCTATCTCTCGAGGACCGTAGCAATGAACCGATTTAGTGATGACGACACGATCATAATTGGATCTAAACAAATGTTCTATCTTGCTCATTCTTAAGTTACCCACAAGAAACTAGATCCACATTTTCGATGTAAATTCATGCTAGTTAACCACCTTGTGAAACAATGGAAAAGTTTGTCAAACAATCCCAAAAAAAAGTTAGGTTTGGTATGAATGTAGGACATGAACCAATCGCCAGTCAAAAGCAAACATTTATAATTTGTTACTTTTATAAAACAGTCCCGATGCAACATTATTTGGGTTGGTCCAAAATACAACATAGGTATGCTCTGAGATTGGTAAAGAGTGTTGACCCTCAAAGCTCCGCTAATGGGGCTATTGCACACTTTTGCTATAAGCGATTTAATAGTCGATTATGGCGTAAAAACCTCAAAAAATAACGATGGTGGCACTAAAAACTTCCAAAATCCCCTCCTAAACTCAATAAACGCAGTTATTTGCGCGAGCGTAATGGTGGCCGAAGGCACTAACAATGGGTGATTCCTATCTTAATTTCGTCACTCTTTCTATGCTGACAAGGATGATTCACAGAGTAATTAGTCATCAGAGTGATGATCCACATCCGATGAATGGTACCGCAACACCGAGTGACACCGGTGTCAAATGAAAGTAGTCTCTTATTGGTCACTTCTTGATGGAGTTTCAGAATTGTTAGATGGGAATCTCCCATTGTTAGTGCCTTCGGCCACCATTACGCTCGCGCAAATAACTGCGTTTATTGAGTTTAGGAGTGGATTTTGGAAGTTTTAAGTGCCGCCATCGTTATTTGTTGAGGTTTTTACGCCATAATCGACTATTAAATCGCTTATAGCAAAAGTGTGCAATAGCCCCATTAGTCCACTCATTATTTTCCGCCTAAGGCCGATCTGCCACTGGCCGGTCCGCCGCTGGCCGATCCGCCACTGACTTGACGGTCCGTCATGCCACTGGCTCGTCCCCCGCTGGCCGATTCGCCACTGACGGTCAGCCACTGGCTAGTCCCCCGCTGGCCGATCCGCCACTGGTAGTCCGCCGCTGGCCGATCCGCCACTGGCTGCGGTCTCCCACTGACGGTCCGCCGCTGACCGATGTCAGTGGCGGATCGGCCAGCGGTGGACTAGCCAGTGGCTGATCGGCCAGCGGGGGACTAGCCAGTGGCGGATCGGCCAGCGGCCGTTCGTCAGTGGGTAGTGGATTGGCCACCGGCGGATAGGCCCTGAGTGGACGCGCCATTGGCAGATCCTTTAATGGGGGACCCTCAGTGGCGGATTTTCCAGCGGCCGACTAGCCAGGTGCGGATCGTCAGTCGCAGATCGTCAGTGGCGTCGGCCAGCGGCGGAAAAGCCAGTGGTGGACTATCCAGTGGCTGGCTAAAGAGTGGCAGATCGTCAGTGGTGGACTAGCCAGTGGCGGATCTCTGTCCTTTGCTTGCAGGGTTGGAATGGGGGGGGGGGGTTAATTAGTCAAAGATTATTAGGATCATCAATGCCCCCCTCTCCAGGCCTCCCAACGTCACCACTCACTTACCCTCCATCCTTCTACATGATCTAGTTTAGACCTCCTGTTCTAACTCGTGAGGAAATTCGAGGTAAAATTGATTCAAAGCTACTATTCAAAAGAATATGAATAGGGATACAATCCGCTCAAAAACTGAAAGTAAAAGGGTGACAGTTATTGTTTCTTTGTTCCTATGTATTTCCCTAAATCAATTTGCTTAGCATTACAAAATACAGAGTGCGGCGATTAGTTGTGTAGATCAGCCCGGCTCTGGGTTCGAGGGCCTGCCCCCCCCCCCCCCCCGGGCGTTTCACTACAGTTCTTTTACCGACACATGCGTTCAAAAGGGGCCAAGAGAGGAAGAGAGAGATGGTGTTTTCTGGATACACGCCTCTAGATAGCACGAGTATAAGTATGTACGCACTCTCCATTTTTTCGGCAATAATCGCCGTTGCAGTGGGTATAGGTATTTTTTTTTTATGTCGGTGTGTAAAATTACATAACGCACTCTTCTAGGAAGGGGATTCGAGAGTGAGCTACATGGGGGGAAGGGGTGGGGGGGGGGTGAACGGGTCAAGCTCAGCATTGCGTAATTTATTTGGGCTGAGGCCTGAAGGTTCGGCGGAAGGGAGTAGGAGGGGAGAGGAGAGAGGTGGAGAGGATTGGAGAGGGGTGGAGAGGAAGAGGGTTTATAGTCTACGTCACGCAGGACGTAGGACAGAGGGAGTTCTAAAAATTGGAGCTGGCGCTGCTTTGTAGCGTTACGTAAAATTTATGGATGAACTTAATTCCAAATTAGGAATCCTTGGTGCTCAGTTTTACCAAGGATAAATGCAATTGTTGGTCGTAACATAGTCGTTGCATCAATATAATTTGTAGAGGACTCTGTAAACGTGCATGGGGGGGGGGGCAGATAGGCGTCGCGTCCTCGCGTCGCAGAAGCCCCACAATCAGCCATCCATCAGCTATTCAACCTCTTTTTCAACGATCTGAACGGGAAACGGGGAAAGCAACTATTCCGGCTTGCGGGCGCTGGTTTAGTATATCTTTCAATTTGCAGGCGCTTTTTCTATTTTACTGATTACATCTCCCGCATCTCATTGTGTCTTGTGGCATGGCGGTGTGGTCAGTTTCCTAAGTTGTTCCCGTATTAGAAAACGAGTGCGAGAGAGAGAAACCGTTTTACGAAAACTCTACAACACTTGCAATTTCGTTTTAGGTTGCTTTGTAGAGGGTTACGCTTCCCTGAGACGACAGACGACTCTCAGTCTTCAAAACAAATAGATGAAAAGAGAGAAAAAAATTAAAAGTAAGTAGTTTTTCGGGGGGGGGGACCTAAAATTTAGACGCTCATAACTTTTTCAAGAGTCGTAAAATGATACTTTTTTGAGTTTCAAGGTTGCTCTTGAGAAAGTTGCTCCTCTCTGAGACGACTCTCGAGTCTTCACAGGGCCGGATTTAATGCGGGGCGACCGGGGCGCGCGCCCCGGGGCCCCCACAACAAAGCGGGTCCTTTTTTTTTGGTATTGATGGTTGATGAACTTCCTTTTTTCTATCATTACAATACTGTAACAGTCCGGCAATGTTGCAAGTAAAGCTTTTGGTAAAATAACCCTTAAGAAAATAAAGAAACATTAAAAAATACTATCGAACCTTTAAACATTATTAACGACTTTTTTATCAGGGCAATAATTTACTTCTGTTACTCGATATGCCTTTAAAAGTAGGGAATTTATAATTTATTATTCCTAAGATTTACCGGAAGGGGGGCCCCCACCACAGGTCCGCCGCCCTGGGGCCCCCTGCAACCTAAATCCGGCCCTGAGTCTTCAAAACAAATAGATGAAAAGAGAGAAAAAAGTTAAAATTAGGTTTTCTGAATAAAAAAATCAAAATTCAGACGCGGCCGTTTGTGAGTGAATTTCGTGATTTTTTAGTGCGCTAATCGTTAATTTTACAGGGTTTTACCCCGTTTATCAACTATTAATAAGCCTGTGGTAAAAGTTTGCAACAGCTCCATTGAGAGGCCGCCCTCATTTGAAAATCCACTTCTAAATAGAGCTTCAAAAGATGAATGGTTACTTGAAATGGCGAAAGATGTAAAAATCACTGAAACAATTGCTTTTTAATTTATTTTATTTATTTATTTATTTATTTATTTATTTATTTATTTATTTATTTATTTACTTATTTATATTTTTCAAACCTTTGTTGTTATTTAGGCTGCACCATAGCCGCTTCCTCTTCTATTTTTTTGACGATTGGAGCCAACTGAATGAGGATGATCAGATACATTACAATGCTCGTGAGGACCTGAATAAAATTGTAATTTAGTCAATATATTGTAATTCATTTAAAAAAAAAAAACAAGCAGGGAAAATTCCAACACGCAGGTGTTGGAAAAGCGTGCCACTAAAGTCTGAACAGCTTTAATGCTTTTGCTGGCAATGATAATAATTAGACAGCATTCAACATGGAGCTGATCTCGAGAAAATTGAGTCCAAAGTTGAAGAGCTAGCATTTAAACAAAAAACTTGGAATTACTTACGTTTTGATTTCATTCAAATACCGTGTTGTGTTTTTGCATTTCAACACCGGAAAAGTGGAATTTACTATGTAGGAAAGGTACTTAATTTTTAGCGTTTAAAGTGACTTGGTTCCTTTCTTCTTTTTTTTGGCATAATCACGAAAAACGAAACTCTAAGAGAAACCAAGCGGCAGAGTTGGTTTACACTGTTGATTATTTTAAAATCCGTTAATCCGGACTTAAGCCCGTTTCCAATTCTATAAAAGGAACCAAGTCGGAGTTGGTTCCTTGTACGTGACTCGGATTAAGGTTTAACCTAATCAGAAAAAGGAACCAAGTTCTCATTTTATTTCATCATATGGACAATGACATCAATGAGGCTCACCAGCTCACTTTTACCTGGAATTTTGACGGGAAATAGTTGTTATTATAGAAGAAGCACTTGTTGCTTCGAGATTCAGTATTGCTAGCTCTATCAATCAATAACTCAATTTTATCAAAAATGTCACTCGGTTCTTTTGTGACAAGTGCTGTCCAATTGAGCTTGTTTGGTGAGAAATTATGAAAAAAATAAATTTAGATCAGATGTATCTATAAGGAGATGAGTCAAAGGCGTTGTTTTTTTGTGTTTGTTTTTTTGTTTTTTGTTTTCAAAACTTTGGAGGGCTCTAGCTCAGAAGAGAAACATTTGCAGCACATACTCATGTAGGAAAATAAAGTCTTATATATATGTATGTTGACCCCAAAAATACACTCCATAAGTTTGGCACTTGAGTTTTGAAACACCCTGTCCTTGATATTTTGCTCCCCCCCCCCCCCCCCGCCCCCTTCACAAAAGACAACATCTTGACCATGCACATTTTTAAAATCACAGTTTGACTGTAGAGATATTTTCTTCCCCCCCCCCCCCCCCCTTAACGAAAAAGGGGAAAATGGGTCAGCTATCTCTGATGTTCGTCGTGCGCGTGCACATATTGTTCGGCTTTACGACTGCCATTTTGGCTTTCTTTATAATGAGTTTTTTGGGTTTATTAGTAGATTTTATGACTATTTGATGCCGCCAATGTAATTTTCAGACAATTTTACATCAGAATCAAAA
Organism: Trialeurodes vaporariorum; assembly: GCA_011764245.1. Lineage (NCBI taxonomy): Eukaryota > Metazoa > Arthropoda > Insecta > Hemiptera > Aleyrodidae > Trialeurodes > Trialeurodes vaporariorum. The sequence goes on from VMOF01000220.1 coordinate 59,965,864, forward strand.
CTCTATGGCACTGTTCCAGTGAAAAATTTTGTACACGCAACGAACTTTTTAGGATAGGTAAATAAGTTATTCCAGAGTCAATTCCATAGCCTCAGCGAGGAAGCTGTCCAAGGGTGGAAGCCACGTGACAGCCCCTCTCACTTTTTAGAGCAATTAATGCGAATTTTACCCCTCTGGCTCCCTGTGTTCTGGATTTTAAACACCTATTTTTCAACAAAACGCCCAAAATGTCCTCAAAAATCCCTTGATTCCATCGACGCTCATTGAGGGGCTTTCAATTTGCCGATCCCCCAGAATTTCAAATGTTTCCGATGCAAAGACCTGTTTAGTGTGACGTCATGAAAAAAATTGGTTCCAAACAAAGGCTCCGTCTCACTCGCTCTCGTGGGTTTTCCCATACGAAACACGGTCCAAATTTTCAAATACAAGTGCTAGTAAACAACACGTTCTTTACACCAGTTGTGTTTATCACACCATTGGGTTCCACGTCCCTTATAAAAATTTCCGATTGTTTCAAAAAAATTTTCCGATTGGATATATATTCCCGCGCTTTATTTCCCATAGAAATAATCGAAATTCCATAGAGACAATCGAAATTCGTGTAGATTCAAGCGCGCTGATTATAGCAACGATAGGTCTTATGATTGAAATAAGGCGAAATACATCTATGATTCTATTCTTACAGTTTTAACACCCATTTTTTTCTCAGTGATAAAATATGAGAACGCTACACAAACTTTTGAAACATCGCGCATCAATGCACAATCACAGTTATATCGAAGAAAGTCCTATGTTTTGTCCTTGTCACACTCACAGTTTCTTAAGAGCACAAAATTCTAGGATATAGGCTCATCAGCACCATCACGGCATGTGTTATACCTCGAACAATAGCTTCGATACGAAGAGAAGTTAGAATGATTGAGTGTCATGGCGGTGATTCACCTTTAAGAGACCGTGAGTAAGACAAGGACAAAACGTAGAACATCTTTCGGTATAACTGTGATTGTAAATTCGCTTGTGATTTTTTAGGAATTATGTTACAGTGAAAAGATACTTTAAGGCAAGTGGAATCTAATGGTGCAATAAAATTTGAGAAAACTGTTGGTTAACTAGCATGAATTTGCGTTCGAAAATTTGGATCTGGTAAATCCACGAGAGTGAGCGAGATAGAGCATTTTTTTGGAACCAATTCTGATCGTGACGTCATCACTAAACAGGTCTACTTAAGGATATGAATGAGCCTCTCTCTTTCCTATACCCCTCCCGCTCTTCATCAATACCTCGTCGCTTCTTTTCGATGTACCCTCGTCAAACAGATTTTGACACTTTTACGATGCGAAACCCCGAACGCTTAATGCACCGTGAAGAAATCTTGAGACCGGTGGAGCCCAAAGGCGAGGGGCAAAGAGGGTTTCTGTGAAGGATGTTTCCACCCCCCTCCTGCCTTGGAATTTCGACTCATAGGTTGGCACAAATGACTTAGGTTGCTGGACCTGTATGGAATTCTCGTTTAAAGGAATTCGACTTTGACGCTTAATAACTTATTGAAATTGACAGGAATACCGAAACTTTTACAATTTTAAGAAAATAGACGCCGAGACCTCCTGGATTGAAGCAATAAATTAACGATTAATGAAACCAGTTTTAAGAAAATACGTTTTTAATTTTTCAAACCTTCCCGCCAAAGGTTTTGCCATAAGCAAGGCATTGAACCTATATATTAGATATGAAAATGAAAACAAGAAGCGTACCGTATATATACGGCACGCTTAAAAAAAAAAGTTTGGAACTAATTATTATTCGCTGTGGAGATACTTAGGGGAGGGGGGGGTCTCCGCCAGAAACTTCCGAAATGGATCGATTCATTCTATCAATTCTATACTTCTTATTCGTTCACTCTGTAATCCTCCCCCCACCCCCGAAAGAAATACAACTTATTGCATTGAGAGTAGGTATACAAAAATATAACGTTTGATAAAGGTAAATGGATCGAGTTTACGTGATGAGTCTCGGGGAAAGCGATTTCAAATTTTTCTAAAAATCCCTCCCTAGGAATCAGGTGGTGACAAGATCATCAGCTATTGAATTTAAAACTTTGCAGTGGCGGCGCATGCAATTTGGCCACGTTGCATCCAGTCCATTTAAAGTCATGAAAAAGGTCGATCGTTGGGGGTGCACACTGCCCTCACACCCCTCACTGGAATCGATACTTTACACGGATTTAAATGTCCTAAAATTCACCTTTGTTAGATTGCACGCACCGCCACTGAACTTTGCAAAAATTGGAATGAGTCGATATCGCTACCTAGTTTCGAAATCGGTCGACTATCATTCGACAGGTCCGTAAGAGAGGAACAAATGGTCCATAACAATTTTAGTAGTCAAAATAGACGACTAAAATCGACCAAAATTTGCCTTAACCCTTCCATGCACGCATTTTTATTTGGGATTTGAGTTTTTTTGAGATTTGTTTAGACCGTTCGAAAGAGGACACTTTCTTAAGAACTTTGATGGGTCACACAACTTTTTGAAAAATGTCCATTTAACCCTTTGCGGGGCAGTGGTTAGACAGGGTAACCACCTTTTAATTTTTTTTTTTCCTGGCCATGCGTACAGAGCGCAGCACCGTTCAGCCATGCAGGCATGTTGGTATGATAGTCCAGAATAGGGAAAAAATATTTTGTTGGCACCACTGAATTTGTTTATTTACAAAGGTTACGTTTTTCCCGGATTGCTAGAAACGGGCGTGCGTCAATATCTCCGCCAAAATCTTTTATTTCTAAAACTTGTATCAATATATCGATGTTTTATTAATGTTTCGTCATTTATAGGAGTCTAGTAGGAATATTCACTGTTTGTAAGCACTTTTTCCAACATTTTGTCATAAATACATAGCTTTGGGAAAAAGGTGGTTATACTGGGTAACCACTGCCCCGGATGGGGCAAAGCACATTCTAGGTTGACATTTTGATGTGCCTACAGCAGTTTTTCTATTTTCAATCACTTTTTGGGATTCAAACGAATCATTTTCAGCTCAATGGTTTAGAAATAGTTTCTTCAACTTCACCAATAAGAAAAAAACCCAATTTTATCATCGTTTAGCGGAAAAAAAGAGTCGTTCATCGCTGTCTCTTTTCTCATGCATTACCCTCGAAATACCTTATGAACACATTTTCTTGTTGCTTTTATTTATATTGCACTAACTAAATTAACTTCTAATTACCTTTCAGAATTACCTTTCTTTTCTTATAAATTGCCTTCCACATTGCCTTGCAAATTAAACCCTTCTTTTCTCACAAATTCTCAATCTCCAAACTTTTTTTTTCCTTTTTCTAAAAAATTATTGTTTATATTTGGTCATTATTCAAAGTGTACTAGACTGGAACAAAGTGTTTGCATGAGAACGTGAACTAGTATTACCACTGCACATTTCTCAATCTAAAATGTTGGAAAAAATAAACGAAACACTTTATTCTGCGTATCGCACAGTGAATTTACTAATTTCGAGATCAAACTTTATTGTTTTAGACAAAAATTGTGGAACAAATAGATGTAAAGAATAAAAAGTAATTTTTTCAACAATATTTATTTTTCTACAACATTTGCCTCCTCTGATTCTTTGATTCTAATTTTTTTCAGGAAAAAATTATTTTTCATAAGTAAAACTAGTTTTGCCCCCTCAAGGGCAGTGGTTACACTGGGTAACCACCTCATATCTCTGCATGTAATGCATGGAAAATTTTGATAAAAATTTTTTTGAGTTATTTAGACCTTAGGGACCCTAAAAAACACAATATCAAGTTTTTTTGACCACTACCCTTAATGCGCCCCTCAAAGGGTTAAATTCCATTGAATCACATGTTACATAAAATGGTACACATGTGTACCACTATCCAAGAAAGGGTTTTAAAAATCACCCCGAACTTCTTCTTCTTTCGTTTCCGGAAATCAACATAAAATAAAACTTATTACCCCCGAACTGAAAAAAGGGTGATTTTGGGGGTAAGAATAATTGCTAATGCAGACATCACTACTTCGCAGCCTCTGTTAACATAATTATAAGCTGATGTCAAGTAAAGAAATCATGGCTTCTTTGGAAAGCTGTTGTTGGAAAAAAAAAGCGAACTTACCGAAAGTAACAAACTTCTGTTAATACTGAAATAACCTGACGCTGAAATCACGAGCGGAATACCTTGAATTTGTACCGACATTATTTCAATCTAAACCAAAAAGAATACAACTTGATCAAGCAACTTCAAGATTCTGCAATGGGGCTATTGCACACTTTTGCTATAAGCTATTTAATAGTCGATTATGGCGTAAAAACCTCAAAAAATAACGATGGCGGCACTAAAAACTTCCAAAATTCACACCTAAACTCAATAAACGCAGTTATTTGCGGGAGCGTAATGGTGGCCGAAGGCACTAACAATGGGAGATTCCCATCTAACAATTCTGAAACTCCATCAAGAAGTGACCAATAAGAGACTAGTTTCATTTGACACCGGTGTCACTAGGTGTTGCGGCACCATTCATCGGATGTGGATCATCACTCTGATGACTATTTACTCTGTGAATCATCCTTGTCAACATAGAAAGAGTGACGAAATTAAGATAGGAATCTCCCATTGTTAGTGCCTTCGGCCACCATTACGCTCGCGCAAATAACTGCGTTTATTGAGTTTAGGAGTGGATTTTGGAAGTTTTTAGTGCCGCCATCGTTATTTCTCGAGGATTTTACGCCATAATCGACTAATAAATCGCTTACAGCAAAAGTGTGCAATATAGCCCCATTTAAAAATATGGGATTGTAGCAAGGATATATATGTAGGCATAGCCGTAGCCAGGATATTGTCTTTCTCTCTCTTAGCCCATTTGAATGCATGTGTTAGAAAAGGATGGATATAGGGGCTGTCACGTGACTTCAGCCCCTCTTTCTGTCCTTTTCTAACGCATGCGTTTAAATGGGATAAGAGAGAGAAAGACAATATCCTGGCTACGGCTATGTATGTGGGTATAGATCTATGCTCATCTGACTTCGCGCCACACACTCGAACTTTAAAATCACTGCAGCCAAGGTGGCCGACAAAAGCAGAAAACACACCGGTACTGGTTTTTCGGCTGATTATATGATTTGTTCCCCTATTTTGTTTAATTATGATACTTCCTGAAGTGCTGCGGCATGTTGTTGCTTTTAGTGGTACCATTGTTATAAGTGCTCAAATTTTTTCCCCCTTCCAGTTTAAGTTTGCGTTTAAAGTTGAATCTGAAACGATAATATTTGGATAGTGTGATTCAATTAATGTGCTGCGTTTCCTGCAAAATTCCTGTTTTATGATTGGTTCATTCGGCGATTTTGTTGTTGTTGTTTTTGTTATTGTTGTTGTGTTGAATTCTGTTCAACCACGATCGCTCCCAATCCACAAAAGCGGAACTAGGAATTTTTTCTTGGGGAGGAGGGGGGGGCTGAGCAGGCAAAAAACTGATATTTTTTTTGTTGCTTCTCATGCGTTTGAACTCTGACCATCAAGAACCTTGATGCCCATTTTTTTCTCACTATCCAGGCAAAATTGGGGAGGGGTAACAGTTTTTGCTCCTTAAATTCTCCATTAGAGACGAAATTTAGATGTGGCCAAATCACATGGCCAAATGCCTAATCGTTTTATGTTTCCTAAATTTTCTAGGGAATACAGACCTCTACAGGGGACTTAGTCCCCCAGCCCCCCTGATTTCCGCCCATGATCCAGATAGGAGAAAAGATATCCAAATAAGAAGAGCGGCGCTCTATGGGCCCAATTCGAATCCTCGATGCGGTCAAAAATACACAGATGAAATACGGTAATAGCGTGTCTTTCCTCAAAAATTAAGCGGTAATAGGAAACACGAGCATTTACCTGGTTTAGCCAAGAGTCAGGAAGATATTGTATTGGTAAACATCTCAAATCTTTTATTATCGACTTACTCTGAAAATAAGAGACGTCACAGATTATTACGTGTAACAGGTACAAGCAGAGCCATAAGTCCTGCGTCGACTATTCGACGCAACCCGCATTACTTGTGCAGTTAACGCTCTCTTATCCTTATTTTCTTTTATTCTCTCAAGACTGACAAGGGGAGGTCACGATGTGTCCGGCTCCGATTTTCATGAAATTTGCATGAAAATGTAGCTTAGGTACGTCTTATTGAGGATCAAGAATCGTTATCGGCAAATGGGCACATGGAAAGTCAAAAAATTTTTTCAAAGTTTCGTCAAAATCTGCGAAATTCAAAGTGTGCGGCTAATGTATTGGAATTTCCGAGCCGCCCTGCGTAGTAGTTCTGTGGCCGACTGGTACGACGCTCGACTCAGAATTCCTAGGACGTGCGTTCGATTCTGGGGCCGACCGCTTCTTTTTTGCACTTCAATATCCAATTTTAATTGCTGAATCTCATGTTGTTGTTGTTGTTGTTGTTGCTTTGTTCTTTTTATTGTTGTTTTTTTTTGTTTTTTTGTTATTTTTGTTTTTTTTTCGTATGTCTGGAAAAAAAATTAGACTGAAAAAGAAATTTTGGAAATAATTGAATAACGTACCTATTTCGGATGAAAAGCTAGAGTAATTTTTTAATGACAAGATTATAATTTTCTCGGCATTGTACACAAGTTTCAACGATTAAAAGTGTAGGTAGGTAATCTGTTGATAGTGCAACTCACTCACTACTAGCTCCGCTCTCTTCTGAAACGTATTGTCATTGCACGACGCATGATCAAATCGCATTTATAATCTTGTCAAATATTGAAAAATTACTCTAGCTTTTCATCCGAAATATACGTTATTCAATCATTTCCAAAATTTCTTTTTCAGTCTAATTTTTTTCCCGACATACGAAAAAAAAAACCAAAATAACAAAAAAAAAAAAAAAAACAACAACAACAACATGAGATTCAGCAATTAAAATTGGATATTGAAGTGCAAAAGAGAAGCGGTCGACCCCAGGATCGAACGCACGACCTGTGGGTTCCGAGTCGAGCGCCGAACTAGCCGGCCACAGAACTGTTACATAGGGATGCCCGGAAATTCCAATACATTAGCCGCACACTTTGAATTTCGCAGATTTTGACGAAACTTTGAAATTTTTTTTTTACTTTCCATGTGCCCTTTTGCCAATAACGATTCTTGATCCTCAATAAGACGTACCTAAGCTACATTTTCATGCAAATTTCATGAAAATCAGAGCCGGACACATCGTGACCTCCCCTTGTGAGAAAGGTGCGGGCTACGAGTAGTGCGGGTTGCGTCGAATCGACGACGCAGGACTAATGGCTCTGCTTGTACATGTATGCATGCATTCGCAAGAAATCAGGTAAGTATGTATACTTTGGACGTGAATAAATACTGTCAGAGATAGAAAAATGTAAAATTTTTGTGAAAATGTTCAATTCCATCCTACGATTAAGGGTCAAAAAGTCTCCGGCATAAAGTCTAAGGTTCATAAATGGCGGGGGAGGGATGCATAATATATCTATTTTGTTTATTAATTCCCTTAAAAAAATCGTCCAATGTAACAATGGAAGATAATTCCCATCTAACAATACTGTAACTCCATCAAGAAGTGACCAATAAGAGACGACTTTCATTCGAAACCGGTGTCACTAGGTATTGCGGCACCATTCATCGGATGTGGATCACTACTCTGATGACTAATTACTCTGTGAATCGTCCTTGTCAGCATAGAAAGAGTGACGAAATTAAGATAGGAATCTCCCATTGTTACTACCCTCGGCCACCATTACGCCCTCGCAAATAAAAGCGTTCATTAAGTTTAAGAGTGGATTTTGGAAGTTTTAAGTGCTGCCATTGTTATTTTACGAGGTTTTTTACACCAGAATCGACTGTTAAATTGCTTATAGCAAACGTATCCCTGGTAAAAATGTTCCATGACCAATTTTACATGGAAATAGATTGCCATGGAAATCGCTAAAATTTCCATGGAAACTGAGTATTTTTCCATGGAAACCACGCATATTTCGATGGAAAATGGAGTGTTTTCCATGGAAATTGATGTAGTTTCCATGGAAAAATACTTGGTTTCCATGGAAATTGGTGTAATTTCCATGGAAATTGATTTCCATGTAAAATTGGTCATGGAACATTTTTACCAAGGATACAACAGCCCTATTCGCTATTTTTTCACCTTTACTACCTATTTTTCCGAAAAGCGGACACTTCTCAATAACGGACAATTCTTTCTCCCCCGCGCAAAGGTGTCCGCTTTTCGGAAAGTTTCACTGTAAATATACACTTACCGCTTTGATCAAATTCTCTGCAGAGGTGGTCATGGAATGAATCATATAGTAGTCGTACAAATAATGGAGCAGAATCGGGATAGAGATGGACTCGGCGAGGATGATGATTTTATAGCAGAGATGGAAAGTCTCGAATAGGTTCTGACACAAGACTATGAGAAGAGCGTCGCCGAAGAAGTCGGACATGACCTCGGTGGATTTGACCAAGACGAAATAGTCCATTCTCATCTCCTCCAGGATAGTCTCGTCCGTCTCGCTTAGATTCCCTTTGGACTTGTCGCCGACTCTCATCGTGAAACTCTCGCGGGCGAATCGGAATCGGCGAACAATCTCATCGGTCATCATGACGAACAAAAACCCGATGAGGATCCTAGGGATCCGAAGAAGGAAGAAGGACACAAAGCAAATGGCCACTTGCCAAAGAGAGAGACCGGAATCGTTGAAAACGTCCTCGTACAAGCCTATAAAATCAGTGGAGACATACTTATTACTTAGACTATTAAATAGTATGTAATAGTATGTAATAGTATGTAATAGTATGTAATAGTATGTATAGTATGTAATAGTATGTTAATAGTATGTATGTCACAGGCAAATCGCAATCGGCTTGCGATTTGCCTAGGCAAAGAGGAAGCCGCTTATTTACCATCAGAAAAAATTTAGCTCAAGCGTAGTAGTGGTTATTTACAAAATAATTATATACAGATTTGATTTACCTCATTCTAAAGCTACTGAGCTAACGATACTGATATTCACAGATTAAAAATTCCTCAACTGGTTCGCTTTTCATGAACTTCTAAAGCGATGGAATACAGTGTGCAAAAACACTTCAATTTATAACACCGTAGATCAAGAACTAATCATAATAAACTAAATCTGATGAAATCACCATTTTCGTCAGCTTATTGGCTTTCAAATAAGCTAAAGTAAACCTCGACACAATTATTTTGTAAGTCGCCATCACACTTGATTTGAATTTTTTCTGTTAGTGAATATAGGCGGCTTGCTCTTTTCCGCAATCGCCTTGCGACATTTAACCTCAAACCTTGGAATCTGCCGTCCAAATTCCGCTTTTTCCCGGGATTTCTTCTATAACCTGTGTGGCACAAGGTGGACCAGCCCGCTGCCACTGTAAAGTTAACATTGGTCTTAACCCTCCAAGGACCTGGGACCAATAAATGTACGATACGGACGGTCCCTTGTTCTCGACCCCAAGTAGCGAATCCTCGCTTCTGATTGGTTTAAAGAACAAGGACCGTCCGGACCGTACATTTATTGGTCCCAGGTTACTGCAGAAGAACGCCACTTTTCCGTTTACAAAGGGGAGGTAGTTAACTGTTCGTACTCGGGGGAGTTGGAATTGCCTATACTACGAATTGAAGGCGCCACAAGAGATCTTATCTTGTAAGTATTTTCATCGATATTCGCGTTTATCTGGAATGAAGACTGAAACTATGTGTAATATAGTCTAGCGGGAAAAAACAAGTATACTCGAGCTTGGTCCTTAAAGGGTTAACTCTCTACATACAGGAATTCTATTCATAATCATTAATCATTCCTTAACTTTTTTTGTTTTTTGTTTTTTTGTTTTTAACGTAGGTGTCGTCTGAGTTTGACCTTTTTAGATACTTCGAGTGCAGTTTGTTCGATGAAAACTCTAAAAAGTCTAGATTTTTAATAGATTTTTAAGATGTGTAAACATTTATTGACATTGGGAATATTGAAAGTAATGTTATTTGCAAGTACGAACCTAAATAAACAATCAGCGTGTAAATATAGAGCATGCAGCTCCAGAATAGCCAGAAATGTTGTCTCTTCGTACAAGTTTCAAGAAATTCTTCACCATAGGGCATTTTGCTATCAAATTTGTTGACGAGAAGAAAGAAGCTTAAACACTGTTTGGTTTTAAGCCAATACAACAAGAGCATGATTATAGGCCAGATCACGTTCGATATATAAAAGGAACTTCTTACTCTTGCATGAAAGTGAATAAAAGCGTAGCAAACGAGAGTGTAATAACTTATTGAGTACAAGAAATTGAATGAAATGATGTCCACTCTGAGCTCCGTAAAACTTCCATTTTTTTTCAGTTTGAACGGAAGGAGCCCATGTAAAAGACCTATGTACAACAGCGGCTTAGCTACGTAGAAAAAGTAATCTTTGTCTTTGTTGCTAATGGGCATTTTGCGATAGTTTTGAAAGGCTTGACACAATTTCAGAACATATTAATTGCACATCACAAAGACACTTTTAAACAGGGTTCTTTAATTGAACAATGGAACATTTTTTTCTCAGATTTTAATTAACACTATGGCATAGGTATAAGTGTAAATTACAACCATTTGTTCCACATTACAATGAAATACAAAGTCCACAAATTTCTATTTTTTGTTTACTTTTTGCGTACTTGTTATCCATAGTTTGATTTACCTAGCACAACTTTCTGGTCCTATTATTGAAATTGAAAAAGACACACACACGCAGGAGTTACGCAGGGTTCTGTTGGGCTGCGAAATTGATTGTGCGCTCTAGCGGAAACTATCGCAAATATTGTTCTTCGCGGGTAAAAATTAATTCCTCCACGAAATCTTTTTCTTTGAGGAAGGGAAATAATTCAACGATTTGACGTCGGGCTTAAGAAGTTTTTATAAGCTGTTGCACACGAACAATCACTAACGACACTTGATTGAATAGGCATCAATAAGAATAGGCTGTACGAGTTTGGAATTTAAATATTTACAAAAAAATTAGAGAAAATTCTCGATAGAGCTACTTTTTGCGCCTACAATCAAAATTGCGCCAGAGGAGTACTTAGCGGTTTCTTGAAGAAAAAAAAAGACATTGTAAATATCCTTGATGTTCAATCAAAGCAGGTATTTTATTCTATAAGGCACACTTTTAACCCTTTGTCTCCTAACGGTACAAATTTGTACCACCAAATTAACATGGTTTTAAATGTATTTTAAGAAAAATCATTATGCACATCAAACTAAACGAGAAAAATTCATTATATTTATTGAGATTGATGAAAAATTTGTGAGAAGGGTTTGTAATAGGTCCGGGTTTAAAAGGTTAAATCACATAGTTAACTACGTTCAAGAGGACATTTTTGGCAGACTCCACCATGGAGTGAGCTCCGCGCCGGGTACATATTAACTTTGCGCGAACACAAGAAAGCAATTAGATTAAGTGTCGACATGAATAATGGAGCAACGGATAAATTATGCAGAAAATTAACCGAAAAGGCTAGATGAAGATAAAAGCATGGGAAAATGTCCGAAAGGCCGCTTAATGGTCGATGGTATATATTCGTTTCTAACTCAGTGCCTACCCTACATATTGTATCATCGATTGCTTCATCGGTTTCTAACACAAAAAGGGTTCTAGATTCTAAATTTAACACCCCCCCCCCCTCTCACTCACCGGCTGACCCTTATTATTTAGAAGAGCTGCGTCATGAGTGCAGCGATTTCAAAATATAAACCGATCGTCTTTGGATTGAAGAAATTTTGTACTTTCACCAGTGGCGCGCGTAGCGTGCAATTTGGCAACGTTGTATTATGTCCATTTAAATCCACGATGAAAGGTCGAATGCGAAGGTGTTCACCGAACACCCTATCATTTGACCTTTGTCATGGGTTTAAATAGACGAACGGAAACGTTGCCAAATAGCACGCTACGCCACTGACTTACACCTATAATGAAAAACCTAGCTGCATACACTATCAATAGATTTTACTTCAGAGGCGTCGCGTACGATCTGGCAACGCTGTGTTTGGTCCATATAAACGCAAAAAAAATAGAGGTAAACTCCCTCTAATCGATAGTTTACACTGGTTTAACCCTTCAACGACCAGGTTAGTTCAAAATAATGCCACTGATCCGTTTATTTAGGGAAGGTTAACTCTGCTACTTTGAGGCTTTCTACTGTGTGTTTCTATAGAGAAAGAGTGACAGTGGGATAACCAGGAATTTTTCGAGGGACCGTCCGACGTCCGAGACCGATGCGTCAAGGGGAACCCCCCCCCCCCCCGTCTAAAGATATAAATGTAAAAATTCTCTGGAAACGCAAAATATGACCCTTTTTTAGAGCAAATTTTAGAGTCAGGGAAGTCCAGACTCCATGAGGGAAACACCCCCCCCCCCCGTCTACAGCACGAGAGATTGACAAATGAGACAGGAATTCCTTATGACATGACACCTGCGTAGCTCCGCCATTTAAGAGCAAAGATGAAGAAGCTATGAAGGTGTAATGGGGGATTCCTTTCCGATGTGGCGCCTTCAATTCATCGTATAGGCAATTCCAACTCCCCAGAGTACGAACAGTTAACTATCATCCCTATCTAAAAGGAAGAGTGGCGTTCTCTTGAACAGACCTGCTGGCCCTTAGAGGGAAACCCATGAAAAAAGACAGAATATTGGGGTGCACATAGTGCACTCTCTCAAATCGATATTTTACATGATTTTAAATGGATGTAATGCAACGTTGCCAGATTGCACTCGCCGCCACTGCGATGGAATGACGGTGATGGCACCGTTGACATTTTGGAATTTCGTTAAATTTGCAACTCGCAAATAGGCAACCCTGTTGAGAATGAGTCGTTAGATAAAAGCTGAGTGTAGATATTTGCTATCTAATCTCATATACTTCTTCCTTGAATATTTTATTAAATTTCGGCAAATTAATTATAATCATCAAGTACCTATACCTACTCTGGCGAGGCGCTAGACATAAGACGCTTTGGACGGCCCTCGCACAATGGTCCGAGATCGTGAGAAAGTGGCCAAAAATCAGAATATAAATTTCTCATCAGTTAATCATTTTTAAAATTTTTAAGACCAATTTTATTGATAGAAAACACTTAAAAACATGTAATTCAAACCTAGATAACGTCACTGGAAAGTGTGAAGTTAAGCTTAGAGGCAGTGGCGAGGCGTGCGATTTGGCAACTTTCCTTTTTCCCCATTTAAACACATTAGAAAAGTCGAAATGCCTGGTCATCGCCGATGACTGAAGCGTTCTAGCAACTAGCAACTGTGGATCATTCCCATTTGAATGCATGAGAAAAAATCGATTGGTAAAAGGGCCATGGACCCCTCGAGAATCGATTGTTTCTTATACGTTTAAATGGAATGCATCCAGAGTTGCCAAATTGCTGAATCCTCCCATGGCCACTTTTTTCCGACCTTATAGACCATTGTGCCTCGATTCGATTCGTATAAGTTGTTGGAACTAATTATTTCATGCGTGACGTCTACACTGACGTCATATGCCATGTATGACGCGTCAGCTGTCGCTTTTCCGCTAATCCGCTGCGTAGTTGGCCCTCATCCGATTGTGCGGGATGAGTTCAGACGTTTTGTCACACGAGGAAATATTTTCCGCCAGTTAATCGTTCGTGCGAAAGTAAATAATCACTTTTTTTTCTGTTTGTTTTTACAGAGTGTCCCAGACCTACCTTCCGTACCACACACTTGATGTTTGCACCAAAGAGTAGGAGCAACCCCCCCCCCCTCCTCGGGGAATGATTGGAGGATGTATTTTAAACAGGATTATTTTCCCCCTCTAGTTTTAATTACGTCAGAGTATAAAAATAAAATGACTCCCTATTTAGTTTACAACTAAATCTGCAGCTGGTCTGAATCACTCATTGGCGAAGCGCATGGGCGGATACAGGGAATGGTCTTTCTCTCTCTCCTCCCATTTAAGAAGGAGCGTTAGAAAAGGACAGAAGAGGGGGCCAATGTCACGTGATGGCCCCCTCTGCTATCCTTTTCTAACACGTAACTTCAAATGGAAGTAGAGAGAGAAAGACAATTGGATGTATCCGCCGGTGGCGAAGCGTGCTATCTGGCAAAATAGCATTCTCTCTGTTTAAATGCATACAAAAGATCGAATTCGAATTCAGTTGCGTAGCGTGCAATGTGGCAACGTTGTACTGTGTCCATTTAAACTCATGCAAAAGATCGAATGGAGGGTGTTCACCGAACACCCTACAGTTCGATATTTTTCATGGCTTTAAATGGACGAACTACAACGTTGCCGAATTGAACACTACGCCACTGAATTCGATGGTGATCGCCGATTCCTTTTAGTTCGATAGTTTTCGTGGATTTAAGTGGTCCAAATGCAACGTTGCCAGATGCACTCTCTTCGCAACCGGGATCACTCTCTGTAGGTATAAGTATATGTGTGAGCAGACTTCACCAGTTCGACGTATTTACGTGTGTGTGAGAGGGTGGTATGGGTCGAAAAAGGACTTCTGTACGTGTCATGTCCGAGGTTCAGAGTTCGGAGGTCTACTAAGAAAATGTTTATTGTCACAATGCATACATACTTTGTTTTAATGTCTATCGTAGAAATATCCACACTGAGAGAAATCACTTATCTTTTAAAACAAGGAAACACGTTTACTTTTGACAGATTTTCCTTGCGTGAAGTAATAAGTTCCGATTGCATGAAGGAGAATCACTGTCACTGATCACAACAAGGAATCTTTTACCTGTAGCAGCAGACATTTTCTTTGGGTTCAAAAGAATTCTCCTTTAGTCAATCTTTCACTGTGCAGTTTCTTCAACACAAACGAAATACACCTTGGATGAAAAAAAGAATTCTCTCAGTGCAGGTATACGTTTAAATATTTGTGCTTTCAGAGTTAACCAGTGGCGTTGTGTGCAGTGGCGTCGCGTGCCATCTGGCAACAATGCAACTGCTCCATTTAAACTCATTAAATATATCGAATTTTCCTCGTGCACTGTGCACCCCCTGAATTCGATATTTTACATGAGTTTAAATGGATAGAATACACTGTTGCCAAATTGCACGCGACGCCACTGGTTGTGTGCATCTGGCATTGTTGCACTTTCTCCATTTAAACGCATGAAATTAAAATATCAAAGAACCTACTGGGTGTTTGGTGAACACCTTTGGATTCGACCTTTGACGTGGGTTCAGATGGGCAAAATACGAAGTTGCCGAATTGCACGCTACGCCACTGAAGTCTACCTTCTACATGTGAATAATGTATGTAACAGTAACCTAAATTCACTTCTCACAGTCATCGAGAAAATTTTAGCTGGAAATTTAGATGGCCCGCCCGTGAATGTATATTATGTAGAGCATTAAGTATATATCTATTAATCGGGAAAATAAGTCAATGGGGCAGTTGCAAGGGTCTGAAATGTTATGTTTTTTTTACAAAGAAAATGAAAGTTCTTGACGAGCTGAGAACAAAGATGCCTTTGGTTTCTAATCAAGTCCCATTGTTCCGGAGATGAGATTTTGACTCAAAATACATTGTTTAAATGGGAATTCCGCGTAGTGACGTCACTACGCACACGATTTTTTGCAACTTAACCCTTTGCCTGCTGGGTTAGGAATTCAGGTGCAGCCACCCCCAGCTGAGTTAGGAATCGAAAATTATGCAAATTCGATCATTTTCAGATGGCCAAAAATCATTGGAAAAAAACAAAAACAAAAAAAATCATCCAAAATCATATTTGTTGATATACCCATTGCCTGCTACGAACGAGAATACTCGCTGCAAAAAATCCGTACCCCTGAGGCAAGCGCGATACCGACAAACTTAGGTTAACTTGGTTTCGTCAGCTGAGCAGAAGCAAAACATGCAGAGAAGAAACATATTTTAAAATCAAGGGGCAACGCATTCTATCGGAAACACTTGTAACTTGTAGTTCGTATCTTCCCCGACAGAATGCGTACCTATAGTCTGATGTTTAGTTCAATCGCAACAGCGCTACGGTCGGAAATTCAATGGAAGTCACGAATGCGAGTATACTCGGGCGTAGCTCTGAGGAACGGTTTTTTTTCCGCGAGTATACTCGTTCGTAGCAGGCAAAGGGTTAACATCTGTGTATCTCCAAAACCGGGACATTTTGAAAAAAACCAAAGGCATCATTGTTCTCAGCTCATCAAGTACTACCATTTTCGTTATAAAAAACTGACGATTTCAGACCCTTGCAACTGCCCCATTGCGTTGGGTCTATAATTCTATATAAGATAAGTTTGATGCTCGGTTCTTATAAATTTTCCCACAAAAAGAACACAGAGACATCGAAAAAACTAGAGCCATAAAGATTCATAGTAAACCCCCCCCCCCCCCCCCAAGCAAAACACAGCAATGCAATAATGACGTAATTTTCATAGAGCCTCATTAGAATGACGTATTTAATACGTTGAATTGAGTGCTGCGTTTTTCATTTTTACTAAGCACCGTACAGCACACTTGTTTTTGAGTATCTATCTCCGTGTTCCTCGCGACAAAACCTATAAAAAGAATCAAGCCCCAAATCCAGTTATACAGACCCATATTGCAACTGTTTAGTTGCTCAGATAAAGAGGTTAGGTATGTTCTTTGTTGGGGGAGGGGGGTTGAATCGTTAGAATTGCGCACATCCACGTGAGTATATCGTCACGAGAGGCCCGCACCTGAAACCTGAAAACAGGAGAACATTTATAGTAGTATAGACTTCTTTCCAAAAACTATTTGGCGCAAAAAACCTATTCTCAGTATTTATGACCAGACTATGTATTTTATAGTATTCAGTAAAAGCACCTGTAAAAAAATCCATGTTTATTTTATTTTCTTGAATTCATGAGTTTTTAGTATTTTGAAACTTATGGCCAACGTAATTTATAATTTTGCGTAATTTTACAATAGAATTCATGCTTAAAAATTAGTGTGGCAACAGTAGGATGGGAGACCCATTTGATAATAAATTCGGATTTTTCAGTCCCTGGGCAGAGCAAGGTTCACGTTCGGGTCGATCTTGGCGGGTTCCGCGATGCAAGCCTGAGCCGCGTCCCTGAAACCGTCTTTCTTGACGCGCGCATTCGTCAGCGCTTCTTTCATGCAAGCATCAATTTTCACTCGTTCCAATATCTCAGCCTCTTTAGCCTCCGCCTCCATATGCTTCAATCGAGACTCCTTCAGCTCCACCAGCTCTTGCTGGAAAGTCTCGTCTATTGCCTTCAGGCACGACTCGGACTCATCTGTTTGAGCTCTGAAGACAACCAAGAGAAAAAAGAAGAAAACATTGAAGCCTGAATTAAAAACAAAGGTCTTGTATGAAGTATTTAGACACCGTAAATAGACTCAATGCGAAGTTTCCGACAGAAATCCCTTTTCCGACTAAAGAGTGTCGTTACTCCAACACAAAAGTGTTGGAGTAACAAATTGAAAAAACTGCCAAAAGTCCTCTACTACTGAATGCGGGGACAATGCGAGTGATGGGACTCTTGCAAACTTTTGCTACATGGGATTGAAGAGTTGATTCTTGCACAAGAATATGTAAAAGTGACGATGAGTACACTAAAAAACCACAAAATTTACTCTCAGAATCGGGCTTAGTGGCGCGGCGGAGAGACGCAGGTATGGAGATTCCTATCTAAATTGAGATATATCTCTGTGTTTCCGTGTAGAGGAAGTGACATAACAGACAGGAATCTCCCATGGTACCTGCATAGGACCGCCAATACGAACTTGCCGTTACAGCAGTTACGAGAGTTTATTACTAAATTTAGCCTTTCTAAGTGTGATTTTCGTGATTTATTTTCGCTGGTTTTAACATTAGATTGGACTCTTCATTTGTGACAGCAAAAGTTTGCGAGAGCCCTATTTTCAAACATAGTTTGAAGCAAAGCAAATGCAGCTATGTTGCAAACTATTGCTACTGGCTACAGGCTTATTAATAGTTGATTCCTATGTAAAACCCTACAAAAATGACGATAAGCGCACTAAAACTCACGAAATCCATGAATTAGAAAATAGTTAACTATCCGTACTCGCCTGTGCCGTTTTAGCCTATCTTCGTAAATGAAGGCGCATCTATAAAAGTAAGACTATAATCGGTCGAATGAGGCTGTTGCACACTTTTGGTATAAGCGATTTAACAGTCGGTCCTGGTGTAAAACCCTCGAAAACGATGGTAGCATCAAAAACTTCCGAAATTCACTCCTAAACTCAAGAAACACTTTTATTTGCCAGAGTGTAATGGTGGCTGAGGGCAGTAATAATGCGAGATTCCTATCTTAATTTCGTCACTCTCTCTATGCTGACAAGGATGATTCACATAGTAATTAGTCACCAGACTAGTCATCCACATCCAATGAATGGTACTGAGACACATTGTGACACTGGTGTCACATGAAAGTTGTCTCTTATTGGTCACTTCTTGATGGAGTTACAGTCTTGTTAGATGGGAATCTCCCATATTATTATCTCCCAAATAAAAGCGTATATCGAGTTTAGGAGTGGATTTCGGAATAGTTTTTCGTGCTGCCATCGTTATTTTTGGAGGTTTTTACGCCAGAGTCGACTATGAAATCGCTTTTAGCAAAAGTCTGCGACAGCCCCATTCGGATCGCCCATGTAGTCGCTCACTTTGAGATAGGACTTAAAACATGCACTATCGACGAATTAAAGATTGTCGCAAGATTTTCACGCAAGTTCAGTTATGGGTGTGAGTGTAGGACTGATCTGCATAGGCTTTCCCGCCCCATACTAGCTCTGGTCTCTCTCCTGCAACGTGTGAGGAGTATAAAAATTGGCCTAACCATAATCTTGAAGGCGAAACTTAGCTCGGGAAAATCTCGCGACAATCTTTAATTCGTCGATAGTACAGTCAGTCGTCATAATTTGGGACGTATGAGGTAACATAGGACAGGGTTGTATGAGATACTTTACTTGAAAACAGTGCATACAACCCTGCCTCATGTTACCTCGTATGCCCCAAGTTAGGGCGACTGACTGTATGGACACCCCCCCCCCCCCCCCCCTGTACTATAGCTAGTCGGGACTAACAGATATACTGACCCACTTTTCGAAGCGCATTTTTTCAATTTGACGTCGGCGTTGTTGGCTAACTCGTCAAAGCTGCTCGTGACATCACTGATATCCATGTTGACTGATCCTCCGGGAGGATAGTTGGAGACACAATTTTCGAAGAATTCATTACCAGCAGTGACGATCCCTTGGGCGTAGCTGCTTTTGCGGGCGAAATCCTCGAGGCAGGCGTTGTCGGCATGATCACTCTTGATCTGATTCACAGCGTTGGTTAGCGACAGGATCTCTTCATCCATCGCGCTGTTGAGCTTGATCTTATTCTCGGAGATCTCCGAATCTCGGATGAACATGATCCGACTCATTATGTCCCTGATCTGCTGATTGATCTCATCGTGAGCTTTGTTGAAGAGGCCCACGATGTTGGCTTTGGTTTTATACGAGTCATCGCTGCTTATCACCTACAACATTCAACAGAGGCAGCTGTCTTACTATAATGCAAATTTTAGCGATCGAATATCATTCACTTCAAGAATTGATGATTGCTAACTGATGCCGCTGATCGGTGAAAAATCTAGCCAATGAGAGTTGAGAATGAACTTCTGAACGATATTCTAGTGAAAATGAAAACTGCGATAATTATATTCCATAACATAACCTCTAAATCAGCTCTGAATGACAAGAACATCTTTAAGAATAAAACTAGCGTTTACAAAGCTAAAATTATGTTTATCTCATAGGAAAATGACTTCTACGCATGGTCTGTGCAATAAACGTTATTCGAAAAGTTCGTCATTTCCGAAATTATCGTGGCGAAAGGAGTCAAAAAGGATAGAAGATGAGATTTCTGACACAGGTTGCAACAATTCGAAATCGAATCTACCTTAGGAGGTGAATTCGAAATTTCCAATCGTTGGAATTCAACGGTCTCCGGTGAGACCAACGAAACAATCGAATATCATCAAAATAAAATGCAAATACATCGAATATCTTACGATGTTGAATGATATTCGATCACTAAAATTTGCTTATAGTCTGAGCAATACCGTCTCTATATGTGTGTGCATACCCGGCTGCCTCTTTTGAAAAAGTGGGGTTAGGGTTCGTCTAGGTATATAAAAGCTTATGGAATGCTTATGGCGTTATTGAGGATTTGGGTGGTTTTTTGAAGTTCAATCAACATTGGAAAAGTACGTCAGTAATGAAAGTTTAGGGCTTAGTTACTTCCCTGAAGCAGTAAAACAGTTGAAACTCGTGTTTTGAGAGGATAAATCACGATTTTGCATTTCACCAATATTTCATTTTCCATAAGCGTACGTATACCAAGACGACCCTAACCTCAAAGAAGCAGCTTGGTATGTTTAGAGACGGAACTGGTCTGAGATTGAAGATCGAAAACAATGGGTATATATGTATGTTGCGCACTTTTGGAATAGACGGTTTTGGTGCGAAGTCAACGGTTAGCCATTAACCACAACAATGCACTCATTGGTCGCAATCGGTTAAGACAAAACTCGCGTAGCGTTCCAAACTATCTCACTCACTCTCCCGTGACCTCCATGTATGTATACCCATCTCTTTCTAGTTCCGAAATTTGTATACAAAGCCTTGTTTTACGACGTATTATTATCAAAATCCCGTTAAAATACCCCGAGGAATTCATTTCAGCCAAAAAATTCCACGAAAGATGTCTCTATTTACGATTTTTGAAATTAGAGTGAGATGATAGTACATGGGGGTTATATGAGAGCGAGAGAGACAAACTGTCTATGTTTAGAACGCTCATAGTCACCAACTGCCGCCATTACTAAAACCCTCTATGAAGCCAGAAATACACCTGATTCTAAAGTAAAATGTAACGAGAAAACCGATGGAAACAACAAAAACTCATCCAATTTCATCTGGAATAAAGAAAAAGTAACATTTATAGTTGAGGCTCACTGCAAAACGAATTTGAAAATGACACTAATGGTGCGAGACAAGATGACGTCATAGTATAGGTCCGCGCCGGTGTCGCTGATGGTAGTGCTTTTGTATTGGGGCACGAGACAATAGTAATACGGCCTCTTTTTCTTTCCATCATATCATAAAATCAGAGAAAAGTGCGGAGACGCGTCTTCGCAAATCGCAATTGACACGCAAATGAACAACTTCCGGTTACCGGATGTCCTATACTGTGACGTCACCGAGTTTCGCGCCGAAACGAAATCTTTTCAAATCGCTCGGAATTTTCGCAATTTTGAAAGCGTTTTTAGTTCACGATTCCGTGATAAAAAAAAAAAAAAAAACAAAAAAACAAAAAAAAAAACAAAAATATACAGTGAGGTCTTTTCATCAAGTACTTCAAGGAAATTAAATAAAAAAAAAGGTGTGCAACAGACCCATTGACCAAAAATCAGTGAACAAAAAATTAATTAAAAATCATCGTTTTCTTATCATATCGTTAATACTTATAATACCGACACTCACAAGGCCGACTTACAACGTCGACAACCACAACTTGGACAAAAACAACCACAACATCGACAGACCTTTTGTCCAAGTTGTGGTTGTCGATGTTATTTTGCGTGCGCGGTTCCGCAATGGAGCTGTAGCAAACTTTTGCTGCAGGCTTATTAACAGTTGAATATGGGGTAATACCCTGTAAAAATAACGATTAGCGCAATAAAAAATCACGAAATCCACTCCTTAACTCACAAAATGCTTTTAAATGCGAGACCGTAATGGCGGCCGAGGCCGCGGTTTTCTTATGGCAATTGTATGCTTCTTCTTCTTCTTGTGTGGTGTTGCGAGAACACCTCGTGTAGATAGCGCTGATTGAAGATAGGGAACCCCAATGAAAACCGCGGCCCGCGACCGTCATTACGGTCTCGCGTTTAAAAGCAGTTTGTGAGTTTAGGAGTGGATTTCGTGATTTTTTAGTGCGCTAATCGTTATTTTTACAGGGTATTACCCCATTATCAACTATTAATAAGCCTGTAGCAAAAGTTTGCAACAGCTCCATTGCCAGGCAAACGAACAACTTCCGGTTACCGGATGTCCTATACTATGACGTCATCGAGTTTCGCGCCGATACGAAACCTTTTCAAATCGCTCGGAATTTTCGCAACTTTGAAAGCGTTTTTAGTTCACGATTCCGTGATCAAAAAAATTATAAAAAATGCATAGAGAGTTCTTTTCATTAAGTAAGTACTTCAAGGAAATTAAATAAAAAAAGGTGCGCAACAGACCCATCGACCAAAAATTAGTGAACAAAAAATCAATCAAAAATCATCGTTTTCTTATCATATCGTTAATGCTTATAATATCGACACTCACAAGGCCAACTTACAACGTCGACAACTACAACATCGACAGACCTTTTGTCCAAGTTGTGGTTGTCGATGTTATTTTGCGTGCGCGGTTCCGCAATTTCGATTATGGCAATTTACGCGAGAGGTGCATTTGCACCTCCAAGATATTGATACTTTTGCATATGTTTAAATGGCAAATAAGAATGGTTGCAGTGGCGTCGCGTGCCATCTGGCAACAATGCAACTGCTCCATTGAAACTCATTAAATATATCGAATTTTTCTTGTGCGTTGTGCACCCCCTGAATTCGATATTATACATTTGTTTAAATGGATAGAATAAATTGTTGCCAAATTGCACGCGACGCCACTGAATGGTTGCCAAATTGCATGAGTCAAACCCATCGAAAAGTGTCCATATTGTTGGCGTCATGGCCTAACTATACTGAGGGAACCAAATACAGTGGCGAGGCGTGCGATTTAACAACGTTTTTATCTCCCCCATTTTAATACATTAAAAAGGTCGAACTACCTGGTCATCGTTGATGACAGAAGCATTCAACTTTTTTGGTGAATTTAAATGGAGAAAATACATTGTTGCCAAATTTTACGCCACGCCACTGACCAAATAATAGTTTTCTAAAATGTCAGTGGACCAAAAATCATACCATTATTAAGTTTTAATTGGATGTCTTCAAAGTGTCTCAAATTATGATGGAAACACAGAGTTATGTCTCAAATTAGATAGGAATCTTCCATGATACCTACGTAGCTCTACCACTAATCCTGATTCTGAGAGTGAATTTTGCGATTTTTTAGAGTACTCATATCGTCATTTTTACGGGTTTTTAACAAAGAGTTAACTCGATCATCTACGTAGCAAAAAGTAGCAAGAGCCCCATTGATAGATAATAATCATTAATAAATGTGTCACTAAAATCTTCAGCCAAATCATGGATTTTTCGTCGTAATTTGAAATTTAGACGTGTTTTTACCTGTAGGTTGACAAGCGATAACACCGCAGCACAAAGTACAATTTTCCATGCCATTTTGAACTGGATGAAAATTGATGAAAAGTGTGCATCAGTATTTAAAGGTTGTCGTGCAAATCATACGCGTGAAACATTGGGAAAGGGAAGAGTGGTTATCAACGTCAAACCAAAAGGGGGGATGGGAGAGAGGTCTGCGTGTGATGACGTTTTTTTTTTTTTTTTTTTTTTTTTTTTTTTTTTTTTTTTTTTTTTAGTAACTTTGATCCTACAAAAAGAAAAGAGAAGAAAAACACAAAAAACGAATATGCGATCTAACTCGAGGGAGAGAGGGGCGTAAAAGAGTTAAACACGCAATGCTGCTCTAGTAGCAAACTTTTCGGTTTTTTCACGTTGCCAGTTGTTGATGGAAGCTCTTTAATTCTTATTACTATAATTCTCTCCTTCTTCTTCGTTTTCCTCTTCTCCTTCATCATCTAATGTCAGTCATTAAGAAAATTCTCGAGGGTCTATTCAAATTAATTATCGAGTAAAATGTTTACCCGCGAGCTGTAAGTATAGTTATATTGATGACTGTACCTAACTAGAAACTCCCTAGTAAAAGTTTTTCATTGGCGGCCAATGCCATGTCGTCCAATTATCCATGAATCCATTGGCGGCCAGTGAAATCACTGGTCACCAATGCATATTTCATTGGTTGCCAATGCAAAGTTCACTGGTCGCCCATGAATTTGCATTGGCAACCAATGGAATATATGCGCATTGGCGACCAATGGTTTCATTGGCCGCCAATGAATTCATGGATAATTGGACCACATGCATGGCATTGGTCACCAATGAAAAACTTTTACTAGGGTAATGAATATAGGTAGTTATAATATGTTTGGTCCCTTTTGATTCGAGATATTGCGTACTGCGCAGTTCAACGTTTGGAGGATAGATCTGGCAACAGGGACGTTCAGGGGGAGCAGGGGGGGGCAATTGAATAAGCAAAGAAAGGGAAAAGGTTATCAAATTTTAAAAAAATTATTGCAGAAGGCAGCAAAACCAGTGTGTAAGTACAAGCAAAAAAAAAAAAAAAGATGAGAAATAAGGTAATCAAATTCATACTTTTGATGGGCGACAAAACTTTAATCCCCCCCCCCCCCCACCTTTCCGGATTACTCGGCATGCTCGTTCGAGCTCCTGCCTGGCAACCATGCAGTTTTTTGTTTGATGGTTATGGTACAGAGATTGTGAACTTTTGATTTTATAAATTTAATAACAGCACCTTTAATACGATTTCGACTCCATGAAAGGATTTTGAAGGCTCTAAGTTAGTTCATGTTTTTTTGTTGTTTGTTTGTTTTTTGTTTCTCATGGGGGGGGATTAAAATTCAAGGGAATTCATGATGCATTACACACTAGCTGATGTAGCAAAATTTTGCAAATTATACCCATGCCTGTGGTATAGTTCGCCATAAATAAATTCAGCAAACTTCAAACAGCTGTTGCTCTGTTACTACGCAACTTGATAACTTTTTATTGATAGCATTGTTTTTCTTTTAAAATTTTCTTGCAGAATGAAGCATTAAAAAAAGTAGTTCTGTGATATATTCAACTGGCCCACTTTAAAAAGCAAAAAACTTGTATCTTCTGAAACGGAGGTATTTCTTTTTCTTTTTTTTTTCATAATTTTCAGAAACCATCAACCTTCAGGTTACAGAATTAACTAAAAAATGCAGGCGGCTAACCACACAGAGGAGAATCCAAATATGTTGAAAATATTTCAGAGCAAAGTCAGGCAAACCCCATCGAATGACAATGCTGAGAAGGTGAGTGTTTGAAAATAATTTGACAATAATATTTAAGCATCGCCTTGCGTATACCCTACATGAGTCAAGCCTCTGTCACACGTACATTATAAAGTGGTTTGCAGCAAGTGAGCGCTATAATTGGTTCTCACGTGATTCAGAGTTTATTGCAAAGATCATCGTTGCCGATCGTAATCAGCGCTCAGCCACGGCAAATCACTTTTCACGTGTGACAGGTGCTTTAGAAAATCCAATTAGGTTCAAATAGTTTTGATTATAGTGATTGAAAAGAACTCACATTTGAAGATACTCATTGCTTCAAACAAAAAACTACTTGTTAATATGATTACATTTATAAATATACTTATAGTATAATTACTAGTCTATGGTATAGTGCATACGGACAACATGACAATCAAACGCCGAAACTTGCCGTTTGAAACTGCTAAAAAGCTCAAAGTGGTCAAAAACAAAATCAAAGTGAGCACATATTGAGCGTGCAAACAGGATAAAATGCGACAAATCATATATTTACGTAAAAAAAAAAAAAAAAAAAAAAAAAAAAAAAAAAAATAATAATAAAAATTAAAAAGTAAATAAAATTGCCATCACGATGGTAAAGCAGAATACAGCTTTAGGAATGAACCTTTAGTTATTTTTAGTAAGCGCGCATTGTTATTTTTGAATCATTTTTAACCCTTTCATACCTAGTGTACATTTCAATGTACATCTGAATAACAAAATCTTATGGAGAAAATAAAAATATATGACATGCATATTGTTTTATTTGAGAAAATTGTGCCCAGATCAGTCAGCTATGATGGCCAAAATCCATTCCTGAACAAAAAGTATTTTCAAGTTTGAAAGGGTTAATTAGACTCACTTCTCAAAATAACTGTAACAAAAGTTTGCAATAATTAAGTTTCCATGTCATGGATTAAAAGTCTTGGACACCGCGACCATTTATTGTAAGTGTTCTATCGTACTGAGACATTGTAGTTATTTCGATTGATCTGATAGAAGCTATAAATATTGATTTACTCGAAAATAAAAATTGCTTGTCGATAGCTTAGATTAATGGCGGAGTATATCGAGCAAGACGGTTGCGAGAAAGCGGACGAGATAAACGTGAAAACTGATGAACAGTGTCGCATAGTAATCGACGCCAGAAAACTTGCGATTGACAAAGAGTTTGAGGTTAAACGACAGAAAACTCTACAAGATGATACTCTGTAAGTAAAACTTGAGTAATTCTAATAATTATAAGTATTGATAAGTATGCGGCGCAGCGCAGTCCATTTATTTGAAGGGTAGAGTGGATAAAGGGGTTATGTGACATTTTGGAAAAAATCGAGTTAGCACAGTGGATGAAGGAGTTATGATGGTATCTATCTACAAATTTTTTAACTTGGTTCAAAAAATGTAGGATATGACCCTACATGGGCGCCCGCAGAAAAATTTCCAAGGGGGGCAAAATTTTTGAACCCCAATGGAAGGTCAAGGGGACCCCCCCCCCCCCCCCCCCCAAGGAAAAAGGGAAGACTCCCCCCCCCCCTCATACAAAGAGTGTACAATTATTAAGCCATTTTAGGTGTATCCGAATAGTAATAATAATTTTGACGTGTTTGATTTTATGAATAAACGGGTACAACAGATGATAATAATGGTAAGTAAATGTATAATTCTACTATAGTCGGGCCAATATAAGTTGACACCTGAGGCAGAGAGAAAATTATCAATAAAAATGGAGAAATGCAACAATGCACTGAATGGGGCACCCCCTGTCAAGACGGAGCACGCCGCTTGACAAGGGTCAGCTCCACGCTGCGTTGTCACCTAGTGCAAACCTGCCTGATTCTTCAGGTGTCAACTTATATTGGCCCGACTATATTCCTTGCAAAAGGTGAGTTAAAATTACAACATAAACTAATAATAAAGTTCGTAAACCATATTACTCCTTCGATTCACATTTCATTTTCTTTCGGTCCTTTCATTTTTCTTCGCGAAATTTTGACCGTTTTGGAGTGCCCCCCCCCCCCCCCCCCCCCCTGCGGGCGCCCATGTGACCCTACTTTCAAAGCTGATGCGGTTGATGTTCAGCTAAAATGTCTAAAACGTCCATACTTTGAACTTTAAAGTCGATTTTCTCAAAATCAAAAAAGTGTCACATAACCCCTTTATCCACTCTATCTTCTTATGGAAAAAACCCACGAGAGCGAGTGAGATGGAGCATTTGTTTGGATCGTATTTTTTTTTTTCGAAACGTCACACTAAACAGGTCTATCAGGGTCAAAATAATCGCTTGTAACATTTCCCGCATAAATATTAAATCATGAGACTTGACGATGATAAGTCGACATGATGACGACGGTTAGGTCGGTTGGGTCGGGTCTGTCTTCACGAAATGTCAGTTCACACGACGGTTCGGGGAAATGGGGAAAGGGGGGGGGGGTGCGAGGGCGAGGGCGACGCACAGTGTACGATTCGACCAATCTAGCCCGACAAAATTATTTTTCGAGCTTTGAAGGTCAAATATGTTAGGAAACGTCAATTTCCGATTGAATTGGTCATCAGGAAAATATAGTTTGACATATTTGGCCCTGGGGGGGGGGGGGGGTCCACGCATATTTTTTTTTGTTTTCGATAAGTATTTTTTCCCCCTCTCAGTTTATAGCTCTCCTTCCTCCCTTGTAACAACTTTGTGGAATATGCTAAAATAGACTTCTGACCCCCTCCCCCCTCCCCCTTCCTCTCACTCTTTCACCATTCAACCCCTTCAATAAGTCGGCTGCAATCACATAATCATTTAAAAAAAACAAATTTAAAGGCAATTTTAGGATAAGTGAGAAGATGAGGGCATGGAAAAACAAAGTTGGATTCGATGAAGAGATCCTGTTCAACAGTAGATGTGGTAGATTCTGTAATCTTTGTACTACTTTTGATATTTAAAGTGCACCTTAACCATAAATCGAATTAAAAAATCAGCAAAGCCATAGTAAGTATACCATTTCAAAGTAATTGAAACAGCAATTCTTGTAGGAGAAGTAATTTTTGAAAGCTATAATTACAAATATATTATGACGATATTCCAAAGATTACAGATCATTTCACAGCATCCACTCCAGACGGGAACTCACTGTTAGTGAAGAAAGAAAGAAAATAATTAGTTTCAGCATTTAATGAGAGATAAAAAAGTTTCATCGTAAGAATGTTTTTCTTTGAGAGGAAGTTTCCTGAGCAAAGATATGTGAGGATCCGAGGACACTAGAAGATATTTGATCAGATCATAATGTGCGTTGATTCGACTGCATTTAAAAGTGTGCTTGTTTCTGATTCGCCTAATATCTTTGTTTTTTGCTTCAGAGGCCTCCTCTGACATTTGCCCGATTGGTGACACGCAATTTCGAATAATTTCTGCACCGTGTGTCAGAATTTTATGCAGGGTGGTGGGCATATAGTACCAGGTATAGTAAAATCAGTTGAGTCGAAACGTCATAAACTCATTTACCATCGCATAAGTCCAACTGAGTTCCTATTATTCACGTTTTTCTAATTGTTATGTGGTGGGGGGGGGGGGGTGTTTCGCTTTCCACATGGGCATAAACCTAAAATCTACTCAAAGTAACCTATTTCTGTTAAAAATTCTCTGGAGCAACGACCAGTATTGATCTGAAAGTGTATAGGCAAATGTAAGTGATACTTATTCCTCATTTGCTGTCCTTTATTTTCTTGATTTTTCAACACTTGAT
The DNA here is from genome assembly GCA_011764245.1 of Trialeurodes vaporariorum. Classification (NCBI taxonomy): domain Eukaryota; kingdom Metazoa; phylum Arthropoda; class Insecta; order Hemiptera; family Aleyrodidae; genus Trialeurodes; species Trialeurodes vaporariorum. Next base: position 59,994,772 of record VMOF01000220.1, read on the forward strand.
CCCCGACCTCACCTCACAAAAAAAACGATATCTCAAAAATCGGTTAAAATCGGTTTCTGTGCTTTGGAGGACTTAAAAAGGAGTGTATTAGGAACACTTTAACGCAATTCTCACGTCCTTTCAATGCCTTTCACAAAAGTTGCACTCCATCAAAGTTGGAGTTTTTGTATTTTTTTTTAAAATTAGACCATATTTGTGAATAATTTGCTAAGTCATCATAATTTGGAGTAGAGGGTTCAAATATGAAGGTTTTTAGTCATTTAGTACCTGAGGAAGCAGGATCCATCGCTGGTTTTCCACAATTTTCTTCTTAACTTACAAAAATATTGATTTTATTATGATGTAGTTACCATGGGAGAACTGACTTGTGAACGTGTGTCGCTCGAAACTGCTGATAAACCCCGCTCTGCCGGCAAGGTGTACAATCATCAAGAAAAACCAGTCATTGTACGTTATCAGATAGTACCTGGGCTACCACTAGAGGTAGTTTTCGTCTGATTTCATCGACCTTTTTTTTTTGCATTTTGTCGGGCTAGATTGGTCGAATCGAACACTGTGGCGACGGGGCGCATGTTTCGTGTTGGTGCGTAAATGTTGCGCCCTATTAAAATAAGATTTCGGTTGTCTTAAATTAAAATAAATACGTCACAGGCTGACTCCTCGAGAACTCTGTGCTCGCGAAGTAAAGTGGAATTAGGGCGAAGCACAATGGTCCGAGATGGAGAAAAAAATGGCCAAAGATGGGTCTGTTGCGTACTTTTACTACATCAATATAACTCATTGTTTCTAACGAAAAATTCTGCGAAAATAATGATGCGCATATTAAAAACTTTCAAAATCCACTCATAAACTCAGAAAATGCCTTCCATTTCAAACAACCCGCGCTACACGAGATACTGTATCACCGACTTATAACTAGATAGATGGAACCATCTCGCGTTTATGTAAACATGAACAGAACTTACAAACATTGGAATGTTTCGTTTAAATGTGTACATTTCTTATATTATTTTGTAATCTTTGATAAACCGAAAAGAACAGACAGCAAATGCAGCCAATAGTTTATGTATTTAGAACGGAATTCCATAATTTTTTGGTTACAATGTTGTTTACTTATGCACGGTGGTTCCGTCTATGTAGTAGTATACCGGTGCAAATAGTGTCTAGACTGTCTAGTGTAGCGCGGGCTGTTTGAAATTGAAGTGATTTCCTAAGTTAATGAGTGGATTTTAAACGTTTTTAATGAGCGCATCGTTATTTTTGCCGAATTTTACATAAGAGTCAATGTTCTATATTGTTTCAGCAAAAGTGTGCAACAGACCCATTAGTGACAAAAAGGTCATCAAAATTTTTTCGACTTTTAAAGCTTAACTTAAGTTTTTTAGTGACATCATTATCGGTTTTAATTACATGTTAAATCAATTATTTGTGATGAAAATTAGTATTTAGAGTTTATATAAATGATTTAACTATAATAAATTAATTTTCTGATTTTTTGCCACTTTATGACCATCTCAAATCATTGTGCGATGTCAAAATCCAACTTGGTAGACTGATCACCAGTCCATCGAGAGAGAGAAAAAAAAGCCCGGAAACACAAACTTTACCTCACGCTACATCACGAATGACACCAGTTAAAGGTATCGAACCGATCGACCTTTCAATCATACAAATATTAAGGTGCTGTGGTGAATAAAGGCTATGAGCCTGTTATGTAGGCCTCCGTTCCAAACAGTGAACAATCAATCAAGACGAGACTCGATTTTTGTTCCATTGAAAAATTTCAAAAAATTAGATCGTTTGGAAATGTATTAATATCCGGCGCAAATGCAATCAGAATTTCGATGTTTCAAAGTTTCCAATCGTTGCAGAGCTCTCTTATTCTAAAGTTTCGGGTTCTGACAAATAGCCGAGTATAGCGGCGGCTGATTCCAGGAATCTGGATTTATTGGTCCGGTATTCCGTCAAGGGTTTTCATAATAATTTTGAAACTGGGACCGCTTCACGAGCAACTCATGGCTACGCAACATAAGCGGAGAGGTGATGTCACCAAACCCCAGCTTGCGACCCCTCTATCGATTCAGCTTGGCAAATGGAGTCGACCGCCCTCAAGGGTTTTCATATCTTTTGAAAATGTGGCCACTTCACTTGCAACTCATGGCTATGCAACATAGGCAAAAAGGTGATGTCACCAAACCCCAGCTTGCGACCCCTCTATCGCTTCAGCTTGGCAAATGGAGTCGATCGCCCTCAAGGGTTTTCATATCTTTTGAAAATGTGGCCACTTCACTTGCAACTCATATGGCTATGCAACATAGGCAAAAAGGTGATGTCACCAAACCCCAGCTTGCGACCCCTCTATCGCTTCAGCTTGGCAAATGGAGTCGATCGCCCTCAAGGGTTTTCATATCTTTTGAAAATGTGGCCACTTCACTTGCAACTCATGGCTATGCAACATAGGCAAAAAGGTGATGTCACCAAACCCCAGCTTGCGACCCCTCTATCGCTTCAGCTTGGCAAATGGAGTCGATCGCCCTCAAGGGTTTTCATATCTTTTGAAAATGTGGCCACTTCACTTGCAACTCATGGCTATGCAACATAGGCAAAAAGGTGATGTCACCAAACCCCAGCTTGCGACCCCTCTATCGCTTCAGCTTGGCAAATGGAGTCGATCGCCCTCAAGGGTTTTCATATCTTTTGAAAATGTGGCCACTTCACTTGCAACTCATGGCTATGCAACATAGGCAAAAAGGTGATGTCACCAAACCCCAGCTTGCGACCCCTCTATCGCTTCAGCTTGGCAAATGGAGTCGATCGCCCTCAAGGGTTTTCATATCTTTTGAAAATGTGGCCACTTCACTTGCAACTCATGGCTATGCAACATAGGCAAAAAGGTGATGTCACCAAACCCCAGCTTGCGACCCCTCTATCGCTTCAGCTTGGCAAATGGAGTCGATCGCCCTCAAGGGTTTTCATATCTTTTGAAAATGTGGCCACTTCACTTGCAACTCATGGCTATGCAACATAGGCAAAAAGGTGATGTCACCAAACCCCAGCTTGCGACCCCTCTATCGCTTCAGCTTGGCAAATGGAGTCGATCGCCCTCAAGGGTTTTCATATCTTTTGAAAATGTGGCCACTTCACTTGCAACTCATGGCTATGCAACATAGGCAAAAAGGTGATGTCACCAAACCCCAGCTTGCGACCCCTCTATCGCTTCAGCTTGGCAAATGGAGTCGATCGCCCTCAAGGGTTTTCATATCTTTTGAAAATGTGGCCACTTCACTTGCAACTCATATGGCTATGCAACATAGGCAAAAAGGTGATGTCACCAAACCCCAGCTTGCGACCCCTCTATCGCTTCAGCTTGGCAAATGGAGTCGATCGCCCTCAAGGGTTTTCATATCTTTTGAAAATGTGGCCACTTCACTTGCAACTCATGGCTATGCAACATAGGCAAAAAGGTGATGTCACCAAACCCCAGCTTGCGACCCCTCTATCGCTTCAGCTTGGCAAATGGAGTCGATCGCCCTCAAGGGTTTTCATATCTTTTGAAAATGTGGCCACTTCACTTGCAACTCATGGCTATGCAACATAGGCAAAAAGGTGATGTCACCAAACCCCAGCTTGCGACCCCTCTATCGCTTCAGCTTGGCAAATGGAGTCGATCGCCCTCAAGGGTTTTCATATCTTTTGAAAATGTGGCCACTTCACTTGCAACTCATGGCTATGCAACATAGGCAAAAAGGTGATGTCACCAAACCCCAGCTTGCGACCCCTCTATCGCTTCAGCTTGGCAAATGGAGTCGATCGCCCTCAAGGGTTTTCATATCTTTTGAAAATGTGGCCACTTCACTTGCAACTCATGGCTATGCAACATAGGCAAAAAGGTGATGTCACCAAACCCCAGCTTGCGACCCCTCTATCGCTTCAGCTTGGCAAATGGAGTCGATCGCCCTCAAGGGTTTTCATATCTTTTGAAAATGTGTTCACTTCACTTGCAACTCATGGCTATGCAACATAGGCAAAAAGGTGATGTCACCAAACCCCAGCTTGCGACCCCTCTATCGCTTCAGCTTGGCAAATGGAGTCGATCGCCCTCAAGGGTTTTCATATCTTTTGAAAATGTGGCCACTTCACTTGCAACTCATATGGCTATGCAACATAGGCAAAAAGGTGATGTCACCAAACCCCAGCTTGCGACCCCTCTATCGCTTCAGCTTGGCAAATGGAGTCGATCGCCCTCAAGGGTTTTCATATCTTTTGAAAATGTGGCCACTTCACTTGCAACTCATGGCTATGCAACATAGGCAAAAAGGTGATGTCACCAAACCCCAGCTTGCGACCCCTCTATCGATTCAGCTTGGCAAATGGAGTCGATCGCCCTCAAGGGTTTTCATATCTTTTGAAAATGTGGCCACTTCACTTGCAACTCATATGGCTATGCAACATAGGCAAAAAGGTGATGTCACCAAACCCCAGCTTGTGATCCCTCGATCCAGGAGCTTGCCCCGGGCGGCACTTTCCGGGGCGAAGAACCAAAATGAAGAGGAAAGAAAGAAAGAAAAAAAAAACGGTAATCGAATGTTAGAGTGAATCTCCGAAGGTGAAGCGGAAAAAAAAAAGTAATCTCAATAATTTTGAGGAGCGCCAAGATTGTATTATTGCCCCCTTTCTGTGGAAACAACGGTCTGCCCGTGCCAGTATTGCTAAAACCGTCGATAGGTCTCTTCAGACGAACACATTGTATCCTCGAAGTAGCTTCCCACCAAGTAGACGTTCGGTGATCAGTGATCATGCGCATCATGTATCATTCTCAAGTATTCGCAAATCAACGAATGTTTATGACTTCAAAACTTTCAAAATGTTGCGTATATCTTGACGCGGAATGAATCTGCGTCCAGTGATTCATGCTGATCCCCATCAACGTCGGTCACTGTCAAAGGTTTGCGAGCCACCCAACGAGCTTTAGCGACAGGGAGGATTTTTAGAGCGTGATATGATATTGAAAATTCACGGAGGCAGCCATAATTGAGATCCCTCACGGACGTTTTTCACACAGGCTCGACTTGTTTGCCTCTCTTTTTTTAACCTTTAAATTTTTACAAAAAAAAAAAAAAAAATTGTGACAAATATATTTGAAATTGGTTATAAAGGAAAGTGCAATAGAGTGGCTATCTGGGCACAGAAATCGGTATAATTGTTTCGTATGGAAGGATTTGCACGATAAAGAAACTGACAGTATAACAGAAATATGCAAAATTTTCTCATTCGTATAGTTGTATTAGAATTCCTTGTCCAGATAGCCACTAGTAAACACTTGCACTTTCCTTTATAACCAATTTCCACCAGATTATCTACAAGTTTTGATTTGAGGTTAAAAAAAATGAGGCAAACAAATTCAGATTGCCCATGCTGTCACGCTTTGAGATAGGACTTATAACATGTATGGACCCCTCTATCCCTTGGCGAGGTTTGCGATTTGGCAACGTTCCTTTTCACCATTTAAACACATAAAAAAGGTCGAAATGCCTGATTATCGCCGATGACTGAAACGTTCGACTTTTTTGGTGACTTTAAATGGAGAATATACATTGCTGCCAAATTTCACGCCTCGCCACTGCCTCTATCGCTATAACTCGTTGGTGCCGACAGAAGCAGCGGCGATAGTGCTGCTTCTATAACGAAGTAATCGCTATTCTAATTCCCGAACGGCAATAGATACGATGTATATCACATATATCGCTGAACTAAAACAGTTTATTTGTGAAGTAATCGTTGGGAAGGGAATTGATGGGAAAAGTGGACGGGGGGGGGGCGGTCGTTAGTGATGGTGGAGCACTCATAATCGATGATCGCTAAAAGTGTTTGATGAAGAATGTTCTCTTGCCGCAGAGAGTGCCTGCAGACTGCCCATGCTCTAAGTACATTAAAGGCCGAGTAAAAAGTTCTTTGAGGTTCTAGAAGGGCGGTAAAGATTTGGTTGCTGCTCCCCCCCTTCCCCTCCCCCATCCCCGCCACCACTAACCGCTCCCTCCTTGCGTGACACCGCCACCATTTCCTCAATCACCACTACGTCATCGGGAAGTTATAAGTCCAGTCAACAGTTTTAATGTATAATCTAGTCTCATGAGTGGTCAGTGGCGAAGCGCGATTTTTGGCAACCAGACATTTTGCCCATTTGAACCCATAGAAAAGATCGAATCCGATGATCATTGGCGATTCCTGGATAGTTCGCTAATGGGGCTCTTGCAAAATTTTGCAGTGAGCAAATGAACAGTCCATTCTTTTATTTATTTTATTTTATTTTTATTTTCCAAATTGATACATATAATGCCTCAAGGGCTAAAGTACAAGTCAAAAAAGAAAAGAATAATTGCTCTAAAAGTGAAATTACAAATAATAATATAATTACATTAAGCCTCCAAGAGCTCATTCACACTGTAAAAAGCCTTATTATTCAGGAGAAAGCAGAGCAAGTCGTTTAAAAATTTAGAAACATCCCCATCCCTGAAGACAGATTTAAGTCCCCAAGGAAGGGCATTGAATAATTGCACTGATGAGAATCCTACGCTGCGCATCGTTACAGATAGTCTGGCAAATGAGTTTTTTACATCTCTATGTCGACTATTGTAAGAATGCGTATTGTAAGAATTCTGATGTAAGAACCAGCAAAAATCACGAAAATCACACTGAGATAGTTTTAAAATTTAGTAATAAACCTACATAACTGCTTAAATGGCAAGATCGTAATGGCGGTTCGACGCAGGTATCATGGGAGATTCCTATCTAATATGCCACTTTCTCTTTGGAAACACAGAGGTATGTCTCAATTTAGATAGGAATCTCCCATGATACCGTTACAGTACTTCCATTTAAACCCATGAAAAAGATCGAACTGTTAAGATTTCAGAGAACACCTTCGCATTCGACTTTTTACAATGCCTTCAATGGACCAAATACAATGCTGCCAAATTTGCACGCTACGCCACTGAACCCCAACTCCTGTCCATGCACCATTCTCCAACCCCAACGGAAGCGTACACTGAAAAAAAAAATCAGCTAAATTTAACTAATTTCAACTTAAAAGTATGGACACCACTTAAAACTGTTAGTTTGAATATTTGAATTAGTAAAATTAACACCGTGCCATGTTAATTAACACGGCACGGACTTAATTTTACTAATTCAAATAGTCAAACTAACAGTTATAAGTGGTGTCCATACTTTTAAGTTGAAATTAGTTAAATTTAGCTGATTTTTTTTTCAGTGTATATAACAAGTCGACGATTAGGTGCGTTTTATATTTTCAGTTGATAAAAGAGCTAGGAGCCGGGAGCGAGGGTGGGGAGAACCCAATTTATAATTCATCGCCCTCCCTCATTGCAACGTGGAACGAGCTACGGGCTCTCATTTTCTTGACAACAGCTGTCTGCAAGGGTACCATGCCTACCTATATAGGTATATAAGTACACTCCTTGATATCTTTGAATGAATTATTATACCTATAGTAGCACGGCTGCAGGCTGCCTACCCAATCGCCGTTCACAATCGTAAGCTTCGAACACGTGGCACCAGTGACGTGTGACGTCGAATCAAGGTCACTGGGCCATCTCGGCCCTTTGTGACGTCATTGGATTGGGGGCATCGCGCTTCATGTGACACACAAAAAATATAAGACTGACGTCACTATGAAAACTTGACGACAGGAATTCGTAAAGTCGTCGATGGTTATTCTGGGCATTTTTTTTTCTTTTTTTTTTTCTTCTTTTTTCTCTTTAACAAATGGTCATTGACCATGCAAACTCACCGACTGCGCTCAGCCCACGCGCTCTGCCGGAACTCAGAAGCGGCTCGTGTAATCTGGCAACCGTACAACTTTGTCATTTAAACTTGAGCAAAAAGATCGATTCAAAGAATCATCGAAGGAATCCATTGTTACCACATTCCACGAGCCGCCACTGCTGGAACTTATATCGATGTTTTTTTCTCAAAGGGATTCCAGGAGTCGCGATTTTAAGGTGATTCCATGGCAAATTCCCTAAATTTTAATCTGATAGATGGCGTTACTTGTCGCTGGCTCCGAAAATAGCCGTCTTTTGACGGTTTTCGGCTGTTTTCTCTGAATAGACGAATAGTAGACAAAAAATCAGAATGTCAGCACCTGCTTAATTTTTTGCTTGATTTTTTGAGCCATAAACGGGCCGAATTGGTTCTAAAATAAAGGCGTAACTATGAAAAGAAAAGATCATGTGTAATTTATGGAGTTGTTTCAGTAAAGATTACAGGTGAAACAGAAACCTGTAATCTTTACTGATACAACTCCAAATTACACATGATTTTTTCTTTGCATACTTACGCCTTTATTTGGCCTGTATTTAGCTCAAAAAATCAAGCAAAAAATTAAGCAGGTGCTGACATTCCGAGTTTTTGTCTATTATTCGTCTGTTCAGAGAAAACAGCCGAAAACCGTCAAAAAGCGGCTATTTCTGGAGCCAGCGACAAAGTAACGCTATCTATCGGATTAAAATTTTCGGGAGTTTGCCATGGAATCACATTAATTAGGTTTAACCCTCTAAGGGCCAGGTTAGTTCAACAGAATGCCATTCTTCCGCTTATAAGGAAGGTAGTTAACTGTTCGTGCTCAGAGAAGTTGGAATTGCCTATAAGATAGATTGAAGGCGCCCGACGACACCTTATATTGTAAGTGTTTTCATAACCGCGTTTTTCTGGAATGAAGACAGAAACAATGTGAAATAGACTGGAGGAGAGAATCGAGTTTACTCGGGCTTGGTACATAAAGGGTTAAATGGAGGGAATCCATTGTTGCCACATTCCACGAGCCGCCACTGCTCGAACTTATATCGATGTTTATTTCAAGAAGGGATTTCAGGATTCGCTGGGATTAAGCGCAGGTTTAGAGGCCAAAAAAAGAAAACTTAACATTTTTAGTGGGGGAGAAACACTGCCTAATTTTTGTACCAGCCCAACCTTAACCACGTAATGGGGCTCTTGCAAACTTTTGCTACAGGTGATTGAAGAGTTCTTGCATAAAAACCTGTAAAAATGACGTTGAGTACACTAAACAATCACGAAATTCGACACTCTCAGAATATAGAGATTAATGGCTGAGAGACGCAGGTGTATCATGGTAGACTCCTCTCTAAATTGAGACGTATCTTTGTGTTTCCTTAGAGAAAGTGACAAATTAAACAGGAATCTCCCATGATACCTGCGTTGAACCGCCATCACGATCTTGCCGTTATAGCAGTTATGTGAGTTTATTACTAAATTTTGCTCTTTCGTAGTGTGGTTTTCGTGATTTTCACTGGATTTTACATCAGATTGAACTATTCATTTGCTCACAGCAAAAGTTTTCAAGAGCCCTATTAAAATTTACTTTCAAGATGTAGAGACACAAGTCTGCACGCTGGAAAAACTGAGTTGTAAAAACAGCTGCACTATCTAGAGTTTGATTTCCCTATTTTGAATAATGGAAATAATTTGGCACAGTAAACTGCATTTCAAACTATTGTATGGGGAGGTTTTCTTTTTGCATTTAGCTACCATTTAAAATTTGAAGGATTCAACAGGAAGTGTGGGGGGCTTTTGAACTCCAAAACAGATCAAAATTAAGAAAAAATTAAAATGTCTCAAATTGAATTATTGAAGGATTTCATTGAAAACTTTTTTCGACGTCATTAACCTCTTATGAGTTAAGTTAAGCCCGAGTTAACTCGTCTTCCTCCTCTAGTATATTTCACATTGCTCCAGTATCATAATTCAGAACACTGGCGCAATTAGGATCTCTTCCATCCCTCTCATTTCCCATTTGAATGTATAAGTAGGAAAAGGACAGAAAGAGGGGTTTTTATCCGCTTGTCCATCCTTGTCTAACATACGTTTCTTAATGGAGAAAAGAGAGAGATGAGGAAACTCGTTGCGCTATACTGATTCAAAATAAACGCGATTATGGATGTAGACGCACTTATAAGATAAGGTTTCGTTCGTGCACCTTCAATTCCTCGTATAGGCAATTTCAACTCCCCCAAGTACGAACAGTTAACTACCCTCCCTTTTAGAAAGGAAGGGTGGCGTTCTTTTGATCAAACCTCTGGTCTGTAAAGGGTTAATTTGACGAATTTGAGTAGTTTAAGAACCCTTCATTGCATAGTGTGACACCGGTGTCACATGATGTAAAAAGCCCTATCAGACATTGTAATGTATATTTTGACTTATTTCAAATTGTATCACCAGTGTCACATTATAGGAAACCAAAAAAATGGGCTCAAACATTCTTCAAAAGACCACCAGCACTCATTATAATGCATTAAAAAATAGAAATCATGGTTAGGGGAAAATTTGCCCCCGTATCCAATTCAACCCCAATTTCATTATTTTTACTAAGCTTACTAAGCTTCTGGCATTTGCTCTTTGAAAAATCCACTGATAGTAAAAAATTCTTATTTTTTTGAACATTTTGAAAAATAAAAGTTTTTTTCTTTTCCCGCCATTTCTTATGGTGTTATAGCGCATGTAAAAAAACGAGACAAAAATGGAAAAACGAGAATTTTCACCGAAAAACTGTCTGATTATTTTTTTTGCTATTTTTCCCATATATGTGACCACCTAGTGAATCGAAAAATCCAGTTTTGGTTGAAAAAAAAATCCCATGCAGTGAAGGGTTGAATTGAGGAAGCAATCCATTTAGTGCTGATAAAAATCGTTTTTCGTTTTTTTTCATCGTTATCACGCTAGTCAAATAATCAGCGATCCTCAAGAAATCGGGCATCGATGCGTGGAGGGAGTCTTTGGTACAATCCGATCCAACGCGGTTACTCGGAAAAGCCACTGAACCGTGACGATCAGCTCTCTACATCGCGAGAGTGACGTAATCTGGACCCCAATAACAATTTACCTCCTCCTCCTCCTACTTGCCCTTTTCACCCACTGTCCCTTTTCCTTAACCAGCATGTCTCAGAGAAAGAGGGAAGGTAGGAGAGAGAAAGAGAGAGTGTAAATATAAATACATGCGTCTGTAAATCTGTCCTCGCCTAGCTCCGAGAGAAAAAAAAAATAGTAAAAAAAGAATAAAGAGGAGGAAGATCTGAGAGCAACAATTATTGCAGCACAAAGTGTTGCAACTCATCGATGAGGAAGTGTTGGTTGAGAAGGGGGCGTCAAAGCACTCGGCAAAGCAAGGCAACAGCTTGCAGCACGCCGCACAATGGGACTAATGCGGAATTTCCCGGACACTTTTTCATGGACAAGAATCAAATCAAGATTATGAGCAATGGGGTAGTTGCAAGGGTCTGAAATGTTTTGGTTTTTATGCAGAAAATGAAAGTACTTGATGAGCTGAGAACACAGATGCCTTTTGTTTCTCATTAAGTCCCATACTGTTCCGGAGATGAAATTTTGACCCGAAATACATTTTTTCAAATGGGAATTCCGCCTAGTGACGTCACTACGCCCACGATTTTTTACAAATTTGCACGTGTGTATCTCCAAAACCGGAACACTTCGAAAAAAACCAAAGGCACCATCGCACTATGGTCTAAGATCAGAAAAAAGTGGCCAAAACTCGGTGCAAAAAGGCATCACAAATAATCTTTTTCTAATTTTTACGCTTATTCTTAAAACCTGTCTTTGTCATTTTTAAGTTTAAATTACGTGTTCAAAGTGTTCTCTGTGCATAAAATTGAAGCTGAAAGTTTATAAGTGACGAATTTATGAGAAATTTACTTTCTGACTTTTGGCCAATTTTTGATGATTTCAAACCATAGTGCATAGTTCTCAGCTCATCAAGTACTATCATTTTCTTTATGAAAAACACAACATTTCAGACCCTTGCAACTGCCCCATTAATGGCAAGATAACTATAAAAACTAAGCTTAATAAACAATTTCTCAGCTTAAAATGAGTCAGACACCATAGTTTTCAGGCAGGAAATAACGACTTTAAAACGTTTCTGAAGCAAAAAACTAAAACATTTCAAGTCCGGGAAAATTCATTTTTTTTCACCAGTGTACGCCACGCCGCAAAGCTAGCGTTAATGCGCGCTCTCTTGTTTTGCGCGAGCGAGGCAGTTAGGAAAATAAATTGAAACAAGTATGGCTAAATTTAGGCGACATTAGCTGTTTATCATAATAATATAGCTCGTCGCGCTGAGAGCCCCAGCGAAGATGATTCCAGAGTTGTCATGACGTCGGGCTACATTCTTTATCACGAACCAAAGACATTATAGAAGGAGACCTAGGTCTGGGGGTTGTCTATAGTTTTGTGCTTCGATGTCCAAAAAAGTTCGAAAAGTTCCAAAAAGTTCGATGTCCAAAAAACATCGAAATTTTATCGATGCATCGAAAGAAATTCATGATACTAAAAACTGAAAATTACTAAGCATTTACCGGGACATTGAATGGGTCTGTTGCATACTTTTGCTGTAACAAAATAGAACCTTGATTCTTATGTAACATTCGGCGAAAATAACGATGCGCACATTAAAAACGTTCGAAATCCACTCATTAACTTAGGAAATCACTTCAATTTCAAACAGCCCGCGCTACATTAGACACTATTTGCACCGGTATGCTACTACATAGACGGAACCACCGTGCATAAGTAAACAACATCGTAACTAAAAAATTATGGAATTCCGCTCTAAATACATGAGCTATTGGCTGCATTTGCTGTCTGGTCTTTCGGTTTATCAAAAATTACAAAATAATATAAGAAATGTACGCATCTAAACGAAACATTCCAATGTTTGTAAGTTCTGTTCATGGTTACATAAACCAGATGGTTCCATCTATGTAGTTATAAGTCGGTGATATAGTGTCAAGTGTAACGCGGGTTGTTTGAAATGGAAGGTATTTTCTGAGTTACTGAGTGGCTTATGAAAGTTTTTAATGTGCGCATCGTTCTTTTCGCCGAATTTGCCGTTAGAAACAATGAGTTATATTGATGTAGCAAAAGTACGCAACAGACCCATTCACAATCGCATCAAAAGGTCGCATTGACCCATTCCGTCACAGTGTCCATCGTAATGGACGATCATTTAACATGGATCCTTATGAAAATTCGGAAAAATTGACTCACACGTGACATCATATGAAAAAAGTTCGTTCAATTTAATGGTATAGGTTGCAGATTACTGTGACACTTCTTTCATAATTCATGTCAGAAATGGTTAATTCATTGATTTAAGAGCTGGCATTTTCCGTTTAAAAATGTGATTAAGGGATAATCACATTGAATCGGAGCAGGTTTGGAACCAAAGGCTCTAAGATGCCAATCGATACATGCATGGCTGTGCTAAAACAGTCTACACGCGTGCAGGCCGCGGACCGGTCAGTAGCGTGACTACACAACGAATAAGAACTAACCGCACTGCATCATGCGGTTTCGTAGCGACAAGGTGGAAACTCGGCTTCACGTACTATATGGTGTATAGGTACTATAGAGTCCCTTGATGGAAATATAGACCTGTTTAGTGATGACTGATTGAGCCAATCAGCTTCTTTGTTGTCGATAGGTCGGACTCGACCTATCGACTTCAAGGCAGCTCATTGGCTCAATCAGTTTATTCGCGCTTTTACATTCGCAGGTGGAGACACCCCTTAACACAAAAGAGTCGACGGGTAGAGGACAGAGGAACGTATATGGGAACGGACTGGAATGTTGGCAAATCCGCCTGCCCACCAACAGTCCATACTGTCTAACTTAATCTTCGAATTCGTTCAGGCGGTCGACTCCTCTCAAATGTATAAAGCGTCTTCCATCAAGGGACGTGAACTTACAAACGTAGAGCTCGTTTCAGAAGCGTAGGCTCACTTAGACCATATAATATAGTCTTTGGCGAATTTTCAATTTCCATTCCTTCCAATCAAAACAAAACTCGCCTCGGACTTTAAACTTATGATGTTGAAGCGTTCCTCAATGCAAATCCAATGTACATATTCATTTTCATCAATTTTCATTTTGTAATATGAGAAACGTTGTTGAAAAATTCCAAGATTATCCGCCTAGGTGCGACCACATTTCTGAAACTACCTCTATTTTGTTTGTATTTACCGCGGTAGCTGATCTATGATGTATGAGTCTCGCCATAGCCGTAGCCAGGATATTGTCTATCTCTCTCTTAGCCCATTTAAACGCATGTGTTAGAAAAGGACAGAAACAGGGGCTGAAGTCACGTGACAGCCCCTATATCCATCCTTTTCTAACAAATGCGTTTAAATGGGCTAAGAGAGAGATAGGCAATATCCTGGCCTGGCTCCGGCTATGAGTCTCGCACCTGCACTCAAAAGCGCCGGAAATGAATGAAGCTGTTTTGAGATAACTGTACTTACACAACGGAACTGGTTTTGCATACACCACCAATTGAAGGCGCATTTTTTTCTGGGACGGAGCCCAGGTTACATTGCGCCTTCTGCTGCTCCTCCATCGCATCGTTACGACTCTGCTCTACATTGAGTCCCTGTACGTAGAGTAGAGTTCACCCTTTGATGGACAGGGGCTATAGTATACTAATAATGTTGTTTCTTTTCACTTTACGTAATATTATTGGCTTAAAACATAGTTTTTTAACTATTTTCTGTTCAATTATTGATTGCTGCGCAATTTTAATATTCATTAAACCCTTCACTGCACGATTTTTCTTTTTTCTTTTAACCAAACATTTTTAGTCAGTATATTATGGGATACTAAAATACGGGAAAATAGTGAATTTTTTTTGTTCCATTATTTTTCATTGATGAGAGGTTGTAATTGTTGCAGTTATGACCTAACGTGAATATTTTTTTTTTTTTTTTTTTTTTTTTAAATTAATTGTGTGTGCATTGCACTCACTCAACCCTGCACCTATTCGCAATAGAAGCGAATATTTGACAGTATTCTGTCTATTGATAGTATTCTGCATATGTCTATTGTTTCTGACACTGTTCTGTCTATCTGTGAATATTTCTGTTCCTAAGTGTTTACATACACTTTTAAAGTATTTGTTCCTAATTAGGAACACTGTGCATAGTGAAGGGATATGGTTTTCTGTGCAAAATAACGCTAACGGACTGAGCTGTTTATATGGAGCTTGCCCGAAATCTTGCAACACTGACCACAGAAGCCTTACTTTCGTTCAGCATGACACCCAACCGACTAGTTTCCCTGCACAAAATGCACCCATTCACTGATGCATCTGCGCGCTCGTCGCAAAAATCTGCGATGAAGTGGCCTCGAACCTTGTAGTTCATTTCATCACAGCGACATTTTTAGAAATAGGTATTATAGAAATAGATATATATTCATGAAGCGAAATAAAAGCCTCCGTTTAAAAAGAAAATAAATAAAAACCTTTGAAGAGACGCGAATAGAAAACCGTAGCTTCGGGCAAACAAGCATGTTGAGAACATTTAAATTATTTAGCGGCCCATTTTCGAAGATTATCTGTGTCATATCTTCGTAAGTACTTAGTACTTAGCAGCTTGCAATTAACACATCACAGTGGACTTTAAACAGTGTCGCCAGTTTTGAGATTAGAATATGCTTATATTTTACATTGATTCTCAGGGACGTAGCGTGCAATTCGGTAACATTGCAGTTCGTCCATTTAAACCCATGAAAAAGATCGAACTATTGAGTGTTCGGTGAACATTTTTGTATTTAATCTTTTACATGGGTTTAAATGGACGCAATACAACGTTGCTAAATTGCACGCTACGCTACTGTTGATTCTTATGGGGACGTGGGGTTTAAATGGTCGCAATACAACGTTGCTAAATTGCACGCTACGCTACTGTTGATTCTTATGGGGACGGTCTAAAGCCTCTGTAAATTTGGCAACACTGACTCCACCACTGATTGTTCACTATTAAAAATCTTTCTGGAAGGGTCCATATAAATTACCAGAGGACTTAAGGGAACCTCGCCAATGTTTGCAAATTTAATTGCACGAAGCTTGACATGGGCAAACAAACCCACGTGTCACCCACAGAAAAAACAGGAAAAACACTTTGGAGCCATTATTTTTGTTACGGACGTTACATTTTCACTCTTCTAATTGGTATATAACACAATCTGTGTAAAATTATGGTGAACTGTTTAGGGGAAGTTATAAAACTAGATGGTTACTACCTCTCTGTCAATTTTCGTAGCAAAATATTGGTTCATTTTTCAGTTACGTTAAAAAATGAAGTGTTACGGACGTTACAAAAAAGACACCCAGTTTCCATGGACCTAATTTCGGTTGCTCTTTTTAAAAGCAATTCTAGTTTTTTTCCAATTCTATTTGAACTGAGTCATTCTTCATACCATCTATTTTTAAGAATCATTTTTGTCTAAAAAAATTTTCCTATGATTTTTTTGAGTTATTGCTCTTTTTTGGTGTTACGGACGTTACACGGCATCTGTTACGGACGTTACTAGGTAACAATGATTGGACAATAGATATGTTTTTACCCATTTTATCTTTACTCAGAGCTGCTTATTCCTACTAAATGACCAGGATTTTATTTTATCTTCAATAGATATGTAAAAATATGCCAAAAACTTTTTTTTTTTTTTTTTTCAATTTAAGTCTAAATCTGAAATTAGTTTATTAAAAATGAAAAAATTTACCGCCCTCCATCTTATACTCAGATTTTCATCTAAATTACAAAAATAAATTATGTAGTGACAAGAAAGGTTGAAAATAACCAACATGCAGCATAAGGAAGAAAAAATAAACTTTATTAGGAACAATAAACTAAATTATTTTGAACAAAATCAAAAGCTTAAAATTACGAGGGTGGATTTTAAAGTAAGTTTACCTATTTTTTTTCTCAGAAACTATTAATGTTAGAAAAAAAACAGCGTTGGAACGTACGTACTCTCAGCTTTTTAATGAGCTCCAGTTTTACAAATTTGGCTTAAGCGTTGCGGAGATATCGTGGATTTTCCACACCCATCTCTCCTTCAAACGTGCCCACCTTTTTAGCCTCACAGAAAACATGAGTTTTAGACTTTGATAAAGTAAAATAGAGCTATTATTTTATTGAAACAAGTCATAAAATTGTTGTGAGGCATCTCACCTCATTTTTTGACATAGTTACCCGCTAGATTCTTGAATTTTTCATAAAAAAAAAAAAAAAAAAAAAAAAAAAAAATATCGTAAAATTCTTTCCACATACTCCTGAACCAGGTGTTGACGCAAGCTGTTAATCCAGCTTCAATTCATGATGGTTGCTCTTTCCTTACTGACCGAAAGTTTGAAGATCGAAATTGGATCATTTTTTCAGTAATAGAGTAGTCTATTCAGTAAACAACATGCACTCAGATATTATTGAGATGTCTGATCCGGAGATAAGCGCATCGCCTGCCAAAACTCGCAGTCTTCTGTAGCGCGTGAAAAGGTGGGCACATTTGAGGGAAAGACGGATGGGGAAAATCCACGATATCTCCGCAACGCATTGGCAAAAATTTGAAAAACTAAAGCTCGTTAGAAAGCTGAAAGTACGTACGTTTCAACGCTGGGTTGGTTTTTTTTCTAGCATTGATATTTTCTGAGAAAAAAAAATAGGTAAACTTACTTTAAATTCCACCCTCGTAAAGTAACGGCCCCAATAAACCCTGTATAAAAATAAACATAAAATAATAACACAATTTGAGAATCTTGAAGTGATAATTGAATTTTTACTTAAATTACACTTCTGAGGAGCTCCCAGGTGGTAAAAATTTTTCACCCAGAAGTACCTACCAGTCATAATAATCTGAAATCAAAATAAATACCTGTCAAACTAAATGTTTTGTTTGAGATGCAAGTAAAAATGCAAAATTATTGACAAAAAATGTGATAATAAATGTAATAAACCTAACCTAACCTATCCTTTGCTTCTTGAAGGCGCACAGTTGCATTTCAGTTACGGAATAATAAGTAAAACAATGGTTATAACGTCCGTAACTGATAAAATTAGGTACAAGGTAATGAATGTAACGTCCGTAACGTTACGGACGTTACAAAATGTAATGTGTAATAAAATGGTCCCTAAGATATCTGTGAATAAAGTGATCCACCTGGCATGACATAAACATCATGAATGTTTCTTTCACCAAAAATTAATTTAATATATCTACTCAAAAATAAAATACACTGATTTTTGTTACTTTCCTGTTACGGACGTTACATTTAGAAGCAGGTTGGAATAATTATTAAAATATAGTTAAAAACTTACCTATTTTCTTAGCTGTTAAAGGAAGATGTTATTAATGATCTAACCTCACTCCTACAATGTGTTTGAAGTTTGGATGATGCAATAATTAGTACAAAACAGTAATGTCAACTTGACTCTAAAATCACTAGAGCAAACACTACACCAAAAAAAAGCTGAAAAACTAGTGAAAAAAAAGAAAAATTGAGTGAAACAACTTAGTTTCATAAAATTGAAGATATAACTCAATGGAGAGAATAATTTTTTTTTCAGTTAGAATATACTTTTTTTTTTTTTGAAAATGTCCCCTTTTAAAATAATGGCTCTTTGGTAGCGCTAACAAAACCTTTGATAGAAAAATTACCCAACGAAAGACTCAAGTGGAGCTGACCGAAGATTTTGTACGCCTAAGTGAAGAGGTTTTGTTGGGTGAATCAAGCACTTGGTTATGGCTCAACTAAAGTCTTTGCGTCAATTTATTTTGCGTCTTTTTATACCAAAGGTTTTGTTAGTGCTACCAACAAGTTTTTTTCTGTTTTATTTTTGTACTTCGTTCGAACAAAATACACGAGAAATATCAAGTAAACATCTTTGTTTTCCACATTTTGATTGGAAAAACTGTTTAATTTATGGCGATCCGCGGATTCGAAAGCGGGGAGTTTTTAAAATTTTGTTTTCGTCCTATTTTTATTTTATTTTTTTATTTTTACAGGTTAGAGAAGACAAATATGGTGGAAACTATTACAATCGTAATAATAATAATCTTTAATAATATTATAATCACAATGATCTTAATAATTATTATTCTAGTAATAATAATTTTTACTATCTTATTTTTTAGAGTGTATTCAAAACTTCGAAATGAATCGAGGTTATATTTCCTCAACGCCAGGAAACAAATCGTTGATCAGCTGACTTTGAAAATCAAAAGAAGATTCAATAATGAAATTATGCAGAACGCAAAAAATCGCCAAAACTTGTTAGTAGCTCTCATGGTTCAAGCTGCCATTAAGGCAAGTATATCAGCTAAAGTTGGGAAATTAATCAAGCGGTAAAAGCTTACTTTAGTCTCAGACGAACATTTTAAACAATTTTTGGAAGCCTCAGGAAGTGACGAATACATGCCAGTGAGGATCTCCTGTAAGAAAACAAGGTTAATTACGTCAATCAATTATTGCGTAGTTTGTTTTGTTTTGTTTATTTTTGTTAATTTTTTTCATTTTATTATTTTTTTAAACATTTTTTATGTTTATGTTTCTATTGTGTTATGACCCAAGTGCCTGCAATTTAGTAAAAAAAATTAAAAATAAAAAAAATCACAAAAAAGTCAGGTGAATAAAGTTCATTTTCCATGATTAGGTACGTTCAATTCAATATGGATATCATCTGAATTCCCTATTCAACAGTTTTATTACAACTTTCCTCTATTTGACGAAATCTCTACCACTCGTGGAGCAATCAATCCGTAAGCTCTTTAATTCTTGCTAGCAAAAATATGCCAGTATAGTATGACGCTGCAATTGCACACTTTTGTTATTGATTAATGGAAATTTCGTATTTTACGAAAAAAAACAAAAAACAAAAAAAAACGGTGAAACCATTGATTGCGGCGATACAGACACTCCAAACTTCCAAAATCCACTCGTTAACTTGACAAAAAAAATTTAACAGCAAACTGATTTAATGGCGAAATAACACGCAAAGGATAGAAGTAGTTTTATTTACTTTAAGGGGAGAAGGAGGTCCCATGTTAAACTATGTTAAATATGCTTCCCTTCTGGTGCATTTTTCTCAGGAACTCTTTGACCTACAAGGCTGCAATTTTGCATGAAGTTGTGTATGAGGGTAAGTTCAAATAACTTTTAACTTTTTTATGTAATTTGTCATTACCGTAGATCATTGAGCAAGGCAAAAATATCAGAAAAATAAAGGTTTTGACCAGAATTCTTTCCTGATAAACAATAATTTATATCAAATTGATGATGGATCGATGATAAATCTAAAGAACTACCGGAAAAATTATGTTTTTTTACAAGTTTTAATGCTTTTCAAAGGGTCTACGGTAATGACAAAAAAAAAAAAAAAAAAAAAAAAAAAAAAAAAAAAAAAAAAAAAGTTTTTGTCATTACCGTAGACCCAGTAAAACTCATTAAAACTTGTAAAAAGACATAAGTTTTCCGGTAGTTCTTTAGATTTATCATCGATCCATCATCAATTTGATATAAATTATTGTTTATCAGGAAAGAATTCTGGTCAAAACCTTTATTTTCCTGATATTTTTGCCTTGCTCAATGATCTACGGTAATGACAAATTACATAAAAAAGTTAAAAGTTATTTGAACTTACCCATGAGCGTTGGCTATAAGTAGGACTAGGATTTTTAAAATTCATTGACAACTTTTTTTTTCAAAGTTGAAAGTTTGGTTGATTTTTTCACATTTTTTTGAGCTTTGAATGTCTATTAAAAAAAAGTAAAAGAGATACTCAAAATATCCTAGTCCTGCTTATAGAGCTTGTTCTGAGGAAAATTTTAATGAAAAATAATGAAAATAGCATTACTAGTTTCTGAGAAAAATGCACTGAAAGGTAAAAAAACCATATTTTTCAGTATCGCAAAAAGAAAAAACTAAAAATTAGCTGACCTGATAATGCCTCTTCAACTTCAAAAATTCATAAAAAATTGATTTTTTTTCTAAATTATACAATGTATCATCTCATTTTAAAGCTGAGAACGTCCTCTCTCAAATAAAATTAAAAAATAAAACATTTTTTTTTTCTTTTGGGACCTCCTTCTCCCCACAAGTAATCAATTTCTCTGTGCCGGCAAAGAAACTTCGATATTCCTGATGTTTTTTCCATGCTCCTACTCTTGTACTAGACCAGAATATAAAAAGTAATAGGGCAGGGCTTGAGTCTCTATAGTATTATATATGTATACATCCTTCTTAATAATGATAAAGAATAATTTAAATTTCACTTTCAAGCTACATTCGCGATCCATTCAAACAGAGTGGAACAGTTCACGATTTTTTTTTCTTCATTTCAGGATTTGTCAGAACGATGTTGGACAAATCGCGAATTGTCTAGACCGATCGTGAACTATCTAGACATATCGGAATTTGCCTGGACGAATCCCGAATTTTTTCTTCATTTCGGGATTTGTCAAAACGGTGTCGAACAAAGCGCGATCTGTCTGCAGGCTGATTATGAACGGTCGTATCGTAATGCTAACGAGTCGATGATCGAGTGCGTGTTATCTTATGGGTGGTGCCATTCCGAAAGGTTTCATTCCGATAGAATGGAGCTGTTGCAAACTTTTGCTACAGGCTTATTAATAGTTGATAATGGGGTAATTCCCAGTAAAAATAACGATTAGCGCACTAAAAAATCACGAAATCCACTCCTAAACTCACAAAATGCTTTTAAACGCGAGACCGTAATGGCGGCCGGGCCGCGGTTTTCATTGGGGTTCCCTATCTTCAATCAGCGCCATCCACACGAGGTGTTCTCGCAACACCACACAAGAAGAAGAAGAAGCATAAAATTGCCATAAGAAAACTGCGGCCTCGGCCACCATTACGGTCTCGCATTTAAAAGCATTTTGTGAGTTTAGGAGTGGATTTCGTGATTTTTTAGAGCGCTAATCGTTATTTTTATAAGGTATTACCCCATAATCAACTATTAATAAGCCTGTAGCAAAAGTTTTGCAACAGCTCCATTCCTCTCATCTCTACGGAGGAGTTATCGGAGAATTTTCGTAGAGATGGGAGGGTTTCTATCGGAATGAACCCTTTCGGAATGGCACCACTCATAAGGTAACACGCATTCGATCATCGACTCAATAGCATTACAATACGACCGTTCATAATCAACCGCAGGACACTTCGCGATTTGTTTACAACATATATTTAACCCTTCACTGCATGATTTTTTTTTTTTTCAAGCAAATGTGGATTTTTCAATGTATTAGGTGGTCAAATACATGGGAAAAATAGTGAAAAAAATAATTTGACGGTTTTTCGGTCAAAATTATCTTTTTTCTATTTTTTACTCGTTTTTTACAAGTGATATAACACCATAAAAAATGGCGGGAATTTTTTTCATTTATTTTTTTTTAAATTTTCAATTTTTTTTTTTTTTTTTTACTTTAATTGGATTTTTCACAAAGCCAATGCCGGAAACTTTATAAAAATAATCAAAATGTGGTCAGTTTGGATACGGGGGCAAATTTCCCCCCTGACATGATTTCGATCACGAACCCTTCACTGCATGATGTTTTCTTTCAGCCATTTTTTTTTTTTTTTTTTGTGAGCTCAAAACATACCTTCTCCCGCGTTGACCCACCATGCGCCAAAGGCATATCTCAAAACCTGTATTTTATATGAGCGTTTGAAGAATTTGTTCCACCGGTGGAACTTCATGCAGTGAAGGGATAAAAAACATACTGTGATTGCTGTCTCTAAAACTTTTTAAAACTTGATGTTTCAGATTTTGGAACCTTGCGTAGTTTTCCGAGTTCAGGATTGCGACTTCCGAGGAGTTGCTAAATTGTTGGCACGTGTTAAAGACAATTATTCGAAGATAACGGGTCTACCGATTGAGCTTATTCTAGACGAGAATCCACTGCCCCCGGAAACGGGAGGTGGAGTACAATTGAGAACTCCGAATCATCGAATATACGTCAATAACTTCATGTCCAGAAAAATTGAGCCAATTGTGGATTGGTGTCAGCCGATTATAAGGATGGAGTTATTCAATGACAAGGTCCATTCGCTTCAAATTGCTGATCAACAATCGAGATCAGATTACCAAAGTTTAACATCGTCAAAAGCGGACCGGTGCTCTTTCAGCTCTGAAGATTCTCAAATTTGAAGGTAATCCATTTTTTTTTCTTTTCCTTTTTTTTTTTAATTTATTTATTCGACCTTCATCTCTCCGAATGGGGTTCTCTTGAGTCCTAAAGCTATCAATTCGAGGACTCCCCCCCCCCCAACTGTCGGTGCTTTTACGAAGAGGCGCATTTCCATGTAACGTTTCAAACTCTCAAACTATGTACTGTCTCTATTTTAAATCAAAAGTAAATCCGTGAATTTTCTTGAAATTGCTCATTGATTTTGCATGCAACCTGGAAAATCTCGTAAAAAATTTTCGTGAAGATTGGCTGGTTGACCCACCACTGAGATTTGTTGGGAGATCCTGAAACTTTCAATTGGGTTACGCTTCTTTGTAAAAACACGGACAATATGGGCCACCCTTATGACTCTTTCACTTTTTCTTCTAGAGGTACTTGAAAGTTCCATGCACATAATTTTACTTACTCTTAAAATAGCTGGAATTGGCCAGACCCCCCCCCCCGCCGTGGGAATCCAAGCATACATCATATTTAACCCTTTACAGACCGAGACCAGGTCAGCTCAAAAGAACTCCACTCCTCCGTCCATAAAAGGAAGGTAGTTAACTGTTCGTACTTGGGGGAGCTGGAATTGCCTATCTGATGAATTGAAGGCGCCCGAACGAAACTTTATCTTATGTCTACCTACATCCAGAATCAAGTTTATTCGGAATCATGATACTGGAACAATGTGAAACAGATTCGAAGAGAAAAACCCTTATACATCGGGTTTGGTCTATGAGGGGTTAAGGAGAGGAAATTCTCCCAGGGGAAAAAAATAATTGATAAAATGTACAGTCATCGTACTACATGACTTTGGCGTCTACGCGCGAAGAGAGTAAACTTGAATAAACTTCGGGTTCAAAGCTTTCATAAGAATAACTTAGGTTAACTTTTCATCTCGCCGATACAAACCGATGTCAATTTTACCATATTTTTACGTAGGCACCGAAATCGTGTATCATGATAGTAAATTTTACCAGATAAATTTTTCGTAACTTAGGAATTTTGACACAGCTATAGCAGTTTTATGCACCAAAAATAGTCGCACAATTCAATTTTGGACCCAGTTTGTTCCCAATCATCACAGTCATTCCACTTTTTCCGATGTTATGGACATTCATTTATTCATTATAATAACAGTCATAATATAAGATCCATCTGGCTTTTAATCGAGTCAGGTGCACCTTGCTTGGGAATTTATTCCGATCCTGTTGAAAAACGAGTGCAAGGATTTATGATTTAAGATCAGTGGCGTAGCGTGCAATTTGGCAACGTTGCATAGTGTCCATTTAAACCCTTGAAAAAGATCGAACTACCGGGTGTTCGGTGAACATTTTTGCATTCGACCTTTTATATGAGTTTACAACGTTGCAAAATTGCATGCTACGCCTCTGTTTACGATTTATGATAATTAATAGTACGTATGACATTGATGCTTTATTCTTATTCTTTTATCTCTTTTTAGGTGCGGTTTGGTTTGTAAAACAATTGCTCCAGGACGCCTTGCCTAAGCAGTGGATTCCTTTATAAGTCTCAGGTTATCGAATTTCTTAACCTCTTCTGAACAGAAATAAATTCACAAGATAAAAATTTCCTTGAAGAGGTCGTTACCCTCAAATTTTCCGATTGTACGGTATAAATGCAATGTTGGTGACGAGTAAAGTAAATAAGTAGTGACACGAAAAAAAAAGGAAGTGAGAATTGAAATGATAATTTTTTTAATCTACATACTTTTATTTTTAGTTGCTTGCTTTACGCACATTTATCTTTTCATTCATCTCTTCATTTAAGATTCGCGACATTTTTTTTTTTTTTTTTTTGCTGAACATAGAACGGAGAAAAAGATATCCACCTCATAATCGGAAATAAAAATTTGAAATGAATATGATAAGCCTTAAAAAGTTTAATAAAGATATACTTAAAGTAAAAACAATGTGAATTTGTTTTCCCGTGGATATAGTTTTATAATATTTGTGCCTTTTGCAAATTTCTGTTTCATAGAACAAAAATCCCCCGACCCAAAAAAAAAAAAAAAAAAAAAAAAAAATCACTGAAAACAAAGTATTAACAGAAACACATCGAGATGTCAAACGAGGCAATTTTTAGAACTGTTGACAGAATTCAAATATTTGTACCATAATTCTTGGACATTTTGAGAAAATTCTGTTTCCAAGACCAGCTTCTAAGAGAATTCAATGTAGTAAGTCCTGGATGTAGTCCGGTTGACACATTTTAGTGCTTCTGGAAATGTCAGTAGAATGGGCGAGATTAGTTCAGAAGAAAGCCTCTATTCCGTTTATAAAGGGAAGGTAGTTAACTGTTCGTACTCGGGGGAGTTGGAATTGCCTATACGATGAACTGAAGGCGCCCGAAGAGACCTTATCCTGTAAGTGTTTTCATCGATAGTCCTTGTTTATCTGGAATAAACACTGAAACAATGTGAAATACACTGAAGGAGAAAAACGAGTATACTCGGGCTTGGCACATGGGTTAAGGGTTGACTCAGACGTAAGCACCTCTAAAAATAACGATGGTAGCACTAACAACTTCCGAAATCCACACCTGAATTCATAAAATGATGTACTTGCTCGATTGCAAAGGCGGTGTCTCTCACTCTCACTAATGCGACATTCCCATCTTAATTTCGACTATCTTTCATGGAAAAGCGGAGATTCCCAGATTAACTACTAACTAGTAACTAGCCACCAGAAACCAGGAGGAGGACCGATTAATAGCCGATTAACAATACCGTGACACCTGCCGGTGCCGAAGAAAAGGCATCTCTAATCGGCCATACTTCTTGCTAGAGTGACCGTATTATCATATGGGAATCTACTATCATTCGTGCCCAACGCCGCTACAAAGGTTGCGCGTTTGGAAGCATTTCATGAGTTACCTTTGCAAGGTGATATCACCAACAACTCTTGGTGATATCACCTCATTTAGGTGACTTTTGGAACAATTTTAGGTGATCCTTGGTTACCAGTTTAGCCAGGGTTGACCAGGACTACTCGCTTGTCTTGTCTGAACTAGAATCCCTATTTATGAAAGAGTCAAGACACGTGAACAGAAGTGAAGAAGAAGAAGGGGTCTGAGGCTGAGCCTGGAGGCGCCCCTCTTGTTTACATTTTTATCCAACGATCTTTCCGCCAAAGATTACTTATACATGTATTCGTGTGTAAGTAATCTTTTTTAGGTCAACCTGACCTTCAATTCCCGTTAGCTTCACAACCTGTTTTAATTAACAACGAAGAGTAATGCGTGAATTTTATTCTGATCTGAAAACCCCCACAACAATTTCTATCAAAAATTTCATCAGTATAAGCTAAAAATGCTGAAAGTTTCCTCGAAGCTGGGCAGCGGGGAATATGGTTCCATGAAGATGTAAACAAGAGGCGCGCCTCCAGGCTTTACAGACCTCTTCTTCTTCTTCAGTTTTCAGCAGCCAATCAGAGATGGAACCTCGTATGGCGAGACTCTTTCATGTATAGCGACTCTAGTCTGAACTCTCTACATACAGGGACTCTAACCACAAGCTGGGAGAGAGAGAGAGAGAGAGAGAGAGAGAGAGAGAGAGAGAGAGAGAGAGAGAGAGAGAGAGAGAGAGAGAGAGAGAGAGAGAGGGAGAGGGAGAGAGAGAGGATAGTGAGACAGAAGAGAGAGAAGAGAATCGCCCTGTTGGAGAGAAACCCTCGAACGTGATGAAACGCCGAGAAGTTACAGAATCGGGGAAGCCAAGCTCGACGCTCGTCATGGGCCTGCTCGGTTGCTTGTCGCACAACACCCGACGCGCTACGCGACGAGAGGGTAAATGCGTGGCCTAAGGGCTTTGATAGGTATGCCATGCCGTGATGCCGCCACCCGCCATGCCGCGAGCGATGCGATGTGGAGAGGCGATGCCCAAGCGATGCCTGTACTACTATAACTATAATATGAGTATCAAGTATGAAGTACGAAGCCGCTTCGAAGCTTGCTCCAATCGGAATCGGCCCTCGCATTCCTTCTTTTACTCAGCAGTCACGCTACGACATTTGCCGCCGATAGATCCTACTCAAAGCGCGCCAGCCCGCTCGCCTGCCGCTAACACCCGGCCCCGCTTAACACCCGCCGTCCGCGATACACACTACACGCGCCGTTTTAGTGTTTCAAATTTGTTCGGGATTGAATTTTTGTTGTTTATCTATTAATTATTATTTTTTCGCCCCCCTCCCATTCCGAAACAAACACATATTTAATACGGAGGATTAATCAAATAAATATTGTGTAAAGTCGAAAAGAAAGAAACATGGAATACTTTTCGGGGGATCATACACAACATAGTCTATACTACTTACCTATTAAAAATCATAATGTGATGTGAAATAAATTAAGCGCGTATTCTTACATTGTGCGTTCGAATGTGTTCGTTTGAGTGGTTTAGATTATCTCCTCCTACCACCATAATATCACAAAATTCGGTTATTTTATAATTTGTTTGTTCTGTGCGATTGAATTTCGTTGTTTGTTTTTTCCAACAAGGATATGCAACTTCTGAAGGAGCGGGAATGAAAATGTAAGTAAATGATTTTTATCGTCTAATTAGTTAAAAAAAATTTGCCGAGCCGTGGTTGAAACGGGGATTGATTGGTTATCAGATCTTCTACTTTCGGAAACTTTAGGGAGGGGGGGGGTGACTGGTTTTCACCGGTGAATGAAGAAAGGTTAGGAAAGAAATACATTTATTCTTTGGTCTCCAACCTCCCCTCGCTAGTTCAAATTTAGGTTTCTGGGAGCAAATTTAAAATAAAATAAGGTTAGATAGAGCTATATACTTTGACACAAATCTAGATGACACGAAACTGGCAAAGAGAGCTTACGTAACATTACTTCTATATAGAGAAAAAAATGGTTTAAAAGTATTATTTCACGCGATCGCGTTTTCAAATGAGCCTTTATGCGCAGCAGTGGTGCGTATGTAAATTTTCAGCAAAATTAAGTCAGTGCAACGATTTTCTGGAAGTTTTAAATCATAACATGTGCAGTGCACATTTGGAGCTTAAATACTGCAATTTTTAACATGCAGCACGTACTGCATGATTTTTTTTTTTTTTTTTTCTCTCCCAACGACAACTACGGTGTGATTTCATATAATGGTCCGTCGAGTAGAAAACTTCAGAGCGAATCTTTCAAAATCTAGGTTTTAGACCTAATTAATACAAATACATACTTTCTACACTCAAAGGCTTGATAAGATATTGAACAGTGGCGTAGCGTGCAGTTCGGCAACGTGGCGCATGGCGGTTTGTACATTTAAACCTATGTAAAAGGTCGAATGCAAAGGTGTTCACCGAACACCCGATAGTTCGATCTTTTTCATGGGTTTAAATCAACGAACTGCAACGTTGCCGAATTGCACGATACGCTACTGATATTGAATGGATACCTAAATTACCTCATAACAAAAAAACAAAAACAAAAAAAAAAAACTTGTCGGTATGGCAGACACTAATTATGTGTGAACTTTGCGAAAACTAATTTATTCCTTGTACTTACCCAATAAAATTGGTATTCCCCAATGGGATCCCTACTATCATACCATTCAGTAGACCGAGTAGGTACTATTTTATTAGTCGGAGTAAGTACCAAATAAAGAATTAGTTGGAGTATAGTAATAGGTATATGCGGAGACTCGGGGCAAAGTGTTTCTTTAACCCTTGTGAGCCTAAGGGGGGGGGGGTACATTTGTACCCCAGGCCAGTTTTTTTGACGCCATTTTGTCAAAACTGCTCAAAATTTTTTGGGACTTCATGACATTTTAAGTTAGGATACTTAGAACACGTCTACCAAATTTCATTAATTTTTATGAATTTTTGTCGATATTATAGAAATTTAAAGTGTTGGGATACAAATATACCCCCCCCCTTTGTCCTGCCAGTTTTAAGTTTGGAACCATCTATTACAGTGAATTTTACGGAAATTTTATGTAGATTAAGAATATTAAGTCAGATCATTGAAAAAAAATTGGAAATTTATCAAAAATGGAAAAATAATAAGGTACCTCATTTCATTTTTTCCATTTTTTTTTTTTTATTTTGACATTTGTTTTAAAAGTAGGTGTAAATTTGGCAACATAGCAAAAATTTACTCAAATTTCACATAAATTACTCTCTTAGGGTACTAAGTACATAATCCATCCATTAAAGTTTCAAAATTATTGATACTGACTGTGCTGCATGAAAATATCCTTGGGGTACAAAAATACCCCCCCTTAGTCCTTTGTGTTACCGAAATACCTTAGGCTCACAAGGGTTAAAGTGACAATGGAGCTGTTGCACACTTTTGTTATAGGCAGCTTAAGGGTCGATTCGGGGGTAAAAACCTCTAAATAGAGTGACGATGCGATGGTAGCAGTAAAATTTCACAAAATCTTTACATTTTCACATCCTTAACTCATAACATGATTTTTAAATGCGCGAGCGTAAAGGCGGATTTTAGCACTGATAATGGGAGATTCCTTTCGTAATTTTGTCACTCTTTCTATGCTAACAAAGAGAAATTATCACAGATTAATTATTAGATACACCAAGAGCGAGTGATTAACAGCCTAATAATGCGGTACCGTGAAACCTGCGGTGAGTCAACGGTGTCTTTGGCACCAGTGGTGACACCGGTGCCAAAGAAAATTTGTCTCTCATTAACCCTTTTCTTTATGAAGCAACAGTATTATATTAGATGGGAATGTCCTATTATTGTAAGTGCCCACCGCCTCTATCATGCTCGCGCATTTAAAAGCATTCTTTAAGTTGAGGAGTGATTTCGTGAGTTTTTCGTCCTACCATCGTGGTTTTGCAGGTTTTTCCATGGTTACGTGGCTCCATTTTTTATCATAAGTGTGTAACAGCCCCCATTATGCACTGAAAAAAATAACTGATACATCTAAACACGCTCAGAGTTAATTTAACTAATTCAGTTACTTAAAAGTATGGACACCACATTTAACTGTTGTTCCTAACAGTATCTAACAGTGTCTAAAATGATATTGATGAGCAAAAAAAAAAAAAAAAAAAAAAAAAAGGTCATCACATTTTTGCCCCCCCCCCCCCCTAAGCCGAATCCGAAATGACGCCCCTGCTTGATTCCAGTGGTGTGGCGTGCAAGTCGGCAACTTCGCACAGTTCGTCCATTTAAAATCATGAAAAAGATCGAACGTCGAGCAGCAAAGGTGGCCGACAAAGGAATTTAACAGAGTACAGCTGTACTTACCCGGCTTATCCTTTTCAGAATCCCAGCAAATCGACACAGAACATCAGAACATGATATTCTCACCACAGTATAATGGGGCTCTTGCAAACTTTTGCTGTGAGAAAATGAATAGTCCATTCTGATGTAAAAACTAGCAAAAATCACGAAAATCACACTGAGAAAGTTGAAAATTCAGTAATAAACCTACATAACTACATACATGGCAAGATCGTAATGGCGGTTCGACGCAGGTATCATGGGAGATTCCTATCTAATAAGCCACTTTCTCTTTGGAAACACAGAGGTATGTCTCAATTTAGATAGGAATCTCCCATGATACCTGCGTCGAACCGCCATTGAGCTCGATTCTGAGAGTGAATTTCGTTATTTTTTAGTGTACTCACTGTCATTTTTACAGGTTTTTATGCAAGAATCAACTCTTCAATCCCGTGTATCAAAAGTGTGCAATAGCCCCATTACAAACAATAAGGAGAAAGTAACATTTATCGGAAAAAAAACACAATGACACAAATGTAAGTACTAGAGGAAGTAAGCCGTTTGTTTACATTCTAACAAACGTATTTATAAATTGCCGTCATCGGCCATCACTTGGAGCTCGTTGTGCATGCATGCAGGGTTTGATTCGCCCTCTCAGCCGCTGTGTAAAAACGCAGGCCTTTTCAAAACAATCAGCCTTTTCACGCAATCGACACCAGTATTAACCCTGCATATTGCTTTGCTTGCTGTAGTAGCAAAAGTATATGCATGCAACAGATCCATTGGAAATGATTTGTGTAGAGGGGAACCAACTGTAATAATTAATTCCGCATGCGGTTAGTTATTTTCATTTCTGCATTAAATCCGTCCGATTAATAATGCTGATTTGGACTGAACGGATTCATAATTACAATGGCACTTACAGCAGAACAGATAGTCTGATTTTTCTCCTTTTGAATACATTTTTCGCCCGCAGTTAATTGGTTTCTTCGTTGGTTTTTATTTTTTTATTTTGATTATTATTTCGTTTAAGATGAGTCAGTCTTCGCAAATTTCTCAGTCGTGAACAAATAGGTCGGACATTCTCACAAAATAAAAATTAAATAAATTTTAACGAAAAACTCATGTGCTATTTGATCCCATAAGCAAGGTGATAAGAAATTTTTTTTAATAAAAAATAAAAGTAAACGATAAAATGAAAAAAATTAAAACATATTGTATGCTTGCCTGAAAAGCAAATTTCGCGAAAAGTAGACTGCCGCCTGCTGTGTGGGGGGGGGGGGGAGGATATAAATTAAGTTGCAATTTATCAGCTGCTGCAACAACTCCCACGCCCTCCTTTCGCAGTTCATAATTTATGCCACCGTCGCAACGCAATATTTTAGTGTCACCTCCTCGTACATAATATTAGCTACGCGATTTCGATTGTGAATACTTGACACGTCTCTGACTCTGAGCTAAATAGGAGTTTGCTTTTTGATATTCGAATAAGTCGCACTGTGGTCTGAGGTAGTGAAAAAGTGGCGAAAAGTCAGGCGAGCTAAAACTCTCGTCCATTAACCCCTTATGGGCCAAGTCCGAGTATACTCGTTTTTCTCATCTAGTAATACTTCATCTTGTTTCAGTCTTCATTCCGGATTAACGCGATTATGGATGAAAACACTTACAAGATAAGCTTTCTTCAGGCGCGGGCGCCTTCAATCAGTCGTATATGCAATTCCAACTCCCTTGAGTACGAACAGTTAACTACCTCACGGGCCAAGCCCGAGTATACTCGTTTTTTTCTCATCTAGTAATACTTCATCTTGTTTCAGTCTTCATTTCGGATTAACGCGATTATGGATGAAAACACTTACAAGATAAGCTTACGCTCGGGACCTAACAAAATTTGATCCCTGGCCTTTAGAGGGTTAAGCAGTGAGGATGTTGCACATTTTTGATATCAGCGATATAGTGGTTGACTCTGGTGTAAAAACCTCCAAAATAACAATGAAGACACTAAAAACTTCCGAAATTCTTTCCTAAACAATAAACGCTTATATTTGCGCGAGCGTAATGGTGGCTGAGGGTAGTAACAATGGAAGATTCCCATCTAACAATACTGTAACTCCATCAAGAAGTGACCAATTAGAGACGAATTTCATTTGACACCGGTGTCACTAGGTGTCACGGTACCATTCATCGAATGGATCACAACTCTAATGACTAATTAATCTTTGAATCATCCTTTTCAGCATAGAAAGAGTGACGAAATTAAGCAAGGAATCTCCCATTATTACTGCCCTATACCACCATTACGCTCGAGCAAATACAAGCGTTTATTGAGTTCAGGAGTGAATTTCGGAAGTTTATAGTGGTGTCATCGTATTTTTGGAGGTTTTTACATCACACGGTAAAAAAAGACTGCGGTGGAATTTACCATCTGAAAAGCTGATTTTGAAGTCTGCTATCAAGTATGGTGAATTTTACCATCATATGGTAAATGCAAATTATCTTGTGGTGAAATGGACCAACAGGTTATCTTAATTTACCACAAGGTACGTTGCATTTACCATATGATGGGAAAATTTACCATACTTGATAGCCAGACTCCAAAATTCAACTATTCAGATGGTAAATTCTACCAGTCTTTTTGTTTCCGTGCAGAGTCGACCAATTAAGTGCTTATAACAAAAGTGTACAACAGCCCCATTATAAACTTTCAAGACCAATTGAGGCCATGTGATGACAAAAGTCACTATAGGTCGAGTACTCATTCTTCATCATGAGCGGTTACGCAGGAATATCTATTATGTTTCTCACCGGCCCTTTAAACGCATGTGTTCAAAACGGATGGCAATAGGAGACCATCACGTGACTTCAGCCGCTTGTCTCCGTCCTTTTCTAACACACGCATTCAAATGGAAGGAGAGAGAGGGACATACAAATTCTTGTATCCGCCCATGGAAAGACCCGCAACCGTGTGAAGCGGAAGGATGTGCGGAGTAGTGGAGGTAGAGAGAGAGAGAGAGAGAGAGAGAGAGAGAGAGAGAGAGAGAGAGAGAGAGAGAGAGAGAGAGAGAGATAAAGAGAAAGAGAAAGAGAGAAAAAGAGAGAGTGAGAGTGAGAGTGAGAGAGAGGGGGGGAAAAAAGCGAAAAAAGCTATTCTTGATGAAAGGGGTAGGGCGTGAAACTGAGGGAACGCTGACCTCACGTTGGGTGTGATGCCCAGTCACCCCCTTCCTCTTTTTAATGAATATCTGCTCAGCTTCTACCACAGTGTGTCCCTGAAGTTCGAATCACTCGGGGGAAAGGCACAATGAAAAGAAAGCTATACACTTTGGTAGAGGTTGTCTCAGAAGTTTAGGCGCATCTACACCGATGATCTTTGGAATGCGTCTACATTATTTTTCATGCTACGCAAAGTGAAAATTAATAAAAACGAATGGAGCTGTTGCAAACTTTTGCTACAGGCTTATTAATAGTTGATAATAGGGTATTACCCAGTAAAAATAACGATTAGCGCACTAAAAAATCACGAAATCCACACCTAAACTCACAAAATGCTTTTAAACGCGAGATTGTAATGGCGGCCGGGGCCGCGGTTTTCATTGGGATTCCCTATCTTCAATCAGCGCCATCTACACGAGGTGTTCTCGCAACACCACACAAGAAGAAGAAGAAATAACATACAAATTGCCATAATAAAACCGCGGCCTCGGCCGCCATTACGGTCTCGCATTTAAAAGCATTTTTGAGTTTAGGAGTGGGTTTCGTGATTTTTTAGTGCGCTAATCGTTATTTTTACAGGGTACTACCCCATAATCAACTAGTAATAAGTCTGTAGCAAAAGTTTGCAACAGCTCCATTCAAGCGTTTGCTTTTCAATTAGGAACGCTTAAAAATCAATAAATCCAAAGTCGAAGGTAAGTTTTGTTTTGATTTGAAGGAATGAAAATTAAAATTATTCGCCAAAGATTATGGTCTAGGTGCGCCTGCACGTCTGAAACGAACTCTAGAGAGATCTGCTACCACTACCCCCTATTTCAAGCTTGCTATAGTGGGTAATAACACAATATACGTAATTATGTACACAGTAGCGAAACTCAATGTTAGAAAATCAGCAAATGTCCCCTTGGTAGTCGGAAGGTTGGATTAATATCTTCCGTTTGATTTGCATTGGATGCGATGGTCGCGCACCCTAGTAGTCGAAAGGTTACAACTCAATTTTCCCATTTGATTACATTGAAAAACGACATTCGCCACCTCTTCCCTATAGAATTTCGGTACTGTGTAAATGAGTAAGTAAATACTAGTTGAGTACAAGGTCCATTTACTAGAAAATTGAGAAAATAGGACCGGAGACCATCGGCGGATCCAGGACTTTGCCTCCCTCTTTCTTCGCCCATCTAAATGCATGAGTTAGAAAAGGATAGATGAGGGGGCGAAAGTTACCTGATTGTATTGCCCCTTGACTTTCTCTTTCTAACACACGCGGTCAAACGGGAGAAAGAGAGAGAAAGCCACATTTTTTGACCTGCCTACGCCCTACGGTCATCATGCCTGGGTGCCGCTGTCGTTGGAGACATAATTTTGCAAGTAAAAGAGCCGCTGGTCTGAGGCAAAGATTACAAAAATGTCATAACCTCCTTAAAACCCGTTTATACTTAAATACACAGTGGTGACGCTTGCTATTTGGCAACGTTGCGTTATTTCCACTTAACCCCTAATGGGCCAAGCGTGAGTATACTCGTTTTTCTCCTATCTAGTCTTAGTCTATTACACATTGTTTCAGTCCTCATTCCGAATAAACGCAAAATGGATGAAAATTAAAAAAAACACTGCAATAGATAAGCCGGGAGCCTTCAATTCGTAGGATAGGCAATTCCAACGCGACCAAGTACGAACCGTTAACTACCCTCCCTATATAAACGGAGGAGTGGTATTCCCTGGAACTAACGTGGTAATTAAAGGGTTAAACACACAAAAAATATCCAACTAGTGGGTGTTCGGTGAACCCTCTCAAATTCGATCTTGCATGGCTTTAAATGAACACATTGCAACGTTGCCACATTGAACTTTCTAAAAAAAAAAGGGATGAGAGAAGGAAAAGCAGCGGGTTTCCTTCTCTAGAGCGGCCAAGAGACAGCGTTAGTCGGAAGAACTAAAAAAAATATTTAATATAAGGTACTATGGCTTTCAAAAGAAAGTATCCTGATAAAAATTTTCAATATTTCATTCCTCGACCAATTTGCGAATTTTCACGGCTTTCATCTATTTTAGAGTCTCACAGTATATTGGCAATTTTGACATTATGCCTCAAAAAATTTAAAACGATGGAAAATAAAAGAAAATTTCATCAAAAACAATTTCGATGAAAGGAATTTCTTTTGAGAAAGTCATTGTACATACAAAGAACTTGATTTTGAGTTTTTATGGTCACTTAAAAGCCTAAAAATTATATTCATTCTGAGCCTCATAGAATTAATCCCCCCTCATATTGTTTGATAACCGGATCAAATAGGCGGTCCGTATCAGGGGCTAGGGGAGGCTATAGCCCCCACTTTTTTTGGGCGGAGGGGCTAAAAATCTGGAAAAAGTCATCACTTGAGACTTGAGAAGAAGGGAAAAAAGGGTTGTCACTTTTTAGCCCCCCCCCCCCCCCAACTTCTTTTGGTCACGGTCTGCCTATATGCCGGATGAGATATTTATTCGATACCCTGTGTCATGGCGAGTATAGTTACATATATAATTTATATCGAATTAAAACTTCTATCATTCAACCAGCTCTGGGTGAACGCTAGTCATTTTTTTTTCTTCTTACTCACTATTATTCCTATATATTGACGCCACATACCTATTTCAAATGCAAACACTTGGGACATGGCACGTGAATTAACTTGAATGCTTATTGACTCTTTAAAATACTTCCGGGGAGCCAAGGGAGCCGGGCTAAAGTTCGTGTAATGCAGACGGACATATCGATGCGGCTAAAAGTCAATATCACTATATCTAATTTCCACCATCAACAACAGTTTTGCTCGTAATTATTGTCAGTTGACAGAAATTGTTGATTGATTTTTGATAGAAATTCTGCCTTATACTGCTAACCAACGAGGAAGCCTGAAGTTTATGGACATGGGATAATTGGTATTTACTTTTAGCCACAAAAGTGAATCCTGGTGGAATTCATATTTCTCTCTTCTCCATTTGTTGTAGGAAAGGGCGGATATAGGCGGTGAAGTCACGTTCAGCCCGTGCCACACCTAAGCGAACGCGAACGCTGATTCGCGTTCGCTCTGGTGTGACATACCTTGTGACGCAACGCAACGCTACGTATCTTGCGGAACATCTTCCCGCTTTTGTCCATTTGTAATCCATGTAGTTTATGTTATTTTTTTCCCCAAAAACTTTTTCTGATATTTATGTCATTGATTCCTAAATTAAAAAAAAAAAGTGGAGCGTCACTTTTGCGTTTATTGTGATATTTATGGTTCTGAATTAGGTATTGCACAAAATACAAAAAAATGGTTTTTTTTTACAGCCTAAATTATGTACGAACATTCATCGGTCAATATATGTACCCATTACATCAGTGGAAGTTACCTATCAATGACGAAACACCTTGAATCCCTTGCGAAATGCCAAAACGTTTGTGAACGCATGCGCTGCGAACGTTCGCTCTGGTGTGGCCACTTGCATTGAAATACATGGCGCGGATTTTTTTCGTAGCGTTCGCTTAGGTGTGGCACGGGCTTTAAAGTACCATCTTTCCACAGTATGTTTGTAAATCTAACTTTCACATTCGATATCTCGCATTCGAAAACCGATGTCGACCTCCGGTTTGCGCCAAAATTCGCATTTTCATGGTCAATATATCCCCTTATTACATCAGGGGCCGTTACCCAAATTTTGAGATACCCCCCTTGAAAACTTGGAATTGGGGGGCCAAAACGTTTTCCCGAACATGGCCTAATTGTTCATAGTTGTATTTTTTCGAATTATTGTTTTGTGGTAAAACTTGTATTGTATATACATAGACGCGATAATATATCGAGCGTCGTTAAGCGTAAGGCCTGCTTTATGGGTAACCACGTATAAGGTATGTTTGTAAACCTAACTTTTAATATTGTTTATCGGTTTCCCCGTAAACAATACGACCTGGGCGCACAAAAAAATAACTCCGCTCCTAATAAAAATGCTTTTTTATCAAAACCGAAATCGCCCCCTTAATGAGGGTGTTCCCTTAAATTTTAAACCCCCGGGGGGTTTTGACAACAAAAAGAGGGGTTGCCTAAAAAACCCGACTTTTCGGCTTCATTTGGTCTCGTGTTTAAAAGTATTTTTTTTGGAGCGATTTTGACTATTTTAGTGCGCCTAATCGATTTTCGGGGATTAATATTCAACTTGTTAATAAGGCCTTTTTACGTTTGAACACGTCCATTTGGCATTTACAGGATGAGATGCAGAGTGCTGATGCGGTCGTGACGTGGCGTAATGTGACGTAACGCAACGCGCGTAGCGGCGCGGCGTAGACATAATACGCAAGTTAAATTGTGTGACCTCCCTGACCTCGACTGGAAGGGAGGCTACGAAACTACTTTTGAGGTGAAGTTTCACCTTTATATGATGAGCAAGTATTTCCACCTTTACGACTCTATTCCCCTCTCTAGCTCCCAACCCTTCCTCCAAACGCCATTATTCCTCCTTGTCCCCCTCCTCCAATTTTACTCTTACGTTGATAAGAAAGTCGCATATAAGGTCACTCTATATCATCAAACAAAGGATGCCTTTATTTAACAAAGTTTAAGAGGAGGAGGATTTTCTTTGGATAAGTATACAGGTATTCCTCCTGAAATCTTACCTGAAGCGAAAGCTCACGAGACCAATCATTGACGTAGAATATTGTCCAATACGTAGCGTGCAATCAGGCAAAATCGCATTTTTCTTATTGGCACAAACGAGCAGTATAGCTATAGAGTCCGTGTATATAGACTTGTTCAGTGATGACGTCATGATCAAAATGGGGCTGTTGCACACTTTTGCTATAAGCGATTTAACAGTCGATTCTGGTGTAAAAACCTCGAAAAATAACAATGGCAGCTAACAACTTTCGAAATCCACTCTTAAACTCAATAAACGCTTTTATTTGCGAGAGCGTAATGGTGGCCGAGGGCAATAACAATGGGAGATTCCTGATTCACTGAGTACAATTAGTCATCTGAGTGATGATCCACATCCGATGAATGGTACCGCGACACCTAGTGACACCGGTGTCAAATGAAAGTCGTTTCTTATTGGTCACTTCTTGATGGAGTCACAGTATTGTTAGATGGGAATCTCCCATTAATTGTTACTACCGTCAGCCACCATTACGCCCGCGCATATAAAATCGTTTATCGAGTTTAGGAGTGGATTTCGGAAGTGTTTAGTGCTGCCATCGTTATTTTTGGAGGTTTTTACACCAGAATCGACTGTTAAATCGCTTATAGCAAAAGTTTGCAACAGCCCCATTGGATCCAAACAAATGCTCCATCTCGCTCACTCTCGTGGATTTACTCATAAGAAATCGGATCCAATAAATTCTCGAATAGCTTCATACATATATAGATTCTTTCGTTCGCTTAATAGGTCGATCGTTCAATTACTTTTTGGTGAGCCTTTGTAAAAAAAATTCCAAAACTCTGTTGGCAGTATAAAGAGTATTTTCTGAACTCACCATTTTTTTTTATTATTATTATTCCAAAAGAGAGCCTCGGTGTCTAGGAGACCCAGCTCGAAAAGATGAAGATCAAAGTTCAAGACGGCCGCGGCGCGGCATCGGTAGTGCAGAGCGTCAGGGTTGCCAGATTGAGGTGAAGAAGCCGTGCGTTTTACGGCATTTTACGGCTTTTTAACCCTCGATCTGGCAACACTGCAGTGCGTACACTCTCATACAGAGTGGTGCGACGCGACGCAACAACGGGCTTTCCGGCACCCCTCCCGTCGCACAGTGTGTAATTTTGGCAATCTAGCGCCCGAAAACCTCGAAAAAGTATATTGGCAGATCATTAAAAGAATATCTGAGATTGACAAATTAGAAGTACAAGGAGCAAGAAAATAGCATCATATATATGACCATAAAGCACCTTTTAAAGGGTAGGGGGGGTCCTCAAATTCATCAAATTTAGTGAACACGAATCATACATCAGACGGCGAATCTCAGAAACACAACGGAAAAAAACAATAAACATAGATAGATTCAAATGAAATTTTCGCATGATGTACTCAAAAATACTCGATTTTCCTTTGTATTAAAAGAAAGCTGAGAGTCTCTACTTTCTTTATCTGGAAAGACATCCTGCGAATTTTTGCGATTTTAAAAGTTGCGAGCATAAACGTGAACGTCCTAATCGATCGGTTTTTTTCTGCAAATCTGAGAAATGTAAAATAAACCGTAAACATGGATAGATTCAGATGAGAATTTCGCATGATGTACTCAAAAATACTCGATTTTCCTTTGTATTAAAAGAAAGCTGAGAATCTCTGCTTTCTTTATCTGGAAAGACATCCTGCGAATTTTTGCGATTTTAAAAGTTGCGAGCATAAATAGAAGGCAAAGTTGATCTGTTAGTTCTGCGCTTCTCAGAAACGCACTATTAAAAAACAAGTAAACATCATTAGATTCAGATGAGAATTTCGCATGATGTACTCAAAAATACTCGATTTTCCTTTGTATTCAAAGAAAGCTGAGAGTCTCTAGTTTCTTTATCTGGAAAGACATCCTGCGAATTTTTGCGATTTTAAAAGTTGCGAGCATAAACGTGAAGTTCCTAATCGATCGGTTTTTTCTGCAAATTTGAGAAATGTAAAATAAACCGAAAACATGGATAGATTATGAGATCACTTTTATGCTCGCAACTTTTAAAATCGCAAAAATTCGCAGGATGTCTTTTCAGGTAAAGAAAGCAGAGACTCTCAGCTTTCTTTTAATACAAAGGAAAATCGAGTATTTTTGAGTACATCATGCAAAATTCTCATCTGAATCTAATGATGTTTACTTGTTTTTTAATAGTGCGTTTCTGAGAAGCACAGAACTAACAGATCAACTTTGCCTTTTATTTATGCTCGCAACTTTTAAAGTCGCAAAAATTCGCAGGATGTCTTTCCTCGTGAAGAAAGCAGAGACTCTCAGCTTTCTTTTAATACAAAGGAAAATCGAGTATTTTTGAGTACATCATGCGAAATTCTCATCTGAATCTATCCATGTTTACGGTTTATTTTACATTTCTCAGATTTGCAGAAAAAACCGATCGATTAGGAACTTCACGTTTATGCTCGCAACTTTTAAAATCGCAAAAATTCGCAGGATGTCTTTCCAGATAAA
The DNA here is from genome assembly GCA_011764245.1 of Trialeurodes vaporariorum. Lineage (NCBI taxonomy): Eukaryota > Metazoa > Arthropoda > Insecta > Hemiptera > Aleyrodidae > Trialeurodes > Trialeurodes vaporariorum. The sequence goes on from VMOF01000220.1 coordinate 60,035,408, forward strand.
GAAACTAGAGACTCTCAGCTTTCTTTTAATACAAAGGAAAATCGAGTATTTTTGAGTACATCATGCGAAATTCTCATCTGAATCTAATGATGTTTACTTGTTATTTAATAGTGCGTTTCTGAGAAGCACAGAACTAACAGATCAACTTTGCCTTTTATTTATGCTCGCAACTTTTAAAATCGCAAAAATTCGCAGGATGTCTTTCCAGGTGAAGAAAGCAGAGACTCTCAGCTTTCTTTTAATACAAAGGAAAATCGAGTATTTTTGAGTACATCATGCGAAAAATTTTCATCTGAATCTATCCATGTTTTTCGGTTTATTTTACATTTCTCAGATTTGCAGAAAAAACCGATCGATTAGGACGTTCACGTTTATGCTCGCAACTTTTAAAATCGCAAAAATTCGCAGGATGTCTTTCCAGATAAAGAAAGTAGAGACTCTCAGCTTTCTTTTAATACAAAGGAAAATCGAGTATTTTTGAGTACATCATGCGAAATTCTCATCTGAATCTATCCATGTTTACGGTTTATTTTACATTTCTCAGATTTGCAGAAAACACCGATCGATTAGGACGTTCACGTTTATGCTCGCAACTTTTAAAATCGCAAAAATTCGCAGGATGTCTTTCCAGATAAAGAAAGTAGAGACTCTCAGCTTTCTTTTTAATACAAAGGAAAATCGAGTATTTTTGAGTACATCATGCGAAAATTTCATTTGAATCTATCTATGTTTATTGTTTTTTTCCGTTGTGTTTCTGAGATTCGCCGTCTGATGTATGATTCGTGTTCACTAAATTTGATGAATTTGAGGACCCCCCCTACCCTTTAAAAGATGCTTTATGGTCATACATATGATGCTATTTTCTTGCTCCTTGTACTTCTAATTTGTCAATATCAGATATTCTTTCAATGATCTGCCAATATACTTTTTGGAGGTTTTCGGGCGCTAGATTGCCGAAATTACACACTGTGCGTCGCGGAGATAAAAGAAATATTCTGAAATGTCAACTCGATTTAGAGTAGGTAGGTATCGGAAACACAAGCTCCGCGATTGATACAGCCATTATTTAACAAATTTAATGTCCTTAAAACACAATTTTCTGAAACTTTCAATTCAATCAAAAGCTTTCCTGTTGTTTTTTGTTTTTTTTTTGTTTTGTTTTTGTTTTTTTGTTTATGTTTTTTTTTTTTTTTATTATTATTATTTTTTTAAGGGGGGGGAGGACTGAACGGATTAAGGTATTATTTTCAGGAAACACGGGAGTGTAAAGTAGCCACAGCGCAGTTATAACGAGAGGGATTCCCGTCTTAATTTTGTCACGTCCATAAATATCTCTTTGTATTTCTCTCTCTCTCTCTCTCTCCCCTCTCCCCTCTCCTCCTTCCCCTCTCTCTCTCTCTCTCTCTCTCCTCTCTCTCTCTCTCTCTCTCTCTCTCTCTCTCTCTCTCTCTCTCTCGCTCTCCTTCCATTTGAACGCGTGCGTTAAAAAAGGACAGAGATAGATATTAACCCCTTATGAGCCAAGCCCGAGTATACTCGTTTTCCTCCTCTAAATGGTACGAGGTTCATGATTCCGAATCAATGCGATCCTCGACGTAGACGCTTACTAGATGAAGCTCCGTCTGGCGCCTTCAATTCCTCGTATAGGCAATTCCAACTCCCCCGAGTACGAACAGTTAACTACCTCCCCTTTATAAGCGGAAAGGAAAAGTGACGTTCTTTTGAACTAACCAGTTCTTTAAAGGGTTTAAGTCACTTGATGGCCCCCTTTTCTAACACACGTGTTGAAATAGACAGTTTTAGTAAGGAGCGGGAAATTTAAAATCCAGGAATCTGATTGGCTTAGATGCTTCTTTTAATAATTGAAAAACTTGCTTTCGAGAGAGAGAGAGAGAGAGAGAGAGAGAGAGAGAGAGAGAGAGAGAGAGAGAGAGAGAGAGAGAGAGAGAGAGAGAGAGAGAGAGAGAGAGAGAGAGAGAGAGAGAGAGAGAGAGAGAGAGAGAGAGAGAGAGAGAGAGAGAGTGAGTGAGTGAGTGAGTGAGTGAGTGAGTGAGTGAGTGAGTGAGAGAGAGAGAGAGAGAGAGAGAGAGAGAGAGAGAGAGAGAGAGAGAGAGAGAGAGAGAGAGAGAGAGAGAGAGAGAGAAAGAGAAAGAGAAAGAGAAAGAGAAAGAGAAAGAGAGAGAGAGAGAGAGAGAGAGAGAAAGAGAGAGAGAGAGAAAGAGAGAAAGAGAGAGAGAGAGAGAGAGAGAGAGAGAGAGAGAGAGAGAGAGAGAGAGAGAGAGAGACAAATTCCTCCATCTTCTCATGGCGACGTTGCGATGACTTCCTCTATCCTGACGTGTTTTTATCATCAAGGAGTTTTCGCAGTCTTCCGCGGCCACTGGCATATATGAATTATTTGATACTGGATAAGGGCACCACACTGAAACAAGACAAACCAACTACATAGCGTGAAAGGGAAACAAAGAGTAAACAAGAGTCGCAATTGAATAGAAGGCCTGCGTGGTCAACGCAAATAAAGAATCAGAAACGCGGGCTGGCCTGTGATTGGATGCGTAATCGTGGGTCCAAACTTTTTTTGGCCTTATGGAAATTAACATGGGGTTTTCGTTCTGGACCGTTTATCTCGAAACCTGTGCAAAATTATCCTGCAGAAATATTATACGAGTCGATTTAGCAGAATTTTTTCAACAAATTGATAGATCATAAGTACCAGTTTATTGGAAATTCGAAGATTTTTGACAAGTACGCATAATAGTGTGTTTACATGCTTGGCATGTGTTGAGTAACTCACTATAATGCGTACTTTTCAACTGAGACAGTCTTCTCGAATTTGTAATGTACTGGTACTTGTGACCTATCAATTTGTTGAGAAAATTCTTCGTTAAATCGACTCGTATTAATTTCGAAGGGGCAATTTTGCACAGGTTTCGAGATAAACGACTCGGAGAGATGGAGCGATCGGGAGATGGGGAGATGGAGAGACGGAGAGAGGGAGAGAGAGAAGGAGAGATAACGAGCGAGAAGGAGGGAGGGAGGGGAGAGAGGCGCGAACTTTTAATGAAAAGCAACAGGAGACTATCAAAACACACATCCCCAAGATGAATAAGTTTTAATGGCGAGCCAACGAGCTGAGGGCAAAGTGCGGCACGCTTACATTTCCTGGCGGACACGACGACGACCACAAGAGCGCGTCGCGGTCGAGTGTTAAATGAAGAAAAAGAAGAAGGATAGGAAGAAGAATAAGAAAGAGGAACATTTAGAGTAAATATGCACAAGTGAAATCGATCGATCGCGTCATGTGATTAGTGAAAGAAGGAAGAGAGAGAGAGAGAGGGGGGGAGAGAGAGAGAGAGAGAGAGAGAGAGAGAGCTTATAGAGCGAGGGTGGTGAGAAAGAGAGCGAGAGAAAACAGCGATAGAAAAGGAAGAAAAATTTTCCCCGTATGAAGGTTGACATTGATTTATACGAGCCGTAAGCCATGGTCCCTCTATCTGTATCTACTCTAGGTATCTATCTAACCGGTCAGGCAATTATGTGGCCTTGCGTTGGGCCACAGGCCACAGTCGACCGCGACGACCGACACGCAGCCGAGTCAGTGGATCAAACTAGAGCAGACTTGGGAGTTTGAGGCCCGACCCGGCCAGGTTACACCGGCAATTATCAGCGCGCGATATACGCCCTCTTCAAAGATTATTGGTTTCGGAATAGCGAGGTTACTCCACGTTATTAATCTTTGATCAGGCTCTTCGCCGCCACGCGCTAAACGTCCGGATGTTATGAGAATCAGACAATAGATAAGGGAGTGCCCATGGGCGGATCCAGCAATCTGGCAACTGCGCATTTTTCCCCCATTTAAATGTATGATAAACAATCGATTCTTGAAGGGGACATGGCCCCGTGACTAATCGATGATTTGCTATGCAATCAAATGGGACGAATACACTGTTGCCAGATTGCTGGATCCGCCTAGGGGTGTGCCCCTCCCTGGTTCCTTTGCGCAACTTTAAGCGCTTCACAGATCCTCATTGTTAAAAAAACAAATGCGAGCGCCACTCCTCCCGTTTTTATATTGAAAAAACAAAAAACAAAAAACAAAAAACAAAAAAACAAAAAAACAAAAAACAAAAAACAAAAAAACAAAAAACAAAAACTCATGAATGGACAGTGGTCAGTAGCGTAGCGTGGAATCTGGCACCGTTGCAATTCAGTAATGTAAAAGATAGACCTTTCTGTAACGGCCACACTATATTAGTACACGTAATCCGTAAGTAAGCGATTGATCTATCGTTCGCCGCCATTGGTCTGGAATTATAAAACTTGCCTATTGCCATAGTAACCATTGTTAACCTTTTCATGCACTCATTTTGAGATTTGACTTTCTTAGAGATTTATTTAGACCATTCAAAAGCGGACAATTTTCTAAGAATTTTGATGGGTCACACATTTTTTTGTAAAAAGTCTATTTAAATTTCATTAAATCCCATGTTAAATAAAATGGTATACATGTGTACCACTTCCCGTGAAAAAGTTCAATCGTTCGTTTGTAACAACTACCATGTGAGTAGCTATTGTAAAACGATAGTAAAACGATAGTGACCATAGTATTTACCACGTCTCACTATTTTTGACCAATAGCGTCCCTCATAGACAGTCTTAACTATCGGTTTAACGTAAAAGTAAACGACCAGCTCACTGCGCAATGGACTGAGATCAGTGGCGTAGCGTGAAATTTGGCAAGTTGTAATGCATCCATTTAAACCCAGAAAAAAGGTCGCATGCGAGGATGTTCACCGAACACCCAATAGATCGATCCTTTTAATGGCTTAGAATGGACTTATTGAACGGTTGCCAAATTGCACGCTACGCCACTGACTGATGAGATCGAAAAAAATTGGCCAAAAGTCAGTAAAAAAAAAAAAGGTCATAAAAATCATAATTTTCCACCTTCAAAGATTAATGTAAGTACAACGTTCCAAAGACATTTCTAACTTTTCATCACTAGTTTAAATTGCTCTACTTGTGATTAAAATTGGTTTTGAAAGTTAATAAAATGATAGATTGATGAGAAGTTTATTAACTTTATGATTTTTTTGTCACTTTTTGCAGTAGTGCAATTTGGCAACGCTGTACCGAGTCGATTTAAACCCATATTAAAGGTCGAATGTGAAGGTGCTCACCGAACATCCAATAGTTCGATCTTTTCCATGGGTTCAAATGGAAGAACTGCAACGTTGCCAAATTGCACGCTTCCACTGATTTTTTGACGATCTCGGACCAAAGTGCGCAGGGAACAATGTTCGATTGTTCGTGTCTTACGAACGTTTCCGCGACACTGTGAAAATTTTGGTCGTGGAGACCAAAAATGTCTGTAAAACTTCAAGTGGGCATCCAACGAATCAGCAGTTAAAGAGTCAATTCTTTCAGAGCGATGTTACAGGGAATAGTTTGCGCACTAAAGACAAAGATATTCAGGATGAGGGTATACTCATATGTATACAGCAGGCTGATTATGAACAATTGTATCGTGATGCCATCGAGTCAATGATCGCGTACACGTTATCTTATGGGTGGTAACATTCCGAAAGGTTTCATCCGATAGAAACCCTCCTAGATCTCTGCGGAAATTCTCCGATAGCTCAGGAGTCATCTGCGAAGTCCCGTAGAAATGGGAGGGTTTCTACCGGAATGAAACCTATCGTAATGACACCACCCGTAAGAATAACACGTATCGACTTGATAGCATTATGATACAATTGTTCAAACCCTCTAAGGGCCAGGTTAGTTTAAAAAAAAAGCTTCTTTTCCGTTTACACAGGGAAGGTATAGTTGACTGTTCGTACTCGGGGGAGTTGGAATTGCATATACGACGAATTGAAGGCGATCGAAGGAACCTTCATCATCGATAATCGCTTTTATTCGTCGGGGACATGGAGTCCTTGAAAACTCGTCCTATCAATTTTTGTTCTGAAAAACAATGGTTCACTCATTATTTTTGTCCTCGATTGCAACGTCCATGAGTTTTATAAGTCCAATTATTTTTAGGTCCAGAGTAAGTCTTATGTCCTGAAATTTTAGTTAGTTTTTTTTTTTTTGTCCTAAAAAAAAAAAAAAAGTTTGGTTTGTCCTGTGCACATTTTTTTTTTTTTTCGTTGGTTTACAGATAAAATTTATGAATATTAAATTTCAATACCAGAGAACGTATTTAATTGAATTTTACCATTTTTGTTCATTTCAGCAAAGTCTTTCTCAGCAATTCTTTTTGAAAGAAACAACCTCAACATTTTACAAGATTAGGAACTAGATTACCAGAAAAATACAGTCAGACTTAAAATCTGAATTTTTCGAGGTCACCTAGTAGTAATAAAATTGTAATATCTTTTCGGCGAAATTCTTCTTATTTATTTTCTTTTACCTGTGAACCAACGAAAATGAGCATTCGACGAAACCAACTTTTTTTGTAAGGAAGGAAAGAATTGGACTGAAAACTCATGGACGTCGCAGCCGAGGACGAAAAAAATGAAAGGACCGATTGGGCGATTGTTCTATATACAGGACGCAATTTGATTGGACGAATTATCAAGGACCAAATTTCATATGACGACAAAAAAAGGACAAAAAATCGAGAGAACGAAAAAAACAGGACGAAAAGCCTTATAACCTATAAAATGCCGAGTGGACATCACTGCCACCGCATCGCCATCGGAGCGGGCGACATGAAGTGAAAGTATCGCACCAATCATATATCATCTACAAAGCGTATAGTCTGGCAACCTTGCATGTTGTCCATTTAAACCCACGAAGAAGATCGATTTATTGGGTGTACGATGAACGTCCTTAGATTCGACCTATTACATGGTCTTGAATGGGCGAAATGCAATGTTGCCACATAGCACGCTTCCCCGCTGCTTCCTATATTATACATAATTCATATACTGAGCAATAATGCGTTATAAGCTTTAGTGTGTCGTGTGTTTGTGTCTTCAAATAACAAGATGGGTGCGGTCACAAGCACAACACGATAATATCATTTATTGATTTTTCACCACTTTTCCTTCTGCCCTTTTTTTCCCTCCCTTTTTAACTCCTTTTCCTTCCTCTCCATTTTCTGTCTCTCACTTCCTCTTGCCCTTATTCTTTTTTCACCTCCCTTAAATAAATTTTTTAATATTAAGTAAGCGTCAATTTTACCTTTTGCTCAATATCCCCGGCTCTCAAGCAGTCAAGCTGCCATTTACTTCCATTTTTTTTTTTTTTTTTTTTTTTTTTTAATTCTTGATGTATTGATCAAGGCGCTAAGAGCTGTGTAATGCCACCATTAGCATTTAATTGTTCGTTGAAATGCTCGATCAAACTTCTTTTTCTTCTTCTTCGTATGCAAATTACAGGTTTATCAACCGAACTATACTTTGGCTTTACGTGCTGTTCGTGAAGTCAACAATGTTACCAGAAGCAGCGCTGCCTAATTGTATAATTTAATTATTTATTAGAACATGCAGCCAGCTTGCATGGCGATTGAATTTGAATACCAATAAGTCCAAAAAAACGTAATTCAGAAATGCGTGTCTTTCTGAATCACTCTTTTTTAATGGGTCTGTTGCAAACTTTTGCTACGACGATTAAGAGAGTCTAATCTAATGTAAAATCGCCTGAAAAGTCCATTGCATTGGTGGCATCAGAAAGTCATAAAATGCAAAAATAAACTCACAAGAGGCGTTTAATGAAATGCAAGATGGCGGAGAAATATCGAGCAATTTGTATGCATGCACCACGAACACCCTAGGATAGCCAACTTTGACAACCTCACTGGGGGTAGAGGTTATGTGTTTGCTTACGTTAAATTGTGATTGGTTGTGATCGATATTGTGAGGTTGGTTATCCATTAATGTTCGTGGTGCATGCATACAAATTGCTCGATATTTCTCAGCCATCTTGGATTTCATTAAACGTCTCTTGTGAGTTTATTATTGCATGTTATGACTTTCTGATGCCACCATTAGACTTTTCAGGCAATTTTACATTAGATTATACACTCTTTTCATCGTTGTAGCAAAAGTTTGCAACAGACCCATTGAGTTGATATCAGATTGGACTTGAGTTTTCAAAAATTGGTATCCACATTCCAAACATCAAGCCGAGGCTGACCATTGGCAGTCCCTGGAGGGTGGTTTTGGAGGTTCGGCGCAAGTCTCCCCCCATCGCTTTTTTTGTTTGGAAAAGGGCTAAGAAAGGGAAATATAAAGGCACAGAATAATACAATAAGAACGGAAACTCCTTTAAGAGCCAATGGAAGCAAGTTTGAAATTTAACGGCACCAATAAGTAACGCTGTGGCCCTATATTCCAACATGGCGGACGTGGTTGATTTGTGTTGAAACTCATTTATTTCTGTGAATTCTGGAAAGAAATCTTATTTTCCGGCCTCACTTTTATATTCTACTGGCATTTCAGAATGAAAATTTCGCGGATCACGTCCTGTATTTTTTTTTTTTCGCGCGCGAATCCAGATGTAAACATCCTATAGCCCATCATGGCGGACGCGCAATGAATTTGCTTCAAAATCCGATAGAGTTTCCGTTCTGATTGTATTATTCTGTGATAAAGGCTGTAACACCTTAATCTCCCACTTTTACGGTTGTAAGACTTTCGGTACATACTTGTCTTTTCATCCTGGACATTTGGTCCTTGATAATTCGTCCAGTGAAACTTCGTCCTGTAGAACAAATTGGTTCACTCATTATTTTCGGACTGCAACCTCCATTAGTTTTCAGTCCAATTATTATTAGGTCCAGAGCGTGTCTTTAGTACTATCATTTTAGTCCAATTTTTTCTCCATTAAATTTGTTACCGAGGGTTAAAAAGCTACATCTCTTCGCACTCAGTGCTGTCGCGTGCAATCTGGCAACGCTGCATTTTTTCCATTTGAATACATATAAAGAAGTCGAAATATACCAGCAGTGCGCACAGTGCACTCCCTCGAAACGATATTTTACACGTGTTTAAATCGACAAAATGGAGTGTTGCCAAATTGCACGCAACGTAGACAGAGTTTTCTTGATTCCAGGACACAAAATCCCATCTTCGTTTGATGTGTGCAACTGCACTGGAAAAAAAAAAAAAAAAAAAAAAAACTGATTTTGCAATAAAAATATTGAAAAATGTGCGGCAAGTTTTAAATGCTGATTTTACATTATAAAAATGCTGAGTCAACATCTGTAAATGTTTATTTAACTACGTCCACGGCTAAGTCAGCATTTTCATTATGTAAAATCAGCATTTAGAAACTTGTAGCACACTTAAATGTTAAATCAGCATTTTTTTTTTTTTTCTCAGTGTAACCCAGAAGAACTACACTATGCTAATGATAAAGAGAAATGTCCATAAGTTATTCTTCTTCTTTTCTCCCATTTTATTTATTTATTTATTTATCTATTTATTTATTAATTTATTTTTTTTTTTTTTTTTTTTTTTTTTTTTTTTTTTTTTTTTTTTTCAATGAATGCGCGAGTTAATTCAATTAGGATTACCAAAACACAATATCAACAATGATCAACGCAGGGCACGTGGGGTAGTGGCGATTTAGTTCACTGGCCGCTTTTGACTTGGCTGTGGAGAAGGGGGGCGTATTGAGGAGGAAGAAGGGGGGGGTTGAGGTGGAGAGAGAAGAGGAGAGGAGTAGACCATTATTGTGATTGGAACAAATATAGAGTCGAGCTCTGTGGCGTTCTATATTAAAAAAAAAAATAGACTACCCGATATAAGAGTGAGACTATCGTTGCAAAATTAGAACCGGGAGGTAAACAACGTCTACCCCTATTCTGCTATTAATTCCATCTCGTAGACGGAGAAGGATCATAATTAGAATTGGAACGTCAAGTTGTAGTCAAGTTGGTACTAGGTGATATATACATCGTATAAAATAAGCCATTCTCGCGACAACCCCCGCGGACTGCTTCCGCCACGCCACGCCGCCGGACCGCACAGTGGAGCGAGTCAATGGGAGAGGCAGGATATGGCGTGGCAACCAGCGAGCTATACATTTATCTATAGAGTGGTGGTTTAATTAATGGGTAACCTGCGTTAGCACTATGGGAGATTTTTAGGTTAGGTTTAAGCGAGTAATTTGTCCATTTGTTTCCTTGTATTTTGGTGCGGCGCGATGCATAGTGGATTAAAGCATGCTCCGATTCACTGTGCGTCGCGCCGCACCAAAATGGTGATGCGGCTGTAGCACACTTTGGCTATAAGCAATTTAACAGTCGATTCTGGTGTAAAAACCTCGAAATATAACAATGGCAGCACTAAAAACTTCCGAAATCCACTCCTAAACTCAATAGACGCTTCCATTTACGAGGGGGTAATGATGGTCGAGGGCAGTAACAATGGGAGATTCCTATCTTAATTTCATCACTCTTTCTATGCTGACAAGGATGATTCACAGAGTAATTAGTCATCAGAGTGATGATCCACATCCGATGAATGGTACCGCAACACCTAGTGACATCGGTGTCAAATGAAAGTCGTCTCTTATTGGTCACTTCTTGATGGAGTCACAGTATTGTTAGATATTGAGCTGAGATTTTGGTGAGAGACTACTATTGATATGACACATCGATTAGTGTGTAACATAAACCATAAAACATAAAACGCCTCAATTTGCATTAGCGGCCAATGGACTTTGCATCGGCAACCAATGAAATATGCATTGGTGACCAGTGATTTCACTGGCCGCCAATGAATTCATGGATAATTGGACCACATGGCATTGGCCGCCAATGAAAAGCTTTTACTAGGGCTAGTAGAGCCTAAAACTCATTAACCAATCAGAGGTTGACTACCCTCTTGTCTTAACTCTCTACACATAGGGACTCTACCCTGTACGACTAGTATAACTATATAGGTATATTCTACTGTATGGGAGCGGACGGCCCTTGATTGAAGCTTCCGAGAACGGAGAAGGAGAGGGCAAGTGATGGAGGAGCGAGGCGAGGGTACGTGAGAGAATCAGGAAGCGCGCTTTGCCATTCACGATTCGAGTTCAATGCGTGAAAGTTTACTTTGAGATTAAAATTGTGTAAACACGATGAACGAAGATTGATGGAGCTTAATCAATAGATAGATGTACTCACAGTACACTGCTGGAAGTGGAATGGCTGCAACCCTCACTACTCATAGCCCTCAGTCCGCGGTCCGCGGCCCGCGTGGCCCATCAACGATGCGTGAACAGGAGACACGTGTGACGCATGTCGCTTTTGGAAAGTGGAACCGGTCGAAATACAAGCAATAAGCAATAAGCAATAAGCGAACACTCCACCATGTTAGCAGAGCTCTCTATACGCAGCTATACACATTTTACCGTGTGTCCAACAAGTCCTGCGAAATGAGTCGACTTCCAATTAAAATCCCTTTGAGCTGTTTTGACATTTTCTCATTTAGCCCTGTTTATGTGAGCATTTCAATCCGCGGATTGAACTAAGATCGAGGCACTGGCGCAACCAGGATCTCTCTTCCATCTCTCTCATTTCCCATTTGAATGTATAAGTAGGAAAAGGACAGAGAGAGGGGGTTTCATCCCCTTGTCCATCCTCCAAATTAAGCAATAACACACAGGAGTTCTAAGGATGATGATTGAAGTTGGAATTATACTTGGAACTCCTGTGTGTTATTGTTTCATTATGATAGAATTCGAACAGACGCCGTCAGTGTTTACTATTTGTATTTACTTGTTTATGAAGTCAGCTTTGATGAACAGTCGCGCGGCCATGATTATTTGAATGTGCCGCACTAACCCCGCGAAACATCGTGCACGTGGTGGTCAGATACATGGGTGAATAGTGTCTGGTATTTTTCGCAATTTGTGACTTTAATAATAAATTTTGGTGTTTTCTGATGCTGCCGGTGTCACATTATAACGGCTTTTAACAAGTGAATTGATCCTTTAAAACGCTCTAGCCGAAGTTTGCAATCAGTGGCGGCTCGTGCAATGTGGCAACAATGTGTTCTCTCCATTTAAACCTATCTAAAACAATCGATCTTCAGGAGGTGCAATTGCACCCCCAAGGTATCGATACTTTTGCATAGGTTTAAATGGCAAATAAGCATGGTAGCCAAGTTGCTCGAGGCGCCACTGTGTGCAACAGACCCGTATATTGTTTGGAGATTTGTGTGTTTTCACTGACAGAGTTTTGTCTTTTCTCGATGAGTTCTACCGCGGGAACAAAATATGTCGAAAGGACCCAGACCAAAGGGTGGCCTCGTCTTAAAGATGAAGCTGAAATGGAGAAGACGGAGGGAGTCAAAAGTGGCGAAGTAGGCCGTAGTCACAGTGTTGCCAGATCGATGGTAAAACGCCGTATCGTCCCCCATTTAAATCAATGTAAAACGTACGGCTTTTTCACCCCAATCTGGCAACACTGGCCGTAGATGAACTGCACACTTTGGTCTGAGATCGGAAAAAAAATTGGCCAAAAATCAGTGACAAACAAATTCAATAAAAATCATCGTATTTGATCTTTTAAGCAGAATATAAAACTTTCCAGGGACATTTCTAGGTTTAAATTACTTGTTAGAAGTGTTGTTTGTAGTAGAAATTGATCCTGAAAGTTAATAAATGAGACATTGGCGAGAAATTTACTTCCTGATTTTTGGCCACTTTTTGACGATTTGGGACCAGAGTGCTGCGGTTGCAACGAATGGAAGGAAGGATCGATAGTGAAATGAAGCCTTTAAGGGATCACCACTGTTGTCTAGTTTCCAGTCGGAGTCGAGCCTCACCGGTGTCTTCGATCGATTCAGAAAGAAAAAATACAAATCTTTTTTTTTTTTTTTTTTTTTTTTTTTTGCAGTTCTTTTCATGAATTATATGATTATATTCACAGCAACTGAAGGGTTATTACTGTCTCTACCCTGGACCATTATAGTGTGATGTCATGATCAAACTTATTAGATCCAAACCAATGTTCAATGGGTCTGTTGCCAACTTTTGCTACAACGATGAAGCGTGTTTAATTTAATGCAAAATGAAAAGTCCATTGGTGGCATCAGAAAGTCATAAAATGCAATAAGAAACTCACAAGAGGCATTTAATGAAATCCAAGATGTCGGTGAAATATCGAGCAATTTGTATGCAGGCACCACGAACATCCAAGGATGGCCAACTTTGACAACCTCAATGGAGGTAGAGGTTATGTGTTTGCTTACGTTGTGATTCGTTGTGATCGATATTGCGTGAGGTTGGCTATCCTAGGATGTTTGTGGTGCATGATCATACAAATTGCTCGATATTTATCCGACATCTTGGATTTCATTAAACGCCTCTTGTAAGTTTATTAATGAATTTTATGACTTTCTGGTGCCATTAATGCACTTTTCAGGCGATTTTACATTAGACGAAACTCTCTTAATCGTTGTAACAAAAGTTTGCAACAGACCATTGCGCTCACACAATCGGTGGCGTCGCGTGCAATATGGCAACGTTGCAATCTACCCATTTAAACCCACGCAAAACATCGATTCGGGCTAGGAAGTGCCAGCTCCAATATTACGATTTGTTTCAAGAATTTAACCCTTTAAGGACCTGGTAAGTTCAGAAGAACACATCACTCTTCCGTTTATAAAAAGAAGGTAGTTAACTATTCGTACTCGGCAAAGTTGGAATTGCCTATACAACACATTGAAGACGCCCGACAATATCTTACCTCGTACGCATTTTCGTAGATAAAGTCGTGTTTATCCGGAATATGGACTGAAATAATATGAAATAGACCATAAGAGAAAAACAAGTATTCTGGGGCTTGGCCCATAAGGGGTTAAATGGACAAAATGCAGCGTTGCTAGATTGCACGCGACGTTACTAATCGCGCTCATACTCTCATGAAAATTTCCAGAAGAACATATATGGGATCCAAGTTTTTAAATGCTTTTTACGCTCTACTATAAAAAAGTTGTTCCCTCAGATTTCATATAGAATCAATAGAATGATGCCTCCCTGGAATCACAAAGCGTACCAAGAATTAAACAGACTAATAATTGTTTCTTCTAAAACCAAAAATCTCATTGACTCAATGATTCGCTTTTTTAAATCAAAAGAACAGTGCTTGGTTGAATCCTTGAGAATGGGACTCTTGCAAAATTTTGCTGCAGGTCACTGGCGCAACCAGAATCTCTTCCATTTCTCTCATTTCCCATTTGAAAGTATAAGTAGGAAAAGGACAGAAAGAGGGGGTTTATCTCCTTGTCCATCCTTGACTAACATACGTTTCTTAATGGAGAAAAGAGAGAAATGAAGAAACTCTCATTGCGCTATACTGCTGCAGGTGATTGAAGAGTGAGTCTTGCATAAAAACCTGTAAAAATGACGCGATGAGTACACTAAAAAATCACGAAATTCACTCTTAGAATCGGGTTAAATGGCGGAGAGACGCAGGCATCATAGGATCTAAATTGAGACAATTATCTATGTGTTTCCGTAGAAAAAGTGAAAAATTAGACAGGAATCTCCCACGATACCTGCGTTTAACTGCCATTTCGACCGTGCTGTTGTAGCAGTTGTGTCATTGTGTGACTTTATTAATAAATTTAAATTTAGGCCTTTTTAATGTGATTTCTCTCATTATTGCTGGTTTTTACGTCAGATTTGACTAATCATGTGCTCACAGCAAAAGTTTGCATGAGCCCCATTCCAGTAATTCTAAAGGGAACCACGATAATTCCAATAATTCTTTACACATCAATTTCCTTTTCGTCTATATTTTACGATATTCTTTACCATGCACAAATCTTGGAATACTTTAAATGGTAATACGATCCAACGAAACTTTTGAAACATATTGCTCACTTTAAGTACAATCACAATGCGGTGTGGTCACAGAATAATACAATCAGAACGGAAACTCCCATAAGAGCCAATGGAAGCAAGTTTGGAATTTAACGGCACCAATAGGCAACGCTGTGGTCCTATATCCCAACATGGCGGACGTGTGTGATTTGTGTTGAAACTCATTTATTTCTGTAAATTCTGGAAAGAAATCTTAAGTTTCCGGCCTCACTTTTATTCTATTGGCATTTCAGAATGAAAATTTCGCGGATCATGTCCTACATTTTTTTTTTTCGCGCGCGAATTCAGATGTAAACATCCTATATCCCAACATGGCGGACGCGAAATGAATCCAACAGAGTTTCCGTTCTGATTGTATTATTCTGTGGTGTGGTGTCCCCATGCACGACTTTGTACTGCGGTGTTGCGTAACTATACTCGGCCTCTTCAAATCATTTCCCATGTATTCTGTGCGTGACAGTTATTTGAGAGACTTTCACATTTTTGTTTCTTTCTTATCTCCCTCTTCACGTAAGATAGTCGCCGCATTGCAGTAGTGGTTAGTGCAATGTGACAATAACAGATTATCTCGATTTAAACCTAAATAAACTAACGGATTTTCAAGGGATCCATCGAATCTCTGAGAACCCTAATAGAAATAAACCTCGAGCTCTGAGAAATCATGTTCCAATTACCCTGAAAACCCTCAAGAGTATTGTTAAATTAAGGGTAGTTGGAACATGATTTCTCAGGCCTCCAGGTTTATTTCTACTATAGGAAAATGGGTACTTTTGTCAAGGTTCAAATGGCCAAAAGACGTTGTTGTCAAATCGATCGTTTCACTGACAAGCGATGTCTGGATCAAAATTGGATCCAAAGAAATGCGTTCAATCTTGTGAAGTTTTACCCATGAAACTTTAGATCTAAATATTTAAATGCTTTATTCATGCTCATAAACAATCTATCCTCTCAGGTTTTGCACCGATGCAATGGATTTCACATATACCTGAAAATACCAATCCAATCCAACCTAAGTCTTGAAGCATCACACATACATTCACAATTGAGGCGGCCCCTGCATTAACAGCCCATGCGCGTATGTGCTGTTTTTGCGCCCAACAGCGCAATTGAAAATCATTCTCGAGAAGTATCACCCCTGTGAATTTGGCGACGAGACGATGATTCTACGCGGAGATATCTGGTCGATTGATGCAAAAACAGCACATACGCGTATGTCGAGCAATCTGGCAACTATGTATTATTCCCATTTGAAGGCATGAGAAACAATCGATTAGTAAAAGAGCCATGGTCTCCTCAAGAAATGATTGTTTCTCATGCGTTCAAGTGGGAAAAATTCATGGTTGCCAAATTGCTGGCTATGCCCATGCATTTTGAGAGGTCATTTTCCTTTACATTTAATTGCGAGCCAAATATAGCTGATTTATTGTTTAGTTTTTCCTTTTTTATTTCAGTTTGTGTTGTTACTTTACTTTAAATTTTTTATGTTTCAATAAATTATGACAAAAAAATTATTATTCTTTCATTTAACTGTCAAATCCTATTAAATTTGCGTTCATTTAATTGTTGGGTGCAAAAACCTCACATAACTTTTAAATTGGTCGTAAATGAACTCAAACCATTTTTTTTTTTTTTTTAACTTTGTCCTTGGACTCTCTTCAAAGAGGGTTCAAAGCATAAAACCACAAAAAATTGTACTCATTTCCGAATCATATAAACGCGTTATTAGCAAATGAAAACTTTAAATGCGTTTTCTGGAAATCAGGTTTTTCCGTATGTGCTGTTTTTGCAGCCACCGCCTCAATTATTAAGGTAAACACCCCAGTAGCCGACACCCCTAAGATTTGCACCAGTACCTCAAACCTATTTTTCACACTATAAAAATAGACTAGTTTAGTGGCAATACTGGTGTTTCATGTGGTTTTTTTCTGAGACCTCAAATGAGAAACATTCGAAAAAAAGAATACGCAAAGCACCAAAATTTCCACTAAACCAATATTTGTCACATTGTGAAAAATAGGTGTCGGGTACTGGTGCAAATTTCAGGGGTGTCGGCTACTGGGGTTTTTAGTCCCATATTTAGTCCTTGTCTCATTTGCGATTTTTGATGGGCACAGCATCGTCATGTTATAACACTCACGGACGCACTCAATCATTCTAACCTCTCTTCATCTCGAAACAATGATCCCGAAGAATAACATCGCTTTGTGTTCAGAAAGTCTGTGTTCGAAATCTTGTTCAGATAACCCCGCTCTCCCTGTATAAAAAAGCTACTATCAACAATGGAGCTGTTGCAAACTTTTGCTACAGGCTTATTAATAGTTACATATGGGGTAATACCCTGTAAAAATAACGATTAACGCACTAAAAAATCACGAAATCCACTCCTAAACTCACAAAATGCTTTTAAATGCGAGACCGTGATGGCGGCGGAGGCCGCGGTTTTCTTATGGAGATTGTATGCTTCTTCTTCTTCTTGTGTGGTGTTGCGAAAACACCTCGTGTAGATGGCGCTGATTGAAAATAGGGAGCCCCAATGAAAACCGCAGCCCCGGCCGCCATTACGGTCTCGCGTTTAAAAGCATTTTGTGAGTTTAGGAGTGGATTTTGTGACTTTTTAGTGCGCTAATCGTTATTTTTACAGGGTATTACCCCATTATTAACAATTAATAAGCCTGTAGCAAAAGTTTGCAACAGCTCCATTTAAAAGGTGAATCTGTTGAGGGTGCGACTGTCCCAAAAACAAAGGCGGATCCATAGGCATTTGTCTTTCTCTCTTTCATCATATTCAACGCGTGTGTTGGAAAAGGACAGAGGAAGAGGACCAGAGGAGAGGTAGGAACTAAAGTATCGGAATCGCTCCTCCCTCCATTTTAACACATGTGTTTAAATGAAGGCGAGAGAGACGAATAAATTCTTTGTTCCGCCTATGCTCACAGGTAATGTCATATATACCTATTGCCTATCGGAAAATTACCGTAATTTGTATTTTCAGTCGCCCCTCCCCCTCTTATATATACTTTCCAGACGAATTCCTTTGGAAAAATTCGTTTATAGAACGAATGAATTTTATCTACTCCCTGATGACCTTTGCGTGCGCTTGCCAGAAGTGACCCAGTTCCACAATCCAATACGGTCGGTGCCGGTGGTGTCCTTTGGCCGCACCGCGCGCGCACAACCGCCGCACCCTCCTCTGTCCCCCAGTCCACCTCGAACCCACTTTAAAAGCAAAGATAATTGGGTGCCTACGATTATAATGTCCCTCGTTTACTCGTTTACTTTCTCGTAAACCCTGCTTGCCGCAAAATGATAATCATCATCTATTATTAGATTATTTTTAGTTGACCATAGTTTCTCCATTACCGATATTGTTAAGTGTTTCCTTCTCTCTCTCTCTCTCTCTCTCTCTCTCTCTCTCTCTCTCTCTCTCTCTCTCTCTCCCTCTCTCTCTCTCTCTCTCTCTCTCTCTCTCTTTCTCTCTCTCTCATGCTAAAACTACTGCCATAACTTTAAGTACTCGTGTGATATTATTAATATTGTAAGTTAGCTTCGTCGGTAGATAGTCAAGTCCCGCATTTTTTGTAACTTCCGTTATTGTGTTCTATTATTTTCAGTATTCATTTGTTTTTATTTTTATTATTTATTATTATTATTATTATTATTTTGTTTTCTTCTTGGTTCGTTTTACGCGGTATTCATACCTTTTTTATTAGTTATATTTAAGTTAGTTTAGTCAGTAAGTAGCCGAATTTTTGTAACTATCGTTATTGTCTTTTTTAACTGATGATAGGGAAGATAAGAACGCCAAAGGTCCTACTACCGTCATTATAAGAAAATTCAATTCTCCCACTCTCTCTCACTCACTCTCTCTCTCTCCCTCCCTATCTCTCTCTCCATATCTCTCTCTCTCTCTCTCTCGTAAATAATCGCAAAAAGTTTGCATTAATGTTTGATTTAATACCCTAAATTTCCGTTCGAAAGTTCGCTTACGGGGAAAATACATTTAACCAGAGTTTGTTTGGAACCAGAGGCCCTCGAACGGCAGTCGATACGATAAATCATACCGCTCTACTAAAACAGTCTATCTATACTCAGAAGCGTGGCGAGACGTTCATTATCCCTCTATTTTCTCTATTGAAATACGTATGATATAGACAAGGGAATGAAACGCCCTATTTTCTATCCTTTTTCACCTCTTTCACATTCAAATGAAAATTGGGAGAGATAGAATAGATCTTGATGATGGTTGCGCCCAATGGCGTTACGTGCAACCTGGAAACCCTGCAATGCGTCCATTTAAACCCATGCTAAATATCGATTCGAGGTTGTGCACTCTGTACCTCCAATAGTTCGACCTTTTTCATACGGTTAAATGAACAAAGTGAATCGGCGATGCCCGTTTTCACGTGACGCCACTACCAGTTGCGCCATTTCTACATCTACATATATCCTCGAAAACGGAATCTGAAAGAACTAATCATCGAATTCAGGGTTTATTAAGATCCATGCAATTGACCCTTTCGCGTGACACCCCTCCTTCCTCCCTTCCCCCACACCCAAGAAATCAGAGAATGAAATTCTAACCGGCTATAACTGGAAATTCATTTGTCTTTGCGGAGCAACACCACAACTTGGTTTTTGATATTGCGCCAGAATGTATCATTAAGAGGGTTTGTGAGGTTTTGCATGTTACTTTCAATACAGTAAAGTTGCGTGCACCGCATTTGTAGCGGGATCGGAAACTTTCCATTTTTTCTCCCCCTCCCCATCCCCCTCCCACCGCCGACCCCTCGCCCCATTCTGTTCAGATTAAACCACGTCCCCCGACACAACAAACGAAAGACGAAGCCTATACAATGGAAGCCAGTCTCCTGCCGGCGATTGTTATTAGGCGCACCGTTGGCACAACGTGCGCCTATTGAAATCGCCCTGATACTCAATAGAGTATACTACGCCCCCTTGTGATCAAATGGCGAAATGAGCTTTTTTGATGTCGTGAAATTTAGGTTGTGTCCTGTGTTTTTTTTATGCTAATTTCATTTGAAAAGTTAATGTTCTCCCAGCCACGACTGAATTCTGAGTTGGTTGGGAGTAATTTCATGTTCATTGATTGACGTTTTTTTAAAGTTATTCTATGTCAAAAATTTCCAACCTCACTTTTTGATTATTTCAAATTTTCCCGGTATATATTCTAGGTGATCAAGAGAACCAATCATTTGCCGTTCTGAATGTTTGTTTTTTTGCATGTAAATGCAATTATTATAATTAATTATAGCGTGTGGTCAAACGCAAAACGGAAAGCCCCTACAGCAAGAACTCTGAACATTCCTTATCTCAATTCTCAGAATTCTCATTTAATTACCAAAAATTACTGCGCATCGAAGAGGATCTCTTATTATTCAGCCCTGATGTCGTTGTTTCCATAGTGGTCCCTGCCCTAACCTCCTCCATATTTCCTATCAAATTTCAGCTATTTGTTTACGCTCAACGTAATAAAATTACTCTGCTTGCGTTTATAGTAGCTACGACTCGTGAATTGGAAAGAGTTCAAAGGTTCAACAATGGGACCTCTGAATAGTGTGATGTGCTGACTTGCTTTATATTTCCATCATGTTGTTATTGTATGTGAAATTTCTTAGTCCTATTCAGAACGAAACAAGGAAATGTTCTTATTTCTCTACTTCTACATTTTTGGTTTTGAAGGTCCTAAAGGAAGTCAGCCCTCTTTCAATTTTAAAGAAATGTGCTTTGCGGTAAAATTTTTCTGACATTTTATTTAGTCTGGCAACTCCCGTCAAATGACTTAGCGCTTCAAGGCATCATTTATTCAATGCAGTTATTTCGCTCTTTCTCTATTTACAAGTAAATTTCTAGTACTCCAGGAACTTCCTGATTTCTTATGCTACCTTATGCTACATCTGTTGTACTACCTATGTTGATTCAAGCTGTCACTCTCCTTATATGTCTCAAAGTATCTTGAGACACTCAAACTGGTTCCTTAATCATATAGTTTGGTAGTCCGCTAACCTTTGACAGTCACCTATTTTGTCGGAGATCATCATCAGTCATGCCTAAAAGTTTAGCGCTTAGACTTTTGTACAAAATTGGGATTGCGCCTCACAATTTGGTGACAGTTAAGTTAGCGTCATATGATGAAATATGAATCAGCGCTCCATTTCTTTCTGAAATTTGTGTTACCGAGTCAATTTCTTCTGAAAATTATGTCAGCGTACGTGCTGTTTTTTACTGAAACTTGATGAGCGCACAGTTTTGAGCAAAAACATTTTCAAACGCTATAAGAAAAAAAGAAAACAATACAGCATTGGAGAAAATGGGGAAATTGAGTTAGTGCTTATACTTTTGCTGAAAATTAAAGTCGTGCACCACAATTTGGTTAAAATTAAGTTATGGCTCTTTTTTTTTGCTGCAAAATGACTCAACGCGCCATGTGTTTCTGAAAATTGTGTGATGTCATCAAATTCTTCTAAAAATTATGTCAGCGCATCGGTTTTTACTGATACTGAGGTGAGAGCGCTAATTTGAGCCAAAAATATTTTTAACGCTAATAATCAGAATTAGAGACTGATTAGGTGTGTTGAGGTTGGATCAGTCATGCCTAAAAGTCTACATCCGACGGAGATGGTGTGATTGTATTTTTACTTTCTCACTCAAATGAAATTAGAAAAATTGAGAAAGTATTGTATTGCGTTGGCGCAGAGATTTTCAAGGTATTTTGTTGCGATAATTGGCCTCTCAGGACAAAGTCAATCATGATTTAGTCAAAGTAATTGCCTCTTATCATGTCTAATACCATCCATAAGAACATCCTTCCATCATATTTTCTATTTCTTAACCCTTTCTGACTTAGAGAGATTTATGTAAAAAAAATCTGTGGCGTCTGTCCGTCAGTCCGGCTGTTCGTCACTCCGTACCTAGGCATAAGTTTTGAACCATTGATCCTTATGCATCCAGATTTTGCACAGTTGTTGCTTTTTAGATTCCCCAGAGGTACTTTTTTGTTTTTTTGAAATTTTGATTTTTAGGGTAGTTATGGGGAAAAAATTATTTTCATTAAAATCAATGGTAAAATGGATAAAAATGAATAAAAATGGAATAATTCAAGTTTGGCTCAATCAATTTTCATGAAAGTTAGCAAAACAATATCTATTTTCAGCCTACTATAGAATGAACCACTTATAGTTCCTTTATTCATTCCTTCAGACTGTTTAAAAAATCAAAATAAGCGCGCTCGAGCCGAAAAATAGAATTATCGTGAGAAATCAATCTTAAAACTTGGAGTCAATCAATAATGGCTCCATGAATTTTTATAAAACTTTGTACACACAATCTACTATCAATAAACTTAAATATTTTCCTCTCTGTGTCACCAAAAACAACCGATAAAACCATTTCTAGAGGTAATATAGGTGCGATTGAGCAAAAATTTGGGAATATGAGCAAATAAAAATATAATCCTATTATTTGGGATAGTTCAGGTTTGGTTCAATCAATTTTGATGAAAGTTAGCGAAAGAAATCTACATTCGGCCTACTATAAAATAAACCACTTATAGTTACAATATTCAACCCTGAAAACCGTTTAAAAAATCAAAATATGTGCGCTCGATCCAAAAAATGGAATTATCGTGAGAAATTAAGTAATCTTAAAACTTGGAGTCAATCAATAATGGCTGGATGAATTTTCATGAAACTTTTTACACACAATCTACTATCAAAGTACTAACATATTATCCTCTCTTGATCACCATACACAACCGATTAGACCTTTTCAAGAGGTAATATAGGTGCGATTGAGAAAAAAATATGGGTATATAAGCAAATAAAAACATAATCTTATTATTTCGGATAATTCAGGTTTGGTCCAATGGATTTTGACAAAATCTGGCAAATAAAATCTACAATTGGTTTACAAAAGAAATTAGCCCTTACAGTTACAATATACAACCCTTAAGAGAGTTTAAAAAATCAAAATAGGGTGTTTGACCAAAAAAAAAAAAAAAAAGAATGAAAGTGAAGAATTAATTTTAAACTTGGAGTCAATCATTAATGGGATTGATTTTGACAAAAATGTTCACAAACATAATGTGTTAAAAAAATACACTAAACACTGCACTGTGTGCACTAAAACATTTTTCTGGTACAGTCCTCATAAAAACCTTACGACCGTTTCGAGGGGCAATATAGGTACGATCGAGCAAAAATCTTTTGAAACTAATTGTAAGCAAATATTAAGACAAACATAATATTTGCAATAAGTAATTCAAGTATGACTCAATTAAGTTCGATGAAAATTGCATCAAAACGTTTGCAACCAGCCTAGGCAGAAATTTCTTTTCAATGTATTACTACAATATTCAACTTTTAAGTCTAAAGCTGTTTAAAAGCAATATAGGTTTCATTACACCAAAAAATAGAATATTCAAGGAAAATTAATTTTATAAAGAAAAGTCAATCAAAAATGGCTGAATGCATTTTGTTGAAATTTTGTTTGCACAATCTACGACTTAAGTACATCTTTGGAGGGGGGTTAATCTATTAAACAAAAAAAATTATTTCGAATATCCACCGTTTGAAAGAAGAAACCAAACATAGTACTCAATGGAGGAAATGCAAGAATCAGTACATTTCGACCTCCTATAAAAACTAAGGGAAAAAAGAAACTCCCAAAAATAGAACAAAGAGCAAATATAATGAATGCAGCTCAAAGAATAAAAACTTATTGGAATCTTTAATTACCTACTCTAAACCCTGTTATAAGCAACATCAGATTAAGGCTCTCAATTAGCCTTCAAATAACAAAATATGCGACTATTCCTACAGCTTCTCTACAAAATTGCAAACTCTTCGGATTGAAGGCAGAAATATTATGTCCGGAGGTGAAAATATTTGAAATTTGAGGGGGGTTTGGGGATCTCCCCCAGAATTCTAAAGGGGGGTCTGGAGGTATCCCCCAGCATTTTAAAGGGGGGTTTTGGGGGGCTCTCCTAGTATTCTAAAGGGGGTCTGGGGGTCTCCCCCAGAATTCTTTAGGGGGTTAGGGGGTCTCCTCCAGAATTCTTTAGTGGTGGGGGGGGGGGGTCTGGGGGTCTCCCTCAGATAAAAGTGATGTGCGAAAGTGTTCGTAGGGTATTCCCTACAGTTTATTTTTTATCATTTCGAGATTTGATTAACGTATTTCGGCCATTATGCGCGGATCAAATGCTTTGTCACCAGTCGTGGGACGTCATGGGGACATTTAGGAGAGATGTCCTTTGACTCACTGTAACTTCTTCATCTTTTCTTACGTTTTGCCATGGCGTCCTTTGTTTTACTTGGCATCACACTTCACGTTCAAATTTTTTACCGGGCAACCAAAGAACGGTGCCAGCTAATGGAATATGGCAACATTGTTTTTCTTTACTCTAACACATCATGAAAAATAATCGATTCTTGGTGGTCCGATTTCTTCTTACTACCGATCACTTTTTCATGTCCCTATTTTGCGGGACATACTATATCGTTAACTACCTTTTTACTAAAGGGGGTTCAAAATTGTTTTATGAGTATTTGATTGTTTATTACGTGCGTTTAGTGATGTGCAGTGGGAAATTCGAAGGATTTGTTTTATGATTGTCCGTAGTGGTCCCACCGCCCCCCCCCACACGACGCACACAGGTTCAGACCCGAACTTTTGCTAGATATGGTGGAACATCTGAGGGGTTGGTTTAAGATTGTCCGTAGTGGTCCCAACCCCCCCCCCCCCAATCGCCACACACCGGTTCGGACCCAAACTTTTGCCGGACAATTTTTTTTGAGATGATTTTTTGAGAATCCAAGGGATTGTTCTAAGATTGTCCGAAGTGGTTCTACCCCCCCCCCCCCCCCCCCTCGCCGCGCACAGGTTCGGACCTTAACTTTTGCTGAACAATTTTTTTGAGATGTTGGAAAATTCGAAGGGTTTGAGATTGTCCGTAGTGGTCCCCCCCACCCCCACCCCTCACACCCCCCCCCCCCCCCCACTCGCCGCTTACAGGTTCGAACTTGGACTTTTGCTGTACAATTTTTTTTAGATGGTGGAAAATTCGGAGGGATTGTTCTAAGATTGTCCGTAGTGGTTCTACACCCCCCCCCCCCCCACTCGCCGCACACAGGTTCGGACCCAAACTTTTGCTGGACAATTTTTTTGAGTTGTTAGAAAATTCGAAGGGATTGTCCGTAATGGTTCCCCCCCTCCTCCACTCGCTGCACACAGGTTCGGACCCTATCTTTTGCTGGACAATTTTTTTTAGATGTTGGAAAATTCGAAGGGATTGTTCTAAGATTGTCTGTAGGGGTTCTACACCCCCCCCCCCCCCTCGCCGCACACAGGTTCGGACCCTCACTTTTGCTGGACAATTTTTTCTGAGGTGGTGGAATATTCGAAGGGTTTGTCCCATATAAGATCGTATGTAGTGGTCCTAACCCCTACCCACTCGCCGCATCCAGGTTCGGACCCGGTTTTTTGCTGGACACATTATTTTTGAGATGGTGGAAATGGAATTTGACTCATGAGGACCAAATTTGCTCTCGGTGCGCCTTCTCTGACACTGTAGTGTCAGAACTATCTGCTTGTTTTTTTTTCATGTACAGTATAGGTACTTAAAGTGAACGTGCAGACATTGTTTGCTATCATACTTGTTATAGTGGAGTACAGTGGCATCACTAGACTTTTGCATTTGGGGGAGGGGGGGGCAAGATGTAAGATTCTCTATGGGGGGTCTGAGGGACCCCACCGGCGCGCCCATGAATTTTTAAAATTTTAAACGTTGCAGTAAAAAAATGTTGGCCTATTTTCTGTGGGAAAAAGGTAAAGCTTGAGGTTTCTAGGGGGGGGATCCCCCGTGCCCTTCCCCCCTCTAGATCCGCCATCCACTGAGTGTGGCAAGATATCGGTTCTCCATCAATCTCTGAATGGGGCTCTTGCAAACTTTTGCTATAAGCAAATAAATGGCCCAATCTGATTTATAAATCAGCAAAAATCACGAAAATCACACCGAAAAAGTCTAACATTTAGTAATAAACTCACAAAACTGCTTTAACGGCAAGATCGTAATGGCGTTTCAACGCAGGTATCATGGGAGATTCCTGTCTAATCTGTCACTTTCTTTTTGGAAACACAGAGAAATGTCTCATTTTAAATAGGAATCTCCCATGATACCTGCTTTGAACCGCCATTATGCCCGATTCTGAGAGTGAATTTCGTGATTTTCAGTGTACTCATATCGTCATTTTCACAGGTTTTTATGCAAGAATCAACTCTTCAATCCCCCGTAGCAAAAGTTTGCAAGAGCCCCATTGGGGCACGCCTTGAGAAATTGAACTTTGTAGCGTTTCAGGAAGAATTTGTAGGCCGTTTTCTGTCTGATCCTTATATACATGGTGTACATGTACTAGTGGGGACAAAGATACCTGAGCAGGGTATGCAATACGGAATGCACGGTAAACCATTCGACACATGTATTACGTGCGTTGCTTATTGCATAATCTGGCCAGGTATCTTTGTCCCCACTAGTATATCTAAATAACATAGAATCTTATTAGGTAAATAAAATATGATATGCATATCGTTCTATATGAGAAAATTGTGATCAGATCAGCTATGGTGACCAAAATTCCGTATCTGAACTAAAAGTTTTTTCCAGGTTTGAAAGGGTTAAAAAGTGCAATTTATGAGACTTCTGAGGAGGGGAGCACGTTCCCCTGTGCTCCCCCCCCCCTTCGATCCGCCGCTGAACCTCTACCGTAGTAACTGATTCATACTCCACAAAACAATTTTATTTTATTTTTTCAGTCGAAAGATGATAACTTCTTTGTTGCAGTATATAAGCAAGCACGTTCATAAATGGGTCTGTTGCAAACTTTTGCTACAACGATTAAGAGTGTGTAATCTAATGTAAAATCGCATCAGAAAGTCATAAAATGCAATATGAAACTCACGAGAGACGTTGAATGAAATCCAAGATGGCGGTAAAAAATCGAGCAACTTGTATGCCTGCACCACGAACATCCAAGGATAGCCAA